>WOFM01000444.1:793825-1107870 GCA_011428145.1 Ericerus pela | reverse complement strand
GTTGGAGTGACAGTGATGATGATGATGAAGAATGAGATGAGGTGGGATTTCGTATCAACAAAGTTTAAGTGAAGGTAGATTAAAGTGAAGTTTGTGAATATGGGCCTTAGTTGAAAGTACACGTATTTGTAGAAGCGCTTCCTATAAGTAGGATATCGAAACTGTTCGTGTGTCGTCTCCAAAAAAAACGAAAAATAAAAAATAGTGATAATGTAAATTGATTAATGATTAGGGATGTTGAAAAATTTGAATATCCGGCAAATGAGAAAGTTTCTTGAAAATTCATCGTCATCCCATTTGTTCGTTTGGTTTTCAAGGTGTAATTTAATTTTTTTTTGATAAATTTATTTTATTTTCGTAATGAACAGTAAAACGGATGAAACTGATTTGGTTCCCAAAAGAAATTTAGAATTTCTCGAACTTGTTGGACAATTAAAAGTAAGTTTTCGCTAAAACTGTTGGTAATATAATTAGTTTTTAAAGCCCAAATTTACTATTTGTGGCTAGTTCTGAGATCATTTGCTTTAAACTCTGCAGCATTTAAAAAGAAAAGGATGGGTTCTAGAGAACGTCAAGGATCCAGAGAGTATTGCCTCGCATATGTATCGAATGGCTCTCATGTCTTTCTTAATTGAACCATCCTCCGGAGTTAATCGATTAAAGTGAATATAGTTAATTTCAGTGTTGTCGTAGTCTAATTTCCCTGTTTGTTACACTCTGTTCCAATTTCAGGTGCATGGAATTGGCCATAATACACGACTTAGCTGAATGTATCGTCGGTGATATCACTCCACACTGCGGTATTTCAGCTGAGGAGAAACGGAGAAAAGAGGAAGCTGCCATGAAGTCAATTACTGAGCTGCTGCCAACGAATAGCGATTACATGCAACAATTATTTCATGTAGGAAATAATGATAAGAGTGACATCGGATGAGTTTTGGCATCTTAAGACCGATTATACAATCAGCTATTTCATTACAGGAGTACGAAAATCAGACGAGTCCAGAAGCTAAGTTAGTTAAAGAGTTTGATAGACTCGATATGATTATTCAGGCATATGAGTACGAGAAACAAGAAGGCTTGGGTAATGTTGGCAGATTAGAAGATTTTTTTGTCTCTACCGAGGGGAAATTCGTCACTCCTTTTGTGAAATCTATTGTCGATGAATTGAAGTTGCGACGTAATTCTGAAATAAATGCTAAAGTAGTGAATTCTTGAAAATATTATTACGGAAAACTCACGAACGTTAAGTCGAAAATTTCGTTATAAAAAAAAGTTCATTTGTACATTTGATTATAAATAGAAAAAAGTACCTAATGAATAATAATAATAATAATAATAATAATAAAATAAAAATTTTAAAAAGTATCTTTTTGCCTGGCAAAAAATTGTATGTATCTCTCAAGCTGTATTTTAGTCCATAATAATTGTGTAACCTTATCACAGCGTATTAGTCGTTCAAAATTTTTGAGACAAAATTCAAATTTATTTGAGTAAATTTCGAAATTAGGAATAATATTTGTCGTATTCCACACCAGAATGTAACTATATCGATAGAATCTTAATTTTTTGCATGAATTTTATAAAGATTCAGAATGGGTTATGATGAATATTGTAGAGATTTCTTAGTGAAATCTAAGAAAATTCTTTAATCTGAATGATCTTTTTAACGGAGAGGAAATTGATGATTACATGTGCACGTATCGTATTATGCGCATTTTGGAAATTTGGAGTTCTGAATTTCTAAATATAAATGGATACAGAAAATATCACTGATCAATTCTCCCCAATTTCCAGAAAAAATTCGATATTCTTACGCATATACCAAATTGACAATTGTTCTTTAAATAATTAAAAGTTTAAAAAAAAAATTATAATCAGACAGAATTATTCTAGCCATAGGTCTACTACCGTATTTTATTTCCAAGTATTGCTAATATCATGTGCTCAATGTCCATGCCTGTAAAAATCCATTATACTGTAGCGTGTAGTCTATTCCACATCAATATCAAAAAGATCAGACGAGGGTAACACAGTTATATAAGAAGTTCTGATCGACACACGAGTCGAAACATCAAACAATACTAGCCCAGCAAGCTCTGCTATAAAAGATTCAAAAGTCATAAAACTTTTTTGTCTTTTGTAGTTTTTTTTTTGACGTGGAATTCACCACCACTCGCTGCGTACGACCTCGAAACCATTGAGAATTTCTTCAGAATGGCAACTTTTAAGTGCCCTAGAAGGTTTGTAATGGCAATCCACCTTAAAAAGTAAGATGAAAAATTACATACCTGAAACCTAAATGATAAATACTGTTAGCAGTTTAGATAGATTTCATGTAAAATTGATATTTTTCGATTAATTCGCGTATATTTATTGTATGCCTATACAGGGTATTTCCCAAATTATTAAATTTAATATAGGACGTACGTTCATCTAAACACTATTTCGAAAACCAATACCACTTTTGAAGCTGTTGTCCCCACCCCATTTCCACTGTACCGAATCCGAATTTACTTGTCCCTCGTTCGTGCCCATTGGCAATAATCAGAAAATTTTTTTTAAAATAATTAAATTAAATGAACGTATAAATATAAATTATTAATTCAGAAATCGCAACCAAGACGAATTTCGTAGATAGAAATGAGATTGAAAATTGTCGTTACCTTAGGAGTGCAGGACATTTCGATTGTGAAAATGGTGCCATTTTTCGTTTCACGTGGGTCCTCTTATTATATTTAATATTCCGTGAGTGCTTTGACTAATAGTCTGAAAAACTGAAATACCAAATGGTTATGGCAGTTATGGTTTGTATGGTTGAAACCAAAAACCAAAAAAGTTGACCTCGGATGTTGAGGCGCACTATTGTAACGTAGTTTTTCACGGGACATTCGGCATTTATATGTCATATTGCCTATCTTCTTTAGAGCTCAACTTATTTGGTGTCGACAATGACAAGCACTCGATAAAATCTAGGCTATCTATTTAGAAATATTGATAAAACTCGATGTAAGTACATTTGTTCGCCCGTAACTTCGGATTGCTCGGGAGGTGGAGATGAAATTTTCGTACTTGTTTGTGTTATTCTTATTCCGTGGTATGTTTGAAGCCATCGTTGAAGTCTGTAGCTCCTCTGGGGGCCGAGTTGTTCGTTTTCACCAGAATTCATTTGCAGTACCTACAAAGACAAACAAGAAGGAAAGGAGATGGAAGAAAATGAAAGAAAAACTATAATCAGTTCCAAGTTAGAAAGTAATTTTTTTCAAAAGAGCTTACAGGCGGCCTCTAATAAACGTTATCGAAGTTACATTAAATATTGTTTGGCAAAATGAACGTCGTGTAGAAACAGATGTTCTTTGTTTCGCGTCCAGGGTATATGCTAACTTTTGCCTTCGCCTTCTTTTACCCAATTACGTTTTTATTTGAAACAGACTAGCGTGGCAACCACTGATAGAAAATGTCGGTTTTCCCAGCCCAAAAAAAAAACCGAATAAATAATCGAATATGTCCGAAATTGAGAAACGGCGAATGGGGGCTGCGGCAGAGGTGAAGCTGCCACTGGCGGTAACATTACCAAGTAATTTAATAGTAAAATACCTACGTAAAGGAGATATACTAAGTTACGTGTACTCACATACGTGAAGTTGCATAACGATGTTTTGAAAGGAGTAATTTTGAAAATTGCAGGGCGGGTATTACACAAATGTGTAGCGGTGATTCGGTTAAATGCGCAGCGAGCGCATTGTGGCTCGTGAGGCGACGAAACTTTACTTTAATACGGCGGGTACAACCCGTAGGTATGACATCTCCCGAGGTGTTGTACTTGTAGGTGGCTTACGTTTGTTGGTGTACCCGACTGTCTTATCAATTTATCAGGTGTCTTCGATGATGCTTTTAAAGTAAATTGTTACAAATCTTTATTTTTCTTCAGTGGTACTGTTCACAAACGGTGAAATTTTAAAAATGGTTATTCTAATCAGAGTTTGAAAGCCAACTGAAAAAGCTATTGCTCCGGCTTTTAGGTTTCAACCTTGAACATAAAGCTCTCGCTTTCTGCTTTCGGCTTTCGGCTTTTTCCTCTAAAATTTTCGCCTTTTTGTTTAGCTTTTTTAAATTTTTACGAAATTAGCTTAGAAAAAATTTATTATTTTGAAAACTGAAAAATATTACTCCGAAAATTTCCACCAGTGCAACGTAAAAAAAGAAAGTCTCTATAAACACGGAGCTTTTGGTTTCGGCTTTTGGCTGGATTTCAAACTCTGATTTAAATATACTCTTTTGAACTTTATATTCGAATAAATATATGATTATTAAAGAGGAAGCTGAAAATCACAGGTAAAGGTATACCATAATGATCTAATCCTCTCATATATTTAAGCAAAGTTATCAAACGTAATTGTGAGAAAGCTATTTAATATGTAGAGATCTGAATTTTGTACGAAAGATTTTAGTGTTTTCTGAAGATTCTATGAAAATTTCAGCTCAATCGTACGCTTTATTAGGTATTGAGATATTGCTTAAATTTTGCTAATTCGACTAAATTTAATTATTATTTAAATCGCATCAATTTGCAGATTTTCAGTCGTACATCCGAGAACCAAATGGGCGATTACTCGTTTTAACATATTATTGTCAATGTCTCGCCGAAATTTCAACTTAGTTGTAACGTTGGTTCTTGAGATATACCTACCGTAAATATTTTGAAACTCGATTGCTTTCATATTATCTGATTCTTAAGACCGAACAGAACTACCGCAATAACATGACAATCTAACGTAGGATGTAAGCCAAATTTTCAGACAGTCTTCGTCTAACATAATTACGTCGATGTCTCACTAAAATTTCAATTCTTCAGAACCGATGGTTTTATCGCAATTGCGTTCGATAATTTTTGATTTGCGTGGATTACCTAGGAATGATTTTATAAACACTCGCAATCAGTCGTTATCCCAAAATAACCATATTTACCCGACTTTTGGACCAGCGGAAAGAGATTACTTCGACATATTTTGCATTTAACAGTATCACGTATAAACCCTAAGCCAAGTATGCCTTGTGCGCCTCCTAAGCATTAGCAGAATTGCCGCGCAGCAATCGGCTGTTGTAAACTTCGGCGCCACCGGTAGGCAGTAGTTGGAGAAAAAAAAATGTCGCGTTAAAAAAACATACGGCCTATATTTCGTAATGAATTGGAGCTATAAAATTTAAAATTTTAGGTTTCAATAATCGTTACAAAAGAATGCGTAAATTATTGAAATTGACTGGTCGAGTACTAACTATCGTGAACGACAGTGTCGTACACGATTCGATAACGATAATGTGACACAATATCGTTATCTCACTGACGTCATTGATCGACTCCATGACGTCAGGAGAACAAACCTATCAAAACGTTACCAACTTACACAAACACAGGCAACACAGACAAGTTCGTTACAAGAAATAACGAACGATGTCATTCGGTTAATGGCGACGAACGGGAAACACCACGTTCTTTTATATTTGTCTCACTAAACTAACCACGAGCTGCAGACATTTTTAACGGCGGATAGCCTGAGTTTTCAAATTACCTGCGCCTACAAAAAAAGATGCTATAAAACTTTATACGTATCCGCGTATCTATACGTACCTACGTAGGTACCTACGTACATACCTACACAAAATGTGGAATACCTATGTACCTCTTCTGTGGCCGTAGGTAGGTAGCTAGGCAGGTAGGTATTTTATTGTTTATTCTATCGAGTATTACCAACAATTGCCCGCCTCTAAGTTTCACAGACCTTTCGTAATAAACCTTGTATGGACGATTCCTCACGCCGCGTCGGCTCATTGAGAATCTACTCACGTCCGAGTCCGCGAAACATCAAATAAATTTTATAATCGCTTCCTGTTGTTGGTCGTGTGCCGTTATACATTCGAAATTAATTTGTCGACCGTTCTCTCTGCGAAACTTACAGCTGCATCGATTGATAGGCGCGTTTTTTTTTGTTTTTTTTTTTGGAAACTTTTTCCTCTTTTCAGATGCCTATAAGATGGTAATCCCGCAGAAAATTCTGGAGTAAAATTACCGATCGAAGACGATTATTTCGTCGCACCGTTCAGATTGAGGACTAATCGCGACCGACGGTCGGAGGATGTCAATGGAGCCGCAATGATCAATTTTGTCGCCATTATTTTGGCAGGTACGAATTTCTTTTTCCAACGGCTGTTTTTATTCGACGAAATGAGGAATCGAGGAGACGGCAGGCAGGCAGGCAGGCAGGCAGGCAGGCAGGCAGGCAGGCAGGCAGGCAGGTAGGTAGGTAGGTAGGTAGGTAGGTAGGTAGGTATCCGCTTTCGCGATGCCAATAGGTATAGCAAACGTAAGTCATCGGTGAATTGTGAAAAATAAGCGGAGAGGAGACGTTTACGAAGTCACTTCGCCAAAATAGCGGAGGCCGCGAATCCGCATATTGAGGAAATGTTGGAGGTTAGCCTGTAGGGTCGCGTAGGCATTAAAGGTCGACTGGCGCAGATGAAGCGCGGCTGCGCTGCTTTTACACGGCTCTCAGATGCGGTGCTGTACGTACTCGTCGTTGACAATATGTTTGGACGATTCGAATTGCTGCGATAGGACGGCCAGAAGGGTGGACTGTTCGCTGCATTTTGGGCGCGTCGACGAATGGCTGGGGTTCGGAGTGACGGGCAGCCCGCCGTACTCTCGGCACATTTCGGCTTATACGCCATTATCTGCAACGGAATACAGGCGACGCGTCTCGATGGTACGCAGCAGGCGCAGGCACGCGCGGACAGCCGCGCCCACCGCACAGCGTTCCGCGAGTACGTGGGTGGCGTCCACATTCCACACTCCACACTCCACACTCCGCTCTCGACCGCGCACTCAGCATCGCGGTTAGGTGCGTACCCGTACCGCTGTATCCGTGTGTCCGGTCCAAAGTACGCCTTTCGTATACCCCTACCTACTTCGGTAGCACACGCCGCCGTACTGACCGATGCGCCGATTTGATGGCTGGGCCTGCGTAATGCTGACAGCGTGTTGGTGGCTGCGTGTAACGCATTCTGCGGGATGCCCTGACAGCACGTTCGCGAATGGCTGTTCCTCGAGTATTTACGCCTTCCCTCCGCCTCGTTTATTCGTACACGTAACTATAGGTGTAACTTTTTAATCACATCGGTAGGTTTTGGATTTTGAGGCGTACGTAGGCACGGGCAAAGTTAGGATTTTCGTGAAATAATAGGCTCACTTGCGAGAGTTCGCAAGGGCACGGTGACGCGGGGTGTCAGTTAGCCACCGCCGAAGGAAGGAGTTGCGAGTTTTTGTTTGGCTGCGGGGAAGCTGCAACTGCCACAGCTGCCACATGTGCCCTTTGGTACGTCGTTGATGTGACACAAAAGACGGAAAGGTAAAGAAGAACCGTTCGTTCTTGAGAACTAATAAGCTTCGGACTGGTGGACTGGTGGACGCGGCGTTTCGTCTGGAATACGTCGCGATTTCCAAAAATATTATCGACTGCGGTTTCGCCCGTAAGGCGAACTTTCGTTCAACGAACGAGTAGCCGCCGTCTGGTCGCTCTGAAGCCGCGTTCACACTTGGCTGGTTTTCACGCTACTCGCCTGCTACTCCGGCTACCTACCTACCTACCTACCTACCTACCTACCTGCTGTTCTGTCCGACGTGAAAGTCAGAACGTCGTTTTAACTACCTATTCAAAGTCAACTTCAACTTTTAAGGAGTTTCTTACAGAAAAGATTCAATTCGTGCGGTGGAAAAAAAAACAACAACAATTATTATTAATACGGTATCATTGTATTTAGTCCAGTCAAGAGAGAGGTTATTTAATCGGACAAATCTGAATAATTTTGATCTGTTCGCACTAATTGGGTCAGTTTGAGTTTGGGTGTCTAAGATAAACATACTAAAAGTATCGTTCCCTCGCCTCGAGCATCCACCGATGTGGGGGTAAATATGCCCCCGCAAAGGTTTTTCATTTTTATTATCTTAGCAAATATTGTTTTTTTTCGATAAAGTAATTGATTACGAAAATGTTTGATTCTAAATTTTCCTATTAAGGAAGGTCGTATTTATTTTAGCAATCTGACATCTCCTCTCCTGTCAAACGAGTGGGCAGGATTTTACTGTTTTGTTGCGCGCTGAAAGCATGACTGCAGTTGCTGAACACGTTGATGCGATAACTTCGACTCATAATGACGTAATACTCGCGACGCATTCATTTTTTTGCGTGGGTATTAAAATGGAGGAAAAAGAGATTGGGGCACCCAGTTTTTTTTGTTTTTTTGTTTCTACCGACTGCAATAATATAATTATAGCGAGGGAATATAAGACTATTTTGAAAATTTTCTATCCGTAATTTTTTCCAGATTTGTCAAGGAGGGGGGACATCTGAGGTACCTGCTTCAGGGTTCAGGGTAAAATAAAAGGTCCATCCGGGGTCACGATCACGAACTGAGTTGATACTGGTTGCGACTGATATTCGGTCGGAGGATATTTTTATTTGTGTTTTCGTAGGTGTTTTCGGAGTGGTGTTACACCTATGTTGCGATGTTTAGAGGAGCAATTTTGTAAGCTTCTCCATGTGGCATGGACTAATAACCGGGTGATCCGTGTTCGAATCTTTACTCGAGTAAAAAAAAAAGAAAAAAAGTTGCGAGTTCGAATGGGGACTAACGAAGGATTGATGTGTAAACATAATAGCGTGGTGGCGAGCGCACCCATTTCACACGCACACAACCACACACCTACATGCCAACACTTATACTACCGTACCGTAAGTTTGTAACTTATACATATATAAGACGCGCAAGTTACGGCTGTAATTCTTATTTTAGCCCCTACTAGAGAGTAGACCCAGCGCTAAGGTCAAAAAAATTTTTTAAATTTTATTTTTTTATTATTTTATTTTGGTTTTATTTTCGTATCGTATCTTTTGCAGTGGATTAGTTAGATTGTATATCATATAAGAAATAAAAAAAGTGAGCGCTAAAAAAGGCGGAAGTCTTCATTTGTCTCGTACACTTCTTCTGAAATCCTCTTTGTCGGATTATAGATGTTCCTACATAGGCTATCAACACTCTTATCAATTATCAGTTCAGTTCGTGATCGCAGCCCAAGTCTGCAGAAAAATTAAAAACTGAGGAAAAATTAGAATGAAGAAAAATTTTAAAACAATCTTTCTTTCTTCGCGAATTTTTCATTTCAGTTAATGAAATAAAATGACAAAAAAATAAAACCCCCCCCCCCCAAAAAAAAAAAAACAACAAAAAAAAACGTGATAAACTGGTGGTATAGATCACCTCGAGCCACATTTTGAAGCCCACGCAAAAATGAATGCATCGCGAGTATAGTGTCGTTATTAGTCGAAGCTATTGTTTCGATATAGGAACTGCGTACTCGTGTTTTACAGCGCCTAAAGAAGAGGTTCGGACCTTTCGTGCTCATTTGGCTGGAGAGGGGTACCACCTACGTTAAACGAATAAAATAAATGTAACATTTTTTATAGGAAATTTAGCGCCAAACATTTTCATATCGTTTAATTTTTTCAAAAAAATCAATATTTGTTCGGATTAAAGTGGAAAAAACCGCTTTGGAACGCTAATTCACCCCGTATCTGTGGATGCTCGGGGCTGGAGACGTGTGGCCTTTGGTAGAGGGTACGCTATTTGAGACGCCAAAATCGAGCGATTAGCAAAGAAATTAAAACTATTCTAATTAATTGTGCGAACAGAAGTTTTTTTTGTTCTCGTTTGACTGGAGTGTGATTATAAATAAAATAGCCAATAGACTGCGTGGACGGCTCTGTGCGGAAAAGGAAACGCATTCGTACGCAGGTACCTCTGCACAGATGCATCGGGTATACGTCCCAAGAACGATTAATATCGTTTTTTTAGCCAGTGCTCTCGCCTCCGTCTGCTTGGTTAGCCATTCTTATCGAACGTCTCACTCGCGAACTTGGTCCTTGAGAAAATTATTTTAAACGAAATTTGAAACCAAATCACGCCCACTCGCCTCCTCAACGCGTTAACACGACCGATCGGAAAATAATAAAAACGACTTCCTCTTATCGCTTCATCACGATTAGGCCGTTGTCTTCTTGTCTTCCTGTCTTCCTTTCCTCCCTTCCGAAACTAATAATCGCAGGTGTTCACCGAAACACTCAGTTTTCCTTTCCGGAAAAAGAATCCGCACGATTAGGGCCTGAAAAAAACCTTTATGAGATAATTATTATGTAAATATTATCTTTCAACCGACTTACGAACGGATTTTTTTTGTAACTTTTTTCGTTATGTAGACTACTATAGGTAGGTACGCTAAACGCGAGTAGAAAATTAATAATTATAACCGTCGAAAATGGCTAAAATCTATTGTTACTGTTCGATCGATGTAAAAAGATATTAACTTCGTAGATTGCCGCAGGCAATTAAACTCCTCCAACGAAGAGGTTTTTGTTTTTATTTTAATTATTTTACACTCCGTAAGGACGCTTAAATTTTCCTTCTACATTGTCGGAATGGAGTATTATTAGGCGTTGAAAAATTAATATTGGCCACTGTTTGGGAACCAGTTAGGTAGGTTGTTTGGGTGGACGCAAATTTACGTCGACCATCTTCGTAAAAAATTCGACCTTGTATATTTCAATTTATGAGAAAAAAATGAACTAATTTCTGTTATCATTATTTTATTTCGTATTTAATTTCTTTCTTTCTAACTGATCTACAGCTACAGCTATAGGTATGGACCCATATTGCTACGGGTATAGTAAACTACCATTTGTAGGCAGATCTGTTCTCGACTGTGGTTCACAATTTTCCAATGCTGTAAAGAGTAGGGTCAAACACTAGCCGAAGATATTGCTGCAACAAAATTTGCAAGGTGAAGGTATTCCTACTTTTCACCAGTGATTGAAATTTTTTTCACGCCAAGTACGATGATTTAAAAATTAAATATAATACGATAACGGTAAAATAATTTTAAAAAAAATTGAAATATAAAAATTTCACGAAAAAATCAAATTAAAGTTAAATTTTTTCCGTCCAGAAATTTATATTCCGTCAGATAATTTGGAAACAATTAAAAAAAATTAAAGCGACGCTATCAAATTTTGCGTCTCCCGATGCTTTTATAATTTGAAATTTGCTTACGAATATTTCGATTTGAATTTTTATTAGAAATTTTCGATGTTGAAATGACGTAGTATATGACAGTTTTCAAAGAGGAAATAGTTATCTAAAGTATCCTTTATCTGTGCTGTAATTGGACACTTTTCAAACGGACAAACAAAAAACATGTTTTTGGTAACTCGGTAATGAAAATGCTGGTGTTGTACGGCGAATGTGACTTGTGACGTTTGTTTTCTGGCCTCCAATTCTTTTCGTTTTCATCATTAAAAAAAATGAAAATTCTAAATAGGTATCTAACCAAAATATACCCGTTAGTTACTCGTTTAAAAAACGACTAATGTCAGCCATAATAATAGCGTTTAAATGACAATAATTTTTCTATTTTGAAACGACGACTCGACGTCAAAAAATTCAAAATTGAAATAAAAAAGTTTTTAATTGGGACGTTAAAATTTAATAAGTATAGAATATGGTACGTTGAAAGTGGGAAAATCTTCGATAATCAAAAAATACGCTTTTCTTATTTATTTATAGAAAAAAAAAAATCGAAACAATTCGAATTATTCTATTTTTATAAGCTTTTATTCTACTCACCACCGCGATTTAATAATATACCAATACTGCGGTCAATCTTCCGCCACGAAATAATGTTTATTTCGCACGAAGCTAAAGGCAAAAAAAAAAAACAAACAAAAGCCTATCTTTAAAAACGCATTTTTAATGTAATTACAAATAATTAAAATTCTCTGCAATTTGCGACATACGTTCGTAAAAATATTTTATTTTGAAACTTTTACTACGAAGTCTGAAAATACTATAGGCGCCGGCTGTAGTTTCTGTCATTGTGACCAAATTTTGTACCTACGCTGTTAATTTTACTTTGTGTACGAGTGCAAACTGTTAATTGGAATGGAAAAAATAATTTTAGTGTGGGCACCGGGGCGTCGCCTTTTAAAATCTCTTGCGGCCGGCGTCAGAAAGTCGGCGCATGTGGAAAATACTTTCGAAGAAGCTGTCGTAGCTGTAATAGTTATTTGCGATGCGAGGGTATATAAGAAGGTGATTTTGATTCGAGCGCCATTTCTACGGCACGAGCACCAACGTACGTGTCCATCAGCTACCGTGTGCTCGTGTGTCACACACTATTTTCTGCAACACTCACTCCCTCTGAAAAACAAAAAAAGCAAAACAATCGAGATAAATTAATATTTTTGCAAATGGGAAACATACGAACATAATGTATCCCTTTCCTTCGACCAAATCTGGTGGCGTAGGGGCTATGGCGCTGGCCTGCGAACGTAGATGTCCGAGGTTTAAATCCCCCATAAAGGAAAAAGTGAAAGGACGCGTGCGCCCGAGGCGATCTATAAAGTAAAGACCGATGTGTAAAGTATTACTTTGTACATCGATCCTAAATGATTCTAAAATTGCCTGCTTTGTTCGTCCTCAAAGTGCGTATAAAAATGAAATTTGTAAACGGGTGTTGCGAAACACTTCTTTCTACATCACATGCGGTACAGGGGCGAATGCGAAGGCTGTCAGTCCAAAACGATTGTATCTATATCTATCGAATAGGTAGATTCTCAGATTCTCATCGTGTTCATCTGATTCTTCTACGTGACAATAATATCCGTAGAAAACTCGCATCGTCGTGGATTGGAAGTTGCGATTCGTAAAGATATTGGACATAAAATACGTATTAAACACCTGTACGGACACCTACGTACCTATCTATACCTATAATTTAAACTTTAGGTTTGTGAGAAAAAACTTCGAACCTATTTTGTCCACTGCCTGACAAACATTCGACATTACACCCTGGTCATCGGTCCATTGCGCCTTCGTTTCCTTCAAATTATTGGTTTCACGTCAACTCCGTTTCTCATTGGTTTCGTGAACCGACTACTCCCCGAACGTTGCCTTTTTGTCCTTTCATCTCCACAAAACTCATCTTAAGCACTCCCACCCTCACAAACCATAATTATTTTACAAGTTACTAGACGTTGGAAGGTGAAATTTTTTAGTTTCTTCAATTAGAAATATATATCGTAGGCTGGGAGGAGGGTAGAAAATATTTTCGCGAAGCATTTCCCGGAAATTTGGAGACACCGAATTTTTTCAACATTTTATTTTTGAACTAATTGTTTTGAATTTTAAATTCATATAATTAATCTAAGTGGACTATTGATTAGGTAGGTACTACCTACCTAGGCGGTTGCGCGTGTCTGTGATTAGTTTAGCTTGATTGGAACAACTTTTTAATTAGCCTAACTATAGGTTTGGGTTTATTCTAATAAGTCTAATTAGTACTGGTCTAACTGGGCCCGAAGTTTTCGAATTTCTAACTCACCTCAACTTGATCGGGCTCGTTGTAGAATCACTAAAATTTTCAGGCCGATTGAAGCATTTTTTTTCTCGTTTTCTCGATCGCCGGCTTTTGACAAAATGACGTAATCCGATAGGAAAAACACCGGATTATCGAAAGGGGCTATACGACAAAATATGCTAAATTCATTCTGCCTTCCATTTAGGTAATACTGGGAAAATCGTTGCTGTCTGGTCAATCATATGGAACAATATTCACCAATTAGAGAGATATCGGGAGTAAAGGCGAAGCCTGACGGTCCTGGGGAGTTTATCTTCCCCCCACCAGGTTAAGCTCCACTCTAGAAAAAATACGAAAATATGGTACCACTAAGAAAAAGAAGTGAATATTATTTGTAAATTTAAACTGACTGTCTACCTAATTCCAGAAAATTTTTGTCCGTTTGAGGAAGGGATAAAGGGATAAAATTTGTACTAAAATGTTTAGAACAAGTTTTTGTGTCAGGCCCAGCTTCTGCATATTTTGGTGTGGGTGCTGAACATATTCTATTTCGAGTGTGTGATAAACGAAGAATTTAAATTTTACAATGGTGGCGCTGACTATCTTATACGCGTACGTATACAAACCCAGTTGTCTGAATTTGTAACTTAGCCTATGCCGGTTAACAAAATTCAGTTTCGTTGTTTGGAATTTTGAAGACTTGATAGTGGGCCTGTCGCAACGATCTTAATTTTTGACCGGTTAAATTCGATAAAATATGCGTCTACAGAATACCTCATTTAGCCAAAAACTTGTTCCCGTTTGTTTTGTATTTGTTTCAATACCGCACCTGCAACATATTACTGTAGGTTGCCCTTATGTCCCAGGGGTGTGAATGCACCCTCTGAAAGCCGCTTTAATGTATTTTTCCCAGGTGCCATGTTCGATTGTGCTATATTTAAATTGTAATTTTCCTTAGGATTAGCATTGCCTATTCCACTGTCACCCAAATTTTTCCAAAGTGGGGGTTATCGTTGGATACGAGTTCGACATAACGGAAACACGAAAGGGTTGATGGTTGACATGTTCGATGTTCGACCAACTGGGATTTTCGGCTGCATTGTCAATGCGTTAAGGAGGGGTTGAGTTGAAATCCAACAGCGAAAGGTTTCTCTGCGTGAATTTATAAATCCCATGGGTGAGCTTTAAAGCAGCGTAGGTACACACGGATGTGATACGGATATGATGCTGCTGCTGCTGCTGCTGCTGCTGCTGCAGTAATGCGGCATTGCACTTGATGTGTGGAGCAAGTTGGGCACCCTCGAACAAGTGTTGTGCATATACAAACCATGTCCGTGCTGCTTCGTGGAATCTATTTTTTTTTTTTTTTGCTGGAAAAACTGACAGCCAATTGTTCATTGCACCACATTCGGAGATTGGTAGAGGGACGTGCATACGATAGAACAGTTTCTCTAATAGAATTTTGTATGTCCTTCGTCACATTATTGCCGGCTTACAGCAACACATTCCTGTGTATGCGGCTTAATGCACTGAACCAAACACGTGGTAAGTGTGGCGTACATGTTGGATGCTCGACTCTCGCGATTGAAGAGCTGCGAGTTCGAAACCTAAGATGATTGTGTATTTCGGTTCGATTCTATTAGCGCTCCACTATGTGATTGTAAAATACGATGGAGGAGGCGTGCCCATCTAAACGCTGCTACGAAAAATGGCACCACTTTTGAAGTAGTTGTCCCTATCTTTACGGCATCGAATCAAAATTTGTTCGCCCGTATTCGAGCACATTAACAGCGATGATAATGGTTTTTCTTCAAATAATTAAATTAAGTGGACGAATAAAATATACAACTGTTGATTCAGGAACGACGAAAATTTTACCATTCCGTAGGTGTGGAGATAGTTCGTCTCAAATGCGGTGACGTTTTTCATCTCGCATGCGTCCTCTACTATATTTAATACTTTGTGTAAAATGCATGCTGCGGTAGACCATATATTGACTCATCCGCCTTCTCCATCAATACCCAACATCGAATGTATTCTTCTGACTGAAGACAAAATGGCCCAGCAGCCGAAGCCCAATATTAAAAACAACTCCTGCGCAGCTACACGCAGCTAGAAAAATTAGGTTTTTTAAACATATGTGTTGTTATAATCAAATTAGCATAATTACCGATCCTTCGAAATTAGTTGAAACTTAACTTCTGCCCCAACCTTAAATATCCAGCACCTAGAAGATTAGAAAATAAAATCAGTAAACGGTAGAAGAAACGTACAATAACCAAAAAATCGCCAAATTTTTCGAAAGAAACCGTGGCACAGATGGTTAACAATCCTGCAGATTGCGTAAAAGTAAATGAAGGTCTCTGATTCGAATCGACAAATAGAAAGGTGGGAGGAGAGGTGACATTGAAATTTTTGAAGTAATTATTTTTCTTTTGGAAAAGACGAGAGTTTTTCTCAATCAAATCCAAAAAATAGACTTTTTACGACTATTATCTTCGGGGAAAAAGAGAGAAAATCCTATTAAATAATCAATAACTTGGCCCCTCCAACATTTCTAGTGCACGAACCACAAAACCAATTACAACCAAATTTAGAAGCCTGTTAAAATAGTACCAAGTTAATTTTCTCACAAATTACTCAGTTTAGAGACATTAAACTGCCAAGAAGGAAGCACTCGTACATACCGGATGTACCGTGAGACTAATCAGCACCAAAATCAATAGGTCTTGTTTTTGTCTCAAAACAAATATCTGTACCACATTTCGTGTTTATTGCACAAAAATTTACCTCTAGAGTATTGGAAAGATTGGTGCATAAATTTACACGTAGAGTAGAAATCACTGAATCAATCACCAGCTACAGCAAATTGTCGGCTACGACGCACAAAATGCATGGTTCCGACCTCAACTCCATTTATTTCTACGTTGAGGAGGATCAGCTTCTAGAAAAAAATTTTGGTGCCAGCTGAAGCCTAGAAACCAGCTACTCGTAACAAATTCGTGCACCTGCTATCTCTTAATTTCTTTCATACAACGAACTACTTTTTACATCCAATCCAAATATTCTTTCAGTGGTCAGTTTTTTGTTTCTAAAAATTACCATGTGTGATTTAATCAGTAGGTGTGCAGTTTCATTTTAATGACCAGAGAGTGTGAAAATTAATGTCTTCGTACTTAAACTGATCAGTTTGCAACCTCCATTATTTTATAGGACCCCGTATCCGTAACAACCCTGTTGCACTGGCAACAACAAACAAACTTCACAATCCCTTGGAACTCGTTGTAGTAAATTTCTACCGTAAACACACACACGTGAATTTGAAATTTTGGTGCCAAAAGTTTCCTTAGATCATAAACCGAAAATTGTATTCGGTCCTAACCCAAGGTCCTTGCGTGACAACAAAATTAGTGAAGAAAATCTACTAGAAACAACCATTATTTTAAGTTGAAATTTTGTAGCAACACACAGGTGTGGAAGGTACAACCTAAGAAAAAAGTGAGGCGGAGGCCCTAACTACAACACCCGACAGACCTGTTACGTTTCATTTTGACTCGGGACTGACATCGAAAGTGACAAAAAATAGCCAAACTTCTTCCACTCGGCCATAATTATGTAATCGTATACGCTTGAATTGGGCCTCAGTCAGAACTCTGATCCTCGATAGGAACACATTTTTTAATCCGAGTAATTATTCGCTGCAGCAGTTTTAACGACTTTTGACAAACGACTCTGTAAAAAGCTGAGTTTGCTGTTGCACTAGAATTTTCTGTTCGGCGGGTAGTTACATTCTTCGTTCGATGAAGGTGCTCTATCCTTTACCTTACGCAGAATGGCGTTCTTTTCGTTACCAACCCAACCCAATACGAATTTAGGTTAAAATAATTTCGTTGAACCACCTTCGAAGCGGTAAATTTTAAAAATAGCCTAAATAAGGATAGCCTACGATTAAGTTATAAATAATTTTCGAATATACAAAATAAAAAAATAAAAAAAAGAGAGAGAGAGAAAGATAGGAAGAAAATAAATAGACACGGACGAGAATGGCGTTATCTACGCGTATAGGCTACGTGATCGATTATTCTTAAAATCGTTTTTGTTTCCATAATTACCAAAACTAATAACCGCAGAAGACAAACATTTCTTATAGGTCATCGTAAGAAGATGTATAGGCCTACGCAGAAGCAACTGTTGTGACCTGTGCCGAGTTCAGTCATTCTCACAGAATTACGATGATGCCTACGTGCTTGGATACGAATACGAAATTTTTAATTAATACCTAATCGCTTTATTGCTGTCATTATACCCGCGTGTATACCTAATATGCCTATGTAAATGTATTTTCGTACGCAAGTAGCCTAAGTCTGGTTTACGAAAAAAGTCTCCTTTGTCATTCGTATAGATCGCGTGTAGGTAATTTTCGTTTTTTGCGCCACAATTATTAATTTCTTAGTTTTAACCAAAAATGTGACGTCGATGGATAGACACGTAGGTAATTATAGAAAAATTGTAAAACGGCAAACTGTATCCTCACGTAAAACAAAATTTTTACAATTTCATAAACGCAGATCGGTGCTTACACGACTACCACGGTTACCACATGCCATTGAAAAATGTAGGCTGGCCGATAACTGGCCACCTTTGAGTCTTGGTCTTCCTTTGCAATATTTCAGTCGCAATAAAATTAAGATCAGCTGAAGACTTATTTTACCTACTTGTTTTACATAGGCTTTTGTCAAAACGGCGATTTTAAAAAAAATTTCACCTTTTTGAACGCCTTCCCTTCTGGCTTGAAATATCAAACGAGTCTTTCTAGGAGCGAAACTGGGATAGAATCTCGAGGAAGAGGGCTCAATGTGTTGTCGTCGTTTTCTCAAATGAGAATGTATAGAATATTATTTCAATTTTTTAAAATATTTTCGAATTTTTTTTAGTGAAGCATTAACGGAATTCGGGTTATTTGCTCCTACCTTAATTTAACCTTTGACCGTGCGAAGGATTTATAAAAAATTTAACAAGCTGGAAATACAGTGGACTCGGTTTTGTAGATGTACTCTGGTGACAGACTGGGTACCACTTTGTCCCAACTGAGCAGTTGTCCCCGTAACCAGAAGTTCATAACTTTTTCAGAATCGCAAGTAGGCAGCCTCGAATAAATTGGACCTTGAAGATACGATATGGTCCCGATGTGGTCCCGATCTGGTGCCAGGAAACGCCTCGCAAAATGGGGCCGTACCATCTGCGCGTGTTGTATCATCGGTGATGATACCCACCGATGATATGGCCCAACAGAATGATACTTACGCGTATGTCTACGCTCAACAATACTGTAATTCACACATTACAGCTATGTGATGGGCTATACGTTGCTAATCCAGGTGGCACCTTTCAATGTGATGGCAGAATGCTGACATCGAGTGGAAAAGAGTGATGGTCGCATCATTTTTTTGATACGGTATGAGGTTACGGACCTTACCCACATTCGCATGATATGCGACCATACAATAATATGGTAAAACAGTACTACGCGTGTGTGCGCGCCTTAAAACAAAGCTTCCAGCTGAGGTGTGTCAGGTGTGTGATGGGTATAGCGATGGGGGATAGTACTATCAAACTATCAAACTATTCAACTATCGATATATTTTGAAAAACCATCGAACTATCGATAGTTTGATAGTAGGTCGATGAACTATCGCTGCCGATAGTTTTTGTTAAAACGTTCATTTTGGCCTTATTTTACAAAATTAGACTGATTTTAGAGTTTGATGAAAAAAAATTGGTAAAATTTACACTCTTTTTCGAGCTTGATAAGACAAAATTGGTTCGTTAAAAACTATAAAAAAAACTACCGATACTATCGATAGTTTTTATTTTTCATCATCGATTGATGAATAGTAAAAAATTTTTGAGTATCGCCGTCACTAGTGACAGGGCTAAAGGTTGCGCATGTCCAATCGAATATTGCTGAACAAGATAAAAAATTTACGCGCGCAAGCGTAATTTATTCTCACTAAGTTTGAATACCTACCATTTGCACCCCCTATGCTTACCCCCACGATGGCCACTGATTGCGCGTATTACAGGTAGCTAGTAGATTACCTTCTTTTGTGGGACAGATTATTGGGAAGTCCAGAACAAAAGAGTCTCGCTCTGGTGGCAAAAATTTCAAGTGCTGAAAAGGTGAACATGTATGTTTGATAACTGTTGCTAAGCACAAAACAGGCATTTTTGTAAGGAAATAGGTATTTAATTTTAAAGAACAAAACTTCGGATGAATAAAATACGATTTCATTTTATTATTGTTACTAGCCGGTGTATGATAAAATTGACGATTAATTGCATAAAAAATAACTCCAGAAGGAAAATATAGCTAGATGTTTTTTTCCTTATGTGAAATACGGTACCTAACATGTAAAAAAATGGAAACGATCTCGACAAACACTCTTTTAGAAGTGATAGCCAGAGATGGCGATGTAGAATTGAATTCTACATCTACACGCAGATTCTACGCGTAGAACACGTAAAGTAGAATATCCGATTTCACGTAGAACGTGTAGAAGATAATACCTACTGATAACATTGATAAGAGTTACCAGTTTCGTTAGATTCTACTCGTTTTCTACGTATTCTACCTATTGCGCATCATAAACGTAGAATAATATCGAATTCTACGCGTAGAATACGGACGTATTTTCGTACATTATTTCGTTGGCGAAGGGCGTCGGCTGTGGGGAGTGGGCGCGTCGCGCCTGTGACGTAGGCCGAGCCTACCCCATCGAGGCTAATGCCTACATAAAGATCAGATTTGATGTGGCACCCAGCCAGCGTCTTGTTGCAAGTACCCAGCTGAGTGGTTGTCCCAATTAACCCCAATTAACGCCAATTAACCCCAATTAACGCCAATTAACGCCAATCAACCCCAATTAACCGCAATCGACTGCATCGAATTTTTGCGTCGCGAAAGTATTTCTGAATTAACGTAAGTACGGCGTCCACCACCGACCATCAATTCGGGGTAGCGATTCCATTGTGGATTCCGTCGTTTCCGCCTGAAGCAAACTTCAACTTGGTGGATGGTTCGTACGGTTCAAATGATTCTGTGACGTCCTTAGCTCACACCTAAATCGTTAGTGGCGTCGCTCCCCCGACCACGCGACACTCTGTTTGTTTGTTTTTAGTAGGTACGAAAATTACAAGTAATAACTCAGAATGTTCGAGATTCTCGTGTAAGTGGCATCTAACAGGCTTCAAAAACCTCACCGCATCACCACGCAGATTGCTCAGAACTTTATTTTTTGGCTTCAAATCGTGTTCAAAATTTCGGACTTCAATTCTACTCATCTCCGTTCGCCAAAGCATTTTTAAAAACATTTTAAACTGAAAATTGGGTTACTCGATACAAAATTTCCCTAATTTCTCGTTAATTTTCCTGCCCCAACTTTGGGAAAACTCGAAAATGCGTAGATAATATTTCTATACCTACCTGGCGGTTCAACCGTGACATTTTTATTGATAATATTCGTTTATTTACTTTCAAGTGCTCGTAAAAACTTCGTTTCAGAATTTTCAGGGAAAACCTGTTGCAAAAGAAAATTATACAAAAAAACCCCAATAAAAACAATAAAAAACAACGATAACCGAGTATGTACCTATCTACATACCTTCACAAATAGTTGACTATTGTTGATCAGATTTACAAATTTTTGCATTATCTGTCTCCAACTGTCTCCGTGCTGCTGATTGCATCGCGTGAAAAATTGTGATGCAAATTCTCGAGGGTACTCGAGATGGACGATTAATGTGAACCTTTAAAAAAGGAAGAAAGAAGTCGACTGCCGTGCATTCAATTTCTATTGTCAAATGCACTTCTTGACTTTGAAAATACCATAATATTTACATTTGAATAGCAACGTTACATTCGATGCGATGCATTTTATAATACACATGCGTGGTAAAGTTCGCAATTTGCACTCGCATCGCATTGCAGGAACTTTTTTTGTTCGCAGCGAGTAAATCGACAACCAGAATTATCGACGCCTTGAAAAAGCATGTTGCGCCGTACATTTACAAATTTTTCCATTATTTTATGCTCGTCCACTTCATCCAGCATCTACCGAAACTCCCATAATTTCTTTTTAGTGCGACGAGAGTGAGAACGTATTACCCTTTTTTTGAATTTGAAGTAAAAATAAATGCGACCTGTGTTACGACAGAGTCACAGCTGGCCGCAGGATTTCCTCGAGGGAGGTTTTTGTTTTTTGATACCAGAGTGTAAATTGAAATTTTCATTTTATTTTAAGTTATAAGCTCCTGAAAGTCACACCTTAGGATTTTTTTCAAAAAGATTTCCTTCTCAGATATGGACCCCCCGTCCGTGTAAGACAAATTATTTAAAAAAGTTTGAAAATGAAAATCGAACGAGTCAATTTGAAATTAAAAGTTTTATACCATTATTTTAAAATGGTAAACGACGAGGTTTCTCTGAAAATAACTGCTATGATGGTTGAATTGTGGCGGCAGACCTGATGTGGTTGCATTATTCATAATTAAAAATAATACGTGACATTACTTGGTACTAATTTTGCTTTTTTTAATGTGGTACACATTTTTATTTTCACTATATGGAGGTGTATTCGAAAAAATAAATCAGGGTGCTTTAACCAATAGCAATGCAGAAGGTGGCTGCGTTGGCCAATGAAAACACAGCTCCTGTTTAGCGGTTCGTTTAAAAACAAATTTGGCGATACAAAATGCATCAATATAAACTTTATTCTCCCAAACTTCACTATCCCATAGGTATAAAATGTGAACCACATTAAATGTTCCAGTCGGCTCAAACGATTTTTTTTATAAGTTAAAGAAGGTTTAACCCCCCAAACTCCTCATGTGGTTGACCCCGGATAGGGTTTTCGAAGACAAATTGCGAATGAAGAACAAAGTTTCATCGAGTTTAAAAATATTATTGCGGTACTGTATCCACCTATGCAGGCTATCCGGGCTTTCCAGGCAATGTCTTTAGGTAGCACTGCACAGAACTTTTTTGGAGCAACTCAGTGTGTGATACTCCAATAATAAGGTATAGTGCTATATGGACAGTATCTGATTCTAACGTCTGGTTCACTTTTGGTTAGTTTTCTAGGCTCTACTAGCCAGCTGCTTGTTGTACTATTTTATTAACAGTTAAAGTCACCATACCATTCTAGCCATTTAAGTCGACCTCATCTCGGTGGATAGTTCCACAAGGATCTCATTAGAATCACATGGCGATTTGCCAAGTTGAAGTTGACTTTAAAGGTTAAACAGTGTAGCGACTTTAACTGCTAATAGAATAGTAGTTACCCCAAGTAACTGGCTAATTGTATGAAAACTAGCCAATTGTTAACGAGGCTTAAAAAGTTGCTGTAGTGCTGTTCATGTCGGTACTACCTACAGTACTACACAGTGCCGAGCTGTGTTAGAGAGTCCTACTCTTGTAACAGAGGCAAATATACCTAATAATAATGCAATATTCTAAGTAACCTATCGTTGGGATAAAAGCTCTTCTATTCCATTCATAAAACTGCCAAACGCAAATTATTCAATCATTATTTGTTTTTTTTTTGTTTTTTTTGTTCTTTTTCGATGGGGAGGGAGGTAAAATTTGCGTGCATTTTAAAATTCAAGTACATACCTATTGGGTCTGAAAAGACATTTTGGGTGAGGGGGAAACAATTGATGGGTTCTCTTCTAATGCCATATAATTACGCATAATTTACCTCCGAGTGGGTCTTGTAAACTGAGAAAATAATTTTGCGAGTGATGCGAGCAAAAATTTTTTTGTAATACGTGATCAGAAAGGTAATGTTTACAATGATGTTTTGCAAGCAAAAAGTAGAATTTATCATTGAAAAAGCATTACCTTCGTGTAAATTCGATGTACCTCTATGTTAAATTTTGTACATGGAGTATTTACATGGAGACACGTTCACTTTACATTGAGGCATGGAGATTGCAAGGTAATAGGCAGTGATGGGTTTTTATCAGGTAAAAAAGTTTTTACCAAAAATACTCAATTTATACCGGTATTTACCCGGTGAAGTGTGAATTTTGAATAGAAACCGCTTTAAATTGATAATTATGATAAAAACAGAGTGTGGTATATCTGACACTTCATTAAAGTTCAGAAAAATGCGAAAGTATTTATTTTAACAAGCAAACAAACAGCGAATAAGTTGGATAAGTAGATTGCGGATTAGATTCTGGTTTCTAAGGTATAAAATTATCAGCAAAGTTATGTATTTAGCCCAGTGAAATAAGCTTCAAAATAGTTTTAAAATGGAATTAAAAGTAACAAGAGGTTTTGCAACAGAAATTTAATGAGGGTGGGTTTCTTAATAACGTTGAAAATGTGTGACACCCATACCCTGTGCTTCTCTCTTAGGGCTCGAACTACTTTTGGTTTTTTCACTTTTATTTTCTTCAGATAAATACGCGATAATTAAGTATACCATAAAAATACCCTCGTAAAAATGATGTCCATAAAATTTAAGATAGTTTTTTAATACATTGTTTTCAAGGGTATTATTTTTTTTTTTTAAATCATAATAATCTGCATTATTTTATACTTAGGAAGCTGAAAATTGATATAAGATGGCCATGCACAATAGTATACCGTAGGTACTGATATTTTTATCATTATATGTTCAGACCTGTATGTACATGGCGCCCCAATAATGGACACGAACATTTAGAAAAATAATGAAAGAAGTTATTGTTTTCGCATGATTTATCTAATCGCTTATTAAGTTTAATGGACATCATTTTTGCGTGGAAATAGTTTTATGGCATTTTGTGTTGGTCTTTATACGAGAAACATGAAAAAACCAGAAGTAGTCTCACGTTTGAGTCCCCCAAAGGGAAAACATAGGGGGTCGGGTGTCACGCAGATTTATTATTTATTCAGAAGCCCATCCTTTTCGTATTCAAATGTGTAAAACTTCATGTTATTTTTAATTCAATTTTAAAACTTTATTTTGCTGGATTAATTTGGAAGGCAACCACCCCGGTGGAGAGTTGTAAACACACTTTATTTTAATCATAATGAAGGGACCATCATCGAACAAAAATAATGTAAATATTTGTGTATTCCTATTTCAAGTGTTTAGGATGTCTTTAGAAAATTTATATGTTGGGTAAAAACCGAGGGCATATATAGCTTCGTCGTAAAGGGGTCCACACGTTCTCAGTGATCTCTTCTGACCCCCAACCCACAACAAAAAATCGCCAAAACTGATAAAAATACAAAATTTTTAGTAGGCAAGCCTTACTCTTCTTGACTAAAGGGGGGTCCAGAACTCCAGGACCCCCCGTAACTAGGCCTTTGGTAAAAACGAGACCGGGTAAAAACTTTTTCTTCCTACCGGTAAGTACCGAATTTCTAATTTACTAATGTGTCATCTCTGTAAGGTTATACTTCCTTTCTAATTCAATGTTAATCTATACTAATGCTAACGTAGGTAATAAAAAGATTTTCTGAGAATGTTTTGTTTGTCGTTTTGGTCTTCGTTTTTCAAAATGTCGACTCGATCGGCGAGCTGGTACTACACGCTTACCAAATTGTGGTGCAACAATAAAACTTGTTAATATTTTTGAATATAAAATTTGATTTTTATACAAATGTAGCAGCCTTCGATTTATCAATGATTCGTATCTATCGTAGAAATAGAAAGAATGAGAAAAACGAAATTCGAAAATCAGTGTTCTACAATTTATATGCTGAGTTAAACGAACTTGTACGTACCTATAGCGTACGTATATAAATAAATTTCGACATCATAATTTAAAAATTCTATCCTCGAATCCAGGCCAACGGACCAGCTGCTAGAAGCTGGAAAAAAGTTCCATCGTTTATCGGCATGCATTTGAATTTTTATTCTTTATTTATGTATACGTAGGTATCGTACAGTGAAGCTGTACAGGAAAATATACGTATATATTTCGATCCGTGTATACGTGGAAAGAAAAAAAACTCAAAATATGATTGTAAGAGGTCAAAATTTCCGCGTTTCAGTTTTTTTTTTCTTTTTTGTTTTGCCAAGTTCGTCGTTCTTTTGTCCAGTTAGAGGTTAAAATGGCAGATTTTTAAGCAAGTATTTGTTTAGAGGGCAGAATGTTGCATGGTTCAGTGGAGAGTGACAAAACGCTTTTTGCTGCTCTGACGACTAAACTGAAATAATTTTTTAACCAGGTACTGTAAGAAACAATTTATACATTTATAACGTGTGACTGTTATTTTTTTTAAATGATAAAAAATCCAAACCTATTTATAGGAAATTCTGAAAACTAAAATAAATAACTACTAAAAAAATTTATTGAAATTCATTAAAATTTGCTGAAAATAAACTGATTAAATTTTTTGTACATAACTACATACAGACTGGAAAATATAAGTTAAAAAAAATATATTCAGTATTTCCTGGCGGAAGTGCAGAAAAAAAAAAGGAACAAGTCCGAAACGAGAAGTTTTTTAAATTACAAATTGTAACTTGGAATGAGAGAAAAAAACAACCTTGATTAGAAAACCCAATTTTCCAATTTTCATCTACAATGCTGAAAAAAAAAAAAAAATAAATAAATAAAACCTGAATTACTGTAAAGCAAAAAAGACACTGTAATCCCTTTCGCCGCGAATAAGAAAAATACTTCAAGCAAATCAGTGGACTTACTTTTTTTTTTGCAAATTTTTTATTTTAGTTTTACATTTTTCTCGGACATTACTCAACCAATAGGCAATAAATTCCTATTAGACTTGGTCTTATAGCAAAACTATTTTTCGCGAAAATTTCAGCACTATTTCTTTTATTGTTTTTTCAAAACCATGAACCAAAAATTTAGGCGATACATACATACCTATTATATGAATACGTTGCATATATATACACTAACTGACTAACTGACCCGCAATACTCTGCTATTGCTAAAAACAATTCAAGTTTGATATCAATTAATTTTTTATTTACCCTCTTTTTTTATTCGAATAATAAATATCGTTGAACTTGGCGAAGGTCAAATATATGAACCGATACATCACAATAGCTAAAGAATGCGATTCTTTTCAGTTATTATTCGGACTGTGATATAAATTTTATTAAAAACAAAAAAAAAGAAAAAGAAAAAAAAATTCATTAGTCATGTGAACTGGATAATTTAATGTGGTAAACATTTCAGTTTTCAATACAGGGGTAGGAAATAAAAAGACGTCGGTGACCAGCTGGAGTAGTGTCAAAAGGAATGAAAGAAAAACATTTTTGGTGATGTGTCACCCATTAAAAATGTAAAAAGTCAAAACTGGATTTTTTAAAGATCCTCGTGGGGGTGGAGGAAGGGGTCAAATGAAAAAGTGAACTCTAAATTCTAACTGAGCTCCTCAAAAAACATGACCTGTGATGTATGTATCACTCATTAAAATGTAAGAAGTAATTTGCCCATTTTAAGAGCCCCCTTAGAATGGAGAATGGGTCAAATGAAAAACTGAACCACTAGTTTGAAATCAGAACATGAAAAAACATGTCCGACCATGTTTCACAGATTAAAACGTAGAAAGTCAAAATCTGCTATTTTCAGAGCCCCCGGGGGTGGAAAAATGGGTTAAATGGAGAAATTAACCTCAAAAATCTAACTCGTTGCCTGAAAAAACATGTCCGATGATGTATCACGCTTAAAACTGCAAAAGTCAACAGTTTCCTATTTTCAGAGAACCCAAGAAGCAGAGGAATAGGTCAAATGAGAAAATAACGCCAAATTTGAACTCAGATCCTCAAACAACGTGTCTGGAGTTTCCAAAATGGTAACACTGATTTTGTTTCATTTTTTGGTATTCCCCTTTATTTGTTGTTTGCTGTAAACAACAAATTTTTTGCAGCAAATTAAAAAAGTGGTCTTTTTGTTCAGTTTTTTTAATATAGATTTGCCACCCAATAAGCTAGAGACTACTTCGGAGATGAATCACATTATTACTCGGAATAAAACAAATTTATTGCGAAAATTTCAGAAAAATCGTTCCAGTAGTTTCTGAGATGTAGATAACACACACATTTTGACATTCATTCTTAAATATATATATATATATATATATGTAACGGCCAAAAGTTGTCCCAATCGTATCTAAATTGGACACCTTCGGGGCTACACCATACAAAGGAATACAAGTAATAATATTCCTTTCAAAGTTAGAGTTTAGAGTTTAATTGTCTACTATCTAGTGTAGACCTTAACTTAGGAGAGACTCGATATAAAAAACACAATTAATATTTCAACAGTTTATAACACTTAAAATTGGGATTCACATAATATTTAAACACATTTAGTTAACTGAACAAAGATTGGTTTGAGCTAGACTAAATTAGAACTAGACTCAACTAGAAACTAGAGAACTCTGAAGTGAACATCAATTATCAGAGTTTATATATTAGTCCAGGGTACATTGTGTACGTGACTGGATGTGGTGAATAGACTATGTGAAGTAGAAGTTTGTTGAATTAGCAAATTGTCAATTAATAATAATATTTAAGGACAGGTATATTTGGTCTCTGTTTTTGGAGGCAGTGTTTCAATGTTTATCACGTTTTTAGATTGGAATAATTTAGAAAATAATTTAGATTGTTTATGAAAGTAGAATGGGATGTTTAGGTAAAATTAAAATACCTGATTTTCTGGTATGGAGACATTGTGAACGAATATTGTTCGTATTATTTATTAAATATACGAAAATATATGTTACAATATATATATATATATTAGTTATATAATACTAAAAGCCTTGTTGCGTTTTGGCTTGTTCCAGTTCTGAATTTTTGGCAACACTGAAGAATTTGTTATTTCAGGGGAGACAACAAATTTTTTTTTTCGTGTTTGTGTGTGGTTGTATGGGTAGTGGCGCATGCGCATCGAGTGAATAATTGGTGAAATAATATTGGAGAAATAGTTTTGTGAAATAATTAACAGCTTGTATGTTTATTGTAGTGACATAATTTATTATACAAAATAAAAAAACTCAAAATGGGAAAATTGAGTTTTTAGTTTTATTTTGTTGTAAAATGGAAAATTTTCATCACCCCCACTCCTAACCCCCTGAGATCAATTTTAATATCTTGTTTGTAAGCAAATTGGGTAATGAGAATACATATTTTCATAAGAATAGGCACATCCACGGACTAAAGTGAAACACTAAAATCAATGTAGAGCAGTATTAAACTCTTTCATAGGAAATTTTAGAAATGTCTTATTTTATAGATTTCAATGAAAGTAGGCTCAAAATGTTTCTGACAATCCGGAGAATGTCCTAGGCTATTTACATTTGAAAATTAAAAAATTAGAAAGGTGTAATTGAAGAAGATGAGAATTTAAAGATTGAAAAAATTATTGTCATAAATTTGGACAAATCCGCCAATAAGAGCTACTCGTTTAGAATTAGGCAGGTTTTTTTTTTTTCCCATAATTAATTTGAAGACAATAATGAGGTCTATATGAATCTAAAAAAAATTATTGTTATCATTGCACTACAAGTTGTACCTTAATTTCAGCTTTAAATTTCCATCGGATTAAGTTGCATTTTCGTACATGATCACCCATTGGTTGGTTTAACAAATTTCTCAACTTTGATCTTAAATATCAATAAATTTTAATGAATTTCAGTAAAAATCGACTGGGAAATACATAATATTGTTTGTTATTTTGAATATTTTCATTTTACCGGATTTTCGATCGAGGATTTGAGTTTCTTGTCATTTTTAATTTGAAATTACATTACAATTGGTATTGTTTCTTGCGATTCACTTATCTACTTATTAGGAGATTAATTCAATTTAATCGCCAGGTACGTACTCCGTTGCAAAAAGGATGAAGCTACGATTTTTATTCTATCCGCTTAAAATCTTATTTCTGTTGATTCCAGTAAACTTTTTGACGAATTGAACGAAATCATACTCAGATTTCTCGCTAATACGAGCAAGTACGCAAATTCATTCCATAATTTAAACTTCGATCGAAATTTTCACTTTAGACAATGGTATTTGCCTTCGATCAATTTCCCCGATATTAGGTCAGCACAATAAATGGCGAGAAATAAACCGTTCTTCAGGCTTATCACCATCAATATAGGTGCACAAATATTCAAAAGGATTTGACAAAAATTGTTCCCGTATGCCCGTATCGAAGTAACAATATTTCATATACCCGCGTACATGATACCTGAAGTAGAATTTGAATAAAAGGAAATCACAGTCTCTCATAATATGCTTGCGTTTCTAACAAAGTCAGATTTTCAACTAAATATTATGTATGTTAGCCTAACTGATGCGGAGGCATCCGACGAAAGCGAGAATAGAGAAACTACTGCCTCTCCTCTCGGCTCCATTATCCGAGAAATTACGGAGACGAGGGGCTAGGATCTCATGATCTCGGTTTCAACGTGTAAATATATATTTAAAAAAGATTTCAAATTGTATCCGGTGGTGTAGCCAGGGGTAGGGATCAGAGGGATCAATTCCACCGTGGAATTTTTTAAAGCAGAATTTCACAAAGTTTGACCATCGTAAATTCTTTCATTTCACGACAAATAAGGATGATTGATACGAAAATTAGAAATTCATATAAATTTTCGCCGATATTATTTTTTGGGGGGAATGGGAAAATATAAAAATTTTGCAAAATATGGAAAATCTTGCAAACATTTTCTGATCGTTTCCCTCGCATTAGCGAACTTGGCCTTTTACAAAAGGTTTTTCCAGAAACCGTCTCTTCGGATTCACCAATGGTGTGAGCGACAAGGAGAGAAAAGGGGGCAACAATTTTCCCATTTTTAAGGAGGTCCTGGCTGGCCCACCAATTGAACTGGTCCAGTCACAAGTACATACCGACATGCGGCTTGTCAATATTACGATTTTAAAAGGTTACGTTCGATAGCAGGAAAAAGCGAAATATTTCACGATAGTTAAATGATTTTTGGGCGTCCAAAATGTAGCGAACCGCTTTACTCGCGCACGCGTGCAAAGACGAACGAAGACAATTTTCGTACGCAACAGATAAAAAATAATGGACGTAAAAAAATAAGAAAGAAAAAAAAAAAATCCAAAAAACATCAACGATTGTCGAATGCTCGAATGTGAGTGGCGCGAGATGATCACTGGAGGGAAGGTAAAAAGTAGTATCGTGGAGTACGTGTGTATCTCTGTAAGAGTGCGTTTGGTAAAATGCTACCTACTGTAGGTATAATACGGCTATATACGAGTTGGCCTTGCCATTGAGTTATTACGTTTGAAATAATTCTTTTTTTTTCCCTCCATTAGGCTAAGCGGCGCGGCGCGGGCCGGGGCGGGGCGGGGCGGGGCGGGGCGGCGCGGCGGTGGAGAACGGAGCGCGTGTCGATGTCAGTTTTGTTGTTCCTTTCGCGAGTTCACTCACTTCCTTATAAAACCAGAGTATCCTTCATTCGAAAGTGAGTGTTGCTACTAGAAAGTGCAACCGGCTACCACACACAGACACGCACGCACCAATATCCTGGTCGTCAAATTTGTTGTTTCAATTTTCCAAATTACAACGACTAAAAACCAAAAAAAGCAACGTGTCTCTGTTTTTTCTGTAATTTTTTTAATTTCATTTCTCGCCTCCCTGTCGAACGGGGTATCGTACCCAAGCGTACAAATTTATCGTACCATTTTTTTTATTCCTCGCGAATATTTGGTGGAAAAAATTGTCGACTTTTTGGCTTAAATTTTTTTTCTCGTTTCTACGCTCTTGCGGTTCGAAATCAAAGTCCTACTTCTCAACGATGAGTCCTCACAATTATCTGACGTTGGGCGAACTTCGTGGCGACGACGGCGGCCACCCCAAGGAGATGTCGACTGTGGCTGAACGAATAGCTGAAGTCAACAAACTTACCTCTCCATGTGTGGAGCGGCGACTTCGAGCCCGACAACTGCTGGAACTGGAAGCGAAGGATGACCCAAACGGATGCGTGCCGCCGAAACACGTACTCCAGAGTCTGGTCAGGTAGCGTACCTATTTTAAAATGCTAATTCAACCGATAAACTGCGTGCATGCGCAAAAGTGGAGTGACAAAAAAGAAAAGGTGTAGCCACGGAGAAACTGCCCACCTACCGCAGGCAGCCTACCTACACCTGCTCTTTTACTCAATCTTTGTTTTCCCTCCTTTTTCGTCGACTTTCTTTTTGTTTGTGCGAGTGCGAGTGCTCGTGTTGTCTGCAACTCCGTCAGCAGGCAGTACTCCTACGGGTAGCCTACACCTACCTTAGTGGAGGAATATTCGATCGAAAATGTGGCCATACCTTATCTAAAGAGTGTTAGAGTATTACTCCTCGAGCCGACGCCGGTGCGAAGGGCTCGTCGATGTGCGTCACGAAAATAAAACCAGAAAGTCAGCGTCTGAAAAAAAAAAAAAACGAGAAAAGTGCAACATTTTTTGCTACCCAAATTGAGCGCGAAATTAAGGTTTTTCGTGAATAACCTAATTTTGTAGGTATTCATTTTTTCTCTCTTTCGAAAATGTACGCGGGTACTTATAGAAAAAATTTTTCCGATCTTTTTTGTCTGACCAGACTTTTTGTAAACGGCATAACTTTTCAATTTATGTAGGTTTATGTACGTGCCTATGTACCTACCACGTACGAACGTAAATTCTTTGTAATACGATAACGAGCGAAATACCCTCAGCCCTTAAATCCGCCTCTGGTAGACTGCTTCTCCGTAATAATAATGTTCCTAAATTAATTCTGTTCGTTTTGCGTTTAATTGGTTCGTTTGTTCTCGAGTTATTCGTTATTTATAGTGTGATTTGATTTTTTTTAGCGGCTATTGGCTCTTCATGAAGTAGTCGTGAAATTTAGGATATACTTTCGAATGATCGATGATTGGGTCTGTTCTGTTCGATCAAAAATTGGGTAGGACAACACTACACGTGGTGCTGAAATTCAATAAACGTGTATACGCACATTCCACTGCAAAGTGTGAGAAACGAACACAATTGTTCACTAAATCCAGCTGGCCCGTTATGAAAAACAACATATTGTGCCAAATTTGGTTTCAATCGGATGATTGGTTTGAAAGGAAACAAAAATCACCCTAAATCACTCTAAATCATCGATAACTCATAGAACCAACGATCCGATGACCCAATAAAACTAGAAACTGATAGTATCGATGCCTGTGGAAAATTTCACTTCAACGGAAAGAAAATTTAAATTGCACCCGATACTGTAGGTACGGTGCTGCTAAAAATGACAGAAAATTTGACGTCACATTTATTTAAGGTATCTATTTACGCACCAAATTTCAATTTTATCGGATCAAAATTACTACAGCAGTTATTATGATAACGAAAATGTTGATAAATACGGGACTTATACATGGTGTCCGGAAGTTTAAAGACACCATTTTCAAAATCGATTTCTCCGGTTAAAGGATGAAAATGTTAGGTACTACTAAAAAACTTTGGGGATTTCTTTCTTTCCGGGTTATAGTCCCCCAAAGAGGTGAGGGGAAATCAGAAATCTGATATAACTTGACTAAAAATTAACAGTTCACCGAGCTTGGTCGAAAATACTCCCTCAAGTTAGTTCTGGTAATTGATAACTATAGGATTGGTGCAGGGTTGAATACGTGAAAAGACAAAATTTTTCCAAAGTTGTAAAGCGTCGAAAGAACTAAATATTTTTCAACCCTATTTATTTCCCAAATTCCCTCATAAATTTACAACAATAAATATGTACCGCCTACTCGGTAGCCTTATCTCACTAATGTTAACGAAACGTGCCATCATACTAAAGCTCTAAACCGGACTAAAGGTTTTCTGAGCTTGCGCAATCGAGTGAAACTCGTGTTCATTTTAGGGCTTCAGGCGTTATTGTTGGGACAGTTTTACGTGTTTACCCGGGTATTTGTCTAACTAATGCGGAAAGCAGGCGATTCCACGAGTGTGAAGTTTGCACGAGCCGTAGGTGCGTGTGCTAAAAGCTTCACACGAGTGATAAATTGCTTTTCCGCACTTTTTGGACCCTGTACTTTTTGTAACAAGTGAAATGAATGTGGGTGGGAGGTAAAAACGTGAGAGAAAAGAGGCAAAATGAGAGAATTGCAAAAAAAAAAAAGTGAAAAAACCAAGAAAAAAGCGAGACAAACAAAAAAAGGTGAGACAATAGGTAGTAATCCATAATAAATATAAGAAAATACAGTTCTCGAAACCTCCGTTCCCCTTCTTCCGGCAAGAAAATGAATGAGCGCAACGCTCCTGAATTTCAATTACTCATTTTAAGTGCTATCTTTTCAATTATCTCTTTTAGCCTAACGGATAAAAGATAAGCTCTGCTGCTCGTAGGTCGCTGGCTCGAGTCCCTAATCTCGGTAGAGAATTTTTAAGAAAAAATAATTGATACCTATTTGTAGTGAAATTCTCGCCTTTCCTTTGAAGTCACGTGTCAATGCGAATGAGTAGGTTTGACACGAGAAAAAAAAAAGTACGAGGACCCATAATGGGGTGTAATGAAAAGATTGTTTCAAGAAGGCGCGTGGAAAGTATTTGAAGGTGTGTGGAAATGAAATGAAGGAACGGGGAAAACGTGAGAATAAATGAGAACGGCAAATGTGATGGAATTGGCCACTTTCCGCAGGTACCTACGCCACACATACTCCGAAAGTGCGTCATTTCCTTCACACGTTATAAAAATTCGGTTGCAACCGTTGATTCGTGCCGGACCCCAACATTCTGATACCTCTGCCGGCAAAAACCTGCGTCACTCTTTTTTCGAATGTCTTAGCCTATTTATTCTTCGGTCCAAATTTTCCTCAGCACCGTTTTCAAATATACCTATAATACGCACTCTCAACAGACGTATGAGTGGCCGAGTAGGTGTCGTTTAGCAGCCCACTGCCAACAAACCTAAACTCACGAACGACAGATGCGCATAGAAAAGTGCTGCTCTACATTCGCCATTGTTGGTTGTGATTTTGTATACCTAAGCTTTTAGAAGAGTATGGATTAAAATTCACGAGAAAGGTGCGTCATTTTGAAAGGTCGTAGTCGATATTAGTTAAGTAGAACATCGTCCGATGCGGTAGAAGATATCAGAAACGTTGGAAGGTGGCGAAAACATTCGTAAATAGCAACCACGTATCTTATAGTTTGTAACTCTTTTCTTTTTAACTCGCCCAAGTTAGACAATGGTTGGGTTTCTGGTGAAGTGCCCACCACCGCACGTTTTTAGGCGGCTATACAGTATACAGCTGCGTATTAGGCTGTCTAGCGTCGAATGTGAGGTACATATTTTCATCCGAGGCCTAATATAGGTCAGTGTAGGTAGACTATGGTACCTGCGGATGTGAAATCATTGGACAAAAAATTAATGTAATCATCTCTACTAGTAGATCGGCTTTTCTCATACACCGGTAGGCTGATCCGTCTACGTGATGTTCATGTACAAGTTCTCGTTTTCTGACTGCACTGGATGAGAAGCGACATCGTAAACCTTAGCGAAAAATAGGTATGTGAAAAAACGGAGAAAAAAACAACTCGAAATGTCGTTACCGAGAGTAGATATCGAAAACGTGTTTGTGCCTAAACCGCGGTGAAAGGTCGGTGCATATCTCGAAGAGATTAAAATCGAATGGAACGTACGAAGAAGTGTGTGCGGGGTTGTACGCATTTTAATAATTAAATAGGGTAGGTACTGTGGGTGAGAAGAAAGGTGGTCTCTAAAGCAAAATTTACGTCGTCTACCGAAAATGTCCGCAGTAAAATGAAACTAGGTACCTTAATTTTAAGAGCTAAGAACCCGAACCTCCTGAAAAAAGTTGCCTCGACTTTGCAAATCACACGGTGGTCGCCCAAAACATTAACCGATGGAAGTGAATACCGTAGGTGCCTGTTGCTCGATTCTTACACGAGCTGCTGTTACTCGCGGTTTCACCCGCGTAGTGTCTATTTACCTGCGGTCTGTTTTATTCCCTTATTTTAACGACCTTTTTGTGGCTCTAAATGTAGAAAATTACCTTAATCCCTTTTTTGTAGACCAAAAAATGAAATAGAGACAAAGAGAATAATATCCGCCTCACTAACCAGTAAAGACGACGAAAAAAGATAGGCAAAGAAGTTTTTTCAATTCTCTTTTACTCTTTTTCGTTCGTTTCAAGAAATGTCTTGTCCGTTTTCCATTTCCACAAATGGGAAAAATTAGTACCTCACTTTTCCCGCGGGGGAGCTACGGACTTTCACGATGGCTACGTACCCTCCTTGCCTCGGAATAACACAATTTTTTGCGGAAAATCTCGCGTAAATCCGTCCAGCGGTTCTGCAGTGATGATGTTTCCAGCTGTTTTTAACCTTCATAGTATTTCGTATTACGTAGAGATAGAGGTAAAGATGTACGGATTCGTACCTACTTGGAATTATCGTCAAATTATTGCCGGCGAATGGCATCCGTAGCTCTTTGTGAGGACGGTATAGGTCCCCTACCAGCGGCCCTAATTACTTGGCTAGAGAAACAAAGTTGGAACAATACAGCGTGGTTTACTGTGTGCACGTAATGCGCATCAACGATTATACTCGACAGATCGCATTTGATTAGATGGCACTAAAATATGCATTGTCACGCCCAGAAATAACGGCGTTCGTTGCATTTTTGGTGACGTCACGGTGCTGCATTTATGTACATATTTTCACTTACACCCGGTACTCGGTAGCACAATAATGTGCGCTGTTTTCATCGCCACAGATCATCTCGACGATGAAAACAATAGGACCTTTTCGGTGATTAAGTTTACAAGAAGCTACGATTCTCCTGCAGACTGCGCCTACCTAAAACAAGCGATCTGCAATTAGTGCCCGGCCATAATAATTATAATAATAATTGGGTGTAATACTACGCATTATGAAATTAACATCCTAATGTTATCGAGTCTTTTGCATTTTTCTGTTCATACTTTTAACAAAAATAGTCAAGTACCTGCCTAGTAATATCAAATAAAAATTACTGAAAAAACAAAAAAAAAAAAAAAAAAAAACAAAACTGATAGGCTACCCAATTCCTGAGGAATTTGCCTGGTTATGGTAGGAATTAAAATTGAACTAAAATGTTTTAAACAAGTTTTTGTGGTGGGTTGACCTTTTATCTCAGAACACAACGTATAGTGCAATCCTTAGAATTTTTATAGTTTGTAGGTTGGTACCACACAATTCTAATTCCTTCCCCAAATAATAGGCAAACTCCTAGGAATTTGGTATGCAGACTGTCAGTTTTTTTGTTTTTGTTTCGATAATTTGTATTTTATCAAGTTTTATTTTTGGTACTGGTCATGCACCGTATTCCAGAACGATACGTTAAGTACGAATTCGTTACTTTAGAAATATTTTATCTGCGACTCCCACGTATAAGTATAGGATGAACCTGGTCGAACGAGTACTTAAGTCTAACTTAACGTTAAGAAACGTTCCAGAATGCGGGTGTTGGCCATGCAGAAAATGCCCAATCAGACACAAATTTTCTCTACACTAAGTAATTCTTACATTTTTTTCTGTTATCAATTATATCTGCACATAAACGTAATGTAAAAATATAATTTTGTTAAAATACGTAATTCTTAAGTCACTGTCGATACTCGAGTATCGTTTTTGCATTCGATTCGGGCCTAATTGACCTGCTTATCCGACGCTATCTCCAATATTAACGATTCATTCTGAAATTATATTCGTAGAGACACAGTGGATAGGGAAAGAGCACTCTTCGCCAGGAGTAAGTAGGGGGGTGTTGAAAAATACGTTCAATCTTTGGACAACCATTGTGTACGATGAAAAAAATAATACGGCAAATTTTCACGCATGCGAATGAACAAAAGTTTGATTTTTATTTTAGGCTTTTGTTTGTTTTCGTCGTTGTTATAGTTTTCCACGTCGAGGCGACATTGAGAGAGATCGGAGGAGAGAAGGGGTCCATAGAACTGGCCGGTTATCATTTGCAAATCGTTTAGACTTTTATTTTATTCAAAATGAATGAAAAAAATATTAATAGCACTTCTGAGATACGTTCACAAAAGAATTTTTATTCGCTCACAAAGAATAAATGCCTATTTTTCTCATTTTGCACGTGCGTAGTCTGCGTTGTAAGATACAAAATGGATAGGAAACAAACGTTGTGGCATATGAAAGAAACAGTCTAATAATAATAATAATAATAATAATAATTAATAATAATTAATAATAATAATAATAATAATAATAATAATAATAATAATTAATAATAATAATAATAATTAATAATAATAATAATTAATAATAATAATAACGTGGGTTCTGCCAGAGTACTACCTACTTGGACACATTGCAAGTTTATTGCAATGAGATACCAATCGTGTGACGTCTGATGTTTCGCCAAAGGAGTTGGATAGCTTAAAACCATTTGAATTGGCAATTTAAAAAAAAAAAAAAAAACCACAGTGATATGGCTGAATAATTTGGTATCGATTTGTGAAATTGATACTCGTCTGCAATTATTACGCGCTGTTGGGAGTCTTTTTCGGAGGCATCATCAGGGTGAAAATGAGAGTATAAAAATTGCTCGTTTAAATTCCATCGTAAATTTTGAAAATGTCATTCCAGGCGAAACAACCGAAGTACCCCGCAGTAATGCGTAAGTCTGCGCCTACCATTTCACAAGCTATTATTTTTCTTATTCGAGTTGATATTTTTCTCATTTTCCAATAGCCCGGAATATAATTGAGACACTCAATGCGTTTCATATGCAACATCACAGCCAACGTTCCTCATCAAATCGTGAAGAGAAAATTGCAACGATACAAATTTGTGGTACCGATTTTGGAAATTCGGTTTTTCCAAGCTGCAGATTTCTAATTGTTCGTTAGGTATACCGTAAAATGTACGCTAGTTTAAAACTTTGCCATAATTTCCGTCATTTTTTCTCCGGTTACGATTAAATGGAAGTGAAAATCGGTCCCCCAACATGGTTGCCAGAAACTTCATTCTGGTTCTATTACATAATAATGACTTGAGGAGTGAAGCTGACCCTGGCAGAACGTAAGCGATAGTAATAATTGCACTTTTTTGATTTATTAATCGACGTTTTCTTTTTGTGTTGGTTGCGTTATTTCTTAAGCTGTATCTCCTCAACGCTATAAGGGGAGCAATTTTATTTTCAGTCCGGGCAAAATTCGGCACATACGTGGGTATTATAATTTTGAGGAACGCTCGATTTATTAGCTATTTAGCGAATTCGAACGTGGGCAAACGATAAAAAACAATTTGTTTTTGGCCGAACATTGTTGTTGGGGTGTTCTATCAAATATCATATTATTGACACGTAAAACTGTAGTGTAAGGTACTCCTTATTGGTGGATATTGGTGGTGTTGGTTGGCCTGAAAATTAGGAATTCGTACGATTTGCGATTGTGAAATTTGCATGGAAACGAGTTGTGGTATGAACGGAGCCGGAGGCGGCTCCTGGATTTCGTGTCGAGTAAAGGGCCATATAGTGGTAAGGTGTGGTAAGGTGGGGAAGGTGGGGAAGGTGGGGAAGGTGGACTGTACAACAAGTTTACGTTAAAGACGAGTTTTCAAAAGATAAGCTTTTATTTATTTTTGGCTGTAGCTTCGTGCAAAATAAACATTATTTCGTCGCGGAAGATTGGCAGCGGCGTTGGTACATTTTATAAATCGCACTCGCAAGTACCTAGAATAAAAGCTTATAGCAAAAACAAAAGACTGGTAACTACACGCACGCAAAAGCGGGTGTGTGTAAAATAGTATCGCTTCGACGCACTTGGGGGGCATGACCCTCTGCCTGCACTAAGCCCAGGAGCCGTCCTTCGTACGCACGCATTCCTCGATTGTCCGAGGGCACCATGAAAAGGTTCTCGTCTTGCCTTCTCTCCTCCCACCACCCTCGGCATCCCTAATTTGAACGAATTAATACGCAACCCGATGCACGTGGCTCTGCGCCCAAATGCGACGCACTCCGCAGTTTCTCCAGCATTGGATTTGCCAAAGTTTCCCTTTTTTACATTCTAAATATTTACGTAGGTACCGTACCTATTCGTCTTTGCTCTGTCCGTTTCACAACCTGTAAAATGTAAATTAAATATGTAGTAAATATTATTATAAGCGTGCGACTCGAGAAGAGAATAAGAAAATGAAATTTATTTCTTTCGCTTATCGTCGCCGCTGATCCATTTTTTAAAAAGTTTTTACGTGCGCCTTAAAATTTTCAAGGTCAAGTACCTATACGTATACCTATACCTAACATTATTGCACGTCGCCGTCTGAAGAACGAAAAACGTAAAGGTGAGTCGAATAAAAGATTTTTATATTCGAAAGGAATTTCATTAAATTTTTTTCACATGTAGGCACCTATTTCATTTCTTATCCTTTGTAATTCAAAAATTCTCTCCGGATATAGGTATCGTACCTACGCAGTACGTAGTACGTACAGCTACAAATAATTTTTCTTCAATTGGAAAACCCATAAAATATTATTACTATTTTTTTTTTTTTTTTTTTTATTTCGAATCGAATCAATTGCAAATACTGTTGAAAATTCGATCACCCGTTGAAGAAGTCATTAAATAATTTTTTCCCTCATAAATTATGTTTTTATTTTTTGTTAGCGGGGCGTTGGTGATGCAGATAATTATATCGGCAGAGATAGTGGTATAATTTGTATACCCTTCACCACATTCACTCTGGCTAGATAATTTTTCACGTTATCTACAATTACGATGGCAATTTTCTGTCTATTGTGTCAGATACGGTAATGAGATGAAATAAATTAGCATCTTGCCTGACTACGGCGTCTCTGCGACGTCGACGATGTGAAATTACAACCATATTTTTCTTTAACACGCACCTTATTTTGGCAACTAAAATGTTTTATCGATGAAAAGAAAATTCTTTAATATGTAGTTACAGAATAAGAATGCGTTGTATTTTGTTACAATTACGCAGTCGAAGGCTGCTTCGATACAGGTACCTAACAATCGTAATCTATTCCGTCTATAGGTGCTAAATATTACTACGTAAGCAATTGTAAAAATTTGGAAGGAACGGTGCAGTAGGTACTTATCACAATTCATTTTGGTTATTCGCTGTCAACGAAACGCTATCGCACTTAACGCAATCTCGTATGTAAGATTACAAATAGCTGAGCTACTTGGGCCCGAATTCAAGAATTCCATCCACGAAGTCACTCAAAATTCAGCTGCGCAGTACCATTCAGCACTATTCCAGTGATGAGCGGGGTGTGAAGTGGCGTATGGTAACGTGTTGTGGCATAACAGCCTGCAGCGACCTTAGTCCGGATAATACGCATTTGGATAAGTATTACTTAGGTCAATGGCACAAATGACCTCAGATTGTGGGAGGGCTTTTCAACAAGCAACAAAAAAAGTCGACAAAATATTAACGTAATTTATTTGAGCGGCGGCGCAGCGGCGCAGCGGCGGTCTTTTAACGCAATTACCGGTGATTGTTTGGGGGCTCTCGGAGGGGTTTGAACGGTCTAATCCACCAAAACCCAGCTTTGTCACTGATACGAGTAAAGGTTCGACCAGTCCTTGGGCACGCCAAAGTATTACTCGAGTATAGGTATTTATTTTTACGCAATTTCCTCGCGAGCGGGGTATTAAAATTGACCTCGCAAAAGGATTAGGGGTGGGGATGATGAAGATTATTCGTTTCATAACATAAGAAAACGATTGGTACCATTCTCCCATTTTCACCTAATTTTTTTTAACGTACCTACCTATATAATATAATTATTACGTATCGCTCAAAATTTGTGTTTTTGGTTTTGAGAAAATTACAAAAGGGATAGGTCTGAAAATTTCTACGAACGGTGGTCTTTATATAGGATCAGGTCTGATTGAAGTTTAGAGCCTATTGGTTCGTTGCAGTTCCGGACAGAACTCGAGAACAAAACGTTCGTGGAAAAGTGGTTTTTCCATGATTTTGAGGAAAGCACAAAATAGTTCGGGCTGAAATTTTCACGAAACGTGGTTCTAACAAGTCGCCTAATGTGCTGCTTGAAGTATCTTTTTCGTATTTACGGCGTAAAGGATTATTTTACTTATTCTACTGAAAACCGTAGCAGCGAAGTTTCGACGAATCGATGATATATTTGTCAGATGTCGACAGCTATCGGTGGTTTTTTGCAATATTCTCAAGCTTTCGGAAATGAGGGCTGTTTAGTGGCAAACTGCTGGTTTTCCAGCGAAATATTACTGTAGGTAGCGTTTTTCCAAATTCACGGCTTTTAGTCCGCATTCATCCGCCGATGAGCGAGGATAAAAATACAAATTCTGCAACACCAACGAGTGAGATAATTTTTGGTTGGCATTCGTGTCAGCGGACAACACAATTAGTGCTGCGACTCGTTCGCCGCATTAATTCTTCGTGGAGCAGATGTTGTATATTCGTTGAAAAGTATCTTCGAAAAAATTCTCACAATAAAATTTGCGATTCTATACCTAATTTACATACGTGGGTACGACGTACCCTATACGTACCTAATTACCTGTGTTTTCACTTTCGGCCATTCTATTATTCTTCGAGAAAATTCTGCCATTCTTTACAAAACTTGTTTCATTATTTATTGTGACGAGAATTTTATTTCTCGAAATTGCATTGTTCGCGGGCAAAATATCGTTTAATATTTGTAATAAATGAATAAATACGTAAGTATTGTCGAGTTCGAGTTGAAACGTAGGTAATATAATCGTGGCCATAGAAAACGTACTCAAAATAACATTTCGGACGAGAAAATTAAGTGCGCTGCAATTTTTTATTGCGTGTTTTAAATTTTTATTTTGGCTCTTCGAAAAAACGAAAAAAAAAACTGCGTTTTGCTCGGACTAATAGCGCCTTTTCTTCGTGCAGTCGGATAAATTATTCGAAAGAAATTCTACGTAACTTTTTTGTTAAATTCGACGGTCCATATACGAGTATAAAATGTGTGACAATATTGTGGATGGGTATTTCTCGTCGTACTTACGGTACGGTACCTACTTTTATGGCCAAAGATGTGAAGAAAATTACATCTTTCAACGAATTTTGTCAAGCAGTTTTCACGAAGCCCTCTTATTTTTCATCCGAGAAACGTCGTTTAATCGAAGAAAATGTTTTGTTTAAATCGATGAAAATCTCGACAGTCGGTGGTCATATTTTTATTTATTTCATCGCCGCGAGACGGATCACGAAACGATAAAAACAGTTAAACTATCGAAAGAAATAATCGACAAATTGATTACATCCGCAGGTAGTTATTTTATTACCGTCAATTTTTCCATTCAGCAGCCTCGGGACTCATCTCGACATTACGATGCCATTGCGTTTTTCGCGAAATTCTTCTATTTGTTATTGGTAAATACCCGAGTATAGGTAACAAGTGCCTATTTTTTTTGATTTCTGAATTAACTCACCAATGAGATGATTTTGTACGATATTTTAGTTTCGCTGATGTTCATTTCTCAAACGTATTTGCAATTCCCTTCCACTGAAATCCATCGCGGTTACTTATTATAATATTATATTTATCGGTCTGAACGCGGATTGTCTTTCTTTTCTTTTTACCCAGTTTTCTTGCAGAACGGGTACCGAAATTAACCTCACGGAGGAACTTGAGTAAGGGATGCTGCGTAAAATGTGCAGCATAGTTTACATGATTATACGGCATATACCTATATGGGTACAACATAATCGCATGCGTATACATTGTGACATCCGGGAACATCACAATTACCAGGCGGGGCTAGATATACTAGGACCAAAACGAATAGTAGGACAGAAAGAGAACAAAAAGTAAGAAAAAATATAAAAAAAAAGGCAAAATCAGTAAGAAGAATCCCTAAAATAAACGAAGAATACATCCCACATGTAAGGAGGATAAATATATACGGTCATGGTTCAACCCTACAGACTCCCTAGTGTACGTAATACTTCACCCGATGAGAAATACCCTACAATAGGCCCGTCGCCCGATGCTCTCTGAAACCCCTACTCCACATTACATTGAGAAAATTGTAATATTTTACCTGTTGGCCGACAGGGAAATAAAAGTATTGTTGCCGCAAAACTTCGTTTATTACAAGTTGACTCTGACATTACGAACGTGGCACATCTCCAGACAAATGATAACAACCAATTCCATATCCGGCAAACTAATTATGAATGGCGGAAACCAAACTCCAGTAGACGTTTTTCAGGTTGACGACTGCATCTAATAGGATTATTCGCCAGCGAGGGTTCTAATTGCAATAATTAACAGCGAAAAAAGAAAGACGCGTTCCCTCTCATTTTGAGAGAGGAGGAACGAGTAACTTAATTCATGGTCTTTGACGGACTGATTCGTCTTCTAAAAATCAAGAATGAAGACGAATCGAGAAAGAAAAGGAACTGACTTTGGGGAATACCTAATTGGAATCAGGCTGTTATCATTCGTGTGTAGTTACATTATTATATTGTATTAAATAGGTAAGAACGTGGAACAGCAAATATAGAAAAAAAGTAGACGTCGTTTTATCTGAAAGAGCGGACAGTAACAAATTTAAAGATATGGAAAAAGAGACGGCGAATTTACGATAAGTATGTGAGTGAATGGGAAGGCAGAATGCAGGTTATGTATCGGGGAAAAAACGTGAGGAAAGAATACAATAGAGAGCTAAAAGAAATATGTAAAATACGAATTCTATCTTTCCCCAGTTCGGATGTCTCAACATTGTACTTATGCGTGCAGGCATACGTATGTGTGTAGGGCAGAATTGTGTGTTCACAGTTTTCAGAAAAATATTGTATTATGTTTAGTGGTTGACCAGAAATTTTTGGTGCCAATGGTTCTCATAGAGGTGTAGGGCTGATGGAATTTCAGTGATCATTACTCCAGTAGTTTCGAAACCAAGTGCGCTTCACTGCCTGAAGCGAGCAAACTGTGATACATATTCTTATTTCTGCGGCTGGTAACACTGTATTATTTGTTGTTTCGGTGAAACGGCTAAATTTTGTGTGTGTGTGTGTGTGTGTATTAAATACAATCAAATACACCAGCACCCTAACAAATTTTTTGTACTCATCTCTTTTATTTTGCACTAAAAATTGCACCAAGATTCGTGCCAGCTGCTTTCGCCTTTTTATTTTTTCCCCTTAGTAAAAACGGAAATGTGCACCACATTTAAAAAAAAAAAAAAATTAAAAACATAAAACAAGAAGTAGGTGTAGTGGTACGAGACCACTGTTAAAGGCACTTATATAATAAATGTATTTAACATCCGAGAACTGTAAAAGTATTTGTCGTCACACACCTTCACTCTCTTGTGTTCGACGACTGCCTCAGCCCAGTCTTGTCTACTTACATTTCTTAGGAGAGACAAGTATCCTGTGCGCCCGGCAAGTGCGCAGTAGCTTGTGGGGGTAGCCCAGGATAGTAGGTACGTTGTTGAATATAAATATTTTTTTCTAAGATTCAGAAAAAACTACTGGAGCAATAGGACTGAAATTTTGGTGGGAGATTGACTTACAAGTTGATACTGCTAATTGCCAATAAGTTTATCCAACTTATCGATTACTATATAATTATGATAGTTTTAAAAAAATATTTCATATATTATCGCATAAGACGTTGTCAAATTTGTTTCTTGAGGCGCTTAGTTCAAATTTATAGTCAATTGTTGAATTGAATCAGTTTTTGGGCCTCCTGTAACTCCAGTTCTTAGGACTTAACCTTTTTAAGTAGGTTTTTGAAGAAAATTTACCTATTAAAATTGATTAAGTGTATGAAACAACCGTAAAGTATAAAATTAAAGTAAGTATATGATTTATTGGAGAATTATCAAGAATTTATTTCTGAGAATTAACTGTAGAAAAGAGATAAAGTTTTTGAAAGCTTATCGGATTATGTTTTGAAGACTTTGTGTTTAAACTTATAATCCCAAAATTTTGTATTATGAATGAATTTGAAAACTGGGTTTTTTATCGAAACAATTTTACGCAAGAGGATTTTTCTTATTTTTCTTCTCCTTTTGGTGGATTCGTAGGGTACGAAAATATTTTGCCTCGATCTCAAATGGGAAGTAATTTATAATTCATACTTTTTAACGTGAGTGTTTCTTTCAAGAACACATTTACATAATATTTTGGTATAATTTTTTGAATTTCAATTTATTAATTGATACGTCAGTACGTCAATACTGCCGATGCACGTGTTCAAAATGCGAAACTCCACCTTTTTGCTCTCTCAGCCGTATATGTTGCATATACTTGTCATCTAGGAGACATATTTTCTCACAGTTCGTCCGTCACAATTTGCGTTTTCATTCGGGTGTTAGCTCTTTTTTTTTTATTCTTCGATTGTGAAACCGGTTTCTGGCATATGCCGCAGACCAGCCTTTGGTTTTTCTTGAAAGATAATTGATTCCTGGTTTTTTCGTACTGCACAGCTTGCAGTTCGCACTTAATATTTCTTCGTTGATAGATCTATGCATTACGGTTGTTCGTCGAATTTAGTAAATTATGATGTTTTTGTAATTTTGTTTGTACGGTTTTCTGTTTTCACGAATGATCATTTTTAACGTTTTTTTGTTGCATTTGGTTGATAAGAGCAATGGGGAAAGGAGCGACGTGAAGCAGGTAAATACGGAAACTTCATGTCTTTCTCAAATGGTACGGTTTTAAATTCTTGATCAACTTTTTCTGTGGTGCAAATCGATTAGGTGAAGATAACTGGAGCCGCTACTGACTGTCAGTTAGGGAGGGGGGCTCAGCAGTAATCTTCCTTTTGAGAAATACTCGAGCTGTACATACGGTAGATGTAGATCTCACGTGGTAAGTTGTGCGACTCTTGTGAAATGGGTATTGGTTACGCACTGATGCAACTGCGAGTAGATGGGAGTTAGTTTAGTTATTGTTATTATCATTACTACCTTCCACCTGACTGATGGGTCGATACTTTCACAATGTGTTAACAGAATCTGCACACTTTGGAACTGACAGTAACTCGACTTTATCTCAATTTTCTTCTCGTTCATTCGGTTTGCGCGAGGCTTCACCTCATCGACTTTGGAACTTGGATTATTGATACCCCCCGCCCACCTCTTGGAGCGTAGTCAGAATCGACGGTGGAGGAAGGGGGTTGTAGTTAGAAAATACCTTTCACAGCACACAAATTCGATATTTTCGTCTTCTCCTATTCTTTAGAAATTATTAAAGAAAGAGTTAGAGGCGAAGTTTGATGCGCAATTAGGCATAGAGGGCTGAGACCTTCTAAAACTGTTGCAGGCCGGCCTGAAAAAAATTTGAACGTACTGTAAAAAATCACTAAAACAGTTTTATAGTTATTTTAATTAGAGGAAAAAATGACACGATATTGAGCCTATTCTCTCCCCTCCCGAAGCTTCAATCCTACCTTCGCCTCTGAAGAGACTTTTCACAGATGTGAGAGATATTCTCACCAGAAGGAAATTCTACAGAATTTAAGCGTGTTCAGCCACTTCGTACACAAGTACGGGTAAGCCAGAACCAGACCGAACACTGGCGATTTTAGAGCCGGTTCTGAGAGTTTATATACTGGTTTTGGCACACGCACACACGCACACTTATGTACATATACATATGTAGGTGTGTAGTAGAATTCACGTCATTTCTTATTCATTGCTGAAGCAACTGATAAGAAATGACATAATGAGTTTGTGTACCGGTCCGAGACATTACGGAGATCTTTATCTATTGTTTTGTCATCGGCCGAACTTTGCATCTTACTTACCTGTGTGTGCAAGTAAGAGCATACGAACAAACAATGTATTTTATATATTGTTCAATATAATACGCCGATAAGGAATGGCGTGTGTAGGAGATCTATAGTCCCCACAGCTACTCCTCCCCAGTTTTTGCGCAGCAAAAATGATAAGTCGCATGCCTGGGGGACTTATCGAGTCTACTGCTTCCTCATTATCATCTATTTTTATTAGAGGTTAGAGGATGTTGTGTCCATGATCAATTCTTCTTCTATGCAATCTAATTCAGTTTTCTATGCAAGAAGTTGGTGAGCATTTGGGTTCTCTTCAGCCTTTTGCATGTTATTCGAATTGGATGTGTCAAAGAAGTTTTGTTTCGGCAGCGACATTAGAATAGATTGTTGAGGAAAAGGAACCAAAAATATTATTTCAGAGAACACGTCCAAGATCTATGGCAGTTCTGAAACGGGTGAATTTACTGCTGTTTTCGATTTACCATTACAGTTTCGTTTCATTATTTTCACATCTTCTTATCAGTATGTAGAGGGGATAGCGCTTAAAATTCTCAACCGTATGCAAGTTTTCCGGTTAAGTTCTGATCGGTTTAAGCAAAGTTATGCCTGAAATAAACTCATAGAATATATTTTTTGAATTTTTATTACAAAGGAATCTCCGCTTGTGACGTCACAACGTTGAGATTCTTTGTGTTTAATGGTAAACGCACATTGCGATGTTTATTTCCGTATCGCACGTGGATTTGTTTATTCCTGTCGTTTTCTTTTTGTTGGCATTCCTCGTTTGCTTATCTCCGGAGTTTCTTTTGTCTCATGGAGTTCCAATTTTCGTTGCATATTTTTTAGCGGGTTAAACTTACGTAGTGGATATTACTTTTTCGGGAGTAAATTTTATTTTCTTCGCATTAACCTCTCAGACTTGCGAGAAGGATGGGAATTTTTGCGTTTTTTACTGCCTAAGGGCCTGCCTCTTTTTCGTGGGCTTATGGGGGCCTCCAGATCGAATGTTTTAGTGGTAACATCGTCCGAAAATCTTACAGACTTTTTTGATATTTTCTGTTGTGAATTATTTATTTCACATTTTTCGATGGATTCTTCTGTGTTTGTTGGTGAATCCGTCTTATATTTTCTATGTTCTCCCTCTGCAACCTTTTTATTCTTTTATCGTCACTTACCATGTATGCAGGCTTCAATCTGTCGATTGAAATTGTTCGAGGTTCGCCTGCAATGAGTATCACAAAGTTTTTCTCATCTCGTGATACTACTTTGTAAGGACCGGCATATGGTTTCTCCAGTGCAGATCTCATTTTTTTGTCTCTAACAAATACGTGTGAAGTATTGGCCAAGTGTTTTGAGACGTAAATCTTGGGCTGGCCATGGCAAGCTGCCTGTTTTAGGAAATTGTTGGCATCATTTCTTATGTTTTGTACCATGATTTTGGGGCTAACTTCCTTCGATTGTGTGAAGAAGTCCCCTGGAAGGCGTAGCTCTTCGCCAAACGCTAGTTGTGCTGCAGAGTGACCTGTATCAGTTTGTAGGGCAGATCAAAGGCCTAAGAGGATGGTAGGGAGTGCTTCTACCCATCTCTTTGTATCATGTGACATAATAGAGGCTTTGATAGCTCTATGCCATCTCTCGATTTTGCCATTGGCTTGAGGATGGTAAGCTGTGGTATGACTGTGTTGAAAACAAAGCTTATTAGACAGCTCTTTAAAGAGCGAGCTCTCAAATTGGCAACCTTGGTCTGTGATTATGACTTCTGGTACGCCATACCTCGCAATTCAGGTATCGTATAAACTTGCAGCCACTGTAGGGGCTGTCATCTCATGTAGAGGGATTGCTTCTGGCCATCGTGTTGCCCTGCCTATTATCGTCAACAGGTATCTGTGTCCTTGAGATGGTGGCAATGGGCCTACCAAGTCCATATGTACAGTTTTAAACCGCTTTGTTTGTTTGAAGGATTTGAGGGGCGAGCGAGTGTGTCTTCCTACTTTGGATTCTTGACAGTTCAGGCAACTGCAAGCCCATTTGTTGCAGTTAGACTTCATTTGTGGCCATATAAACCTTGCCAAAATCATATATGCACTACATTTTGGCCCAGCATGTGACAGATTATGTACACTGTTGAAAGCCAACCTGCGATATTTTACCGGTAGAAATGGCCTATTCTTACCTGTACTGATGTCACATGTTAATAAAACATCAGTACCGGGAATTTTTCGCTGTCTCAATTTGAGAGTAGTATCATCGTTCGATAACAACTCTTGCTATTCTGCATCCTTAAGCTGTGCTTTAGCTATTTCAGCATAAGGCAATTGGACAGGAGCCGAGATAGCTTCGATTCTACTCAAGGCATCAGCTGGAGTGTTAAGTTCTCCACTTATATACTGAATGTCGGTAGTCAATTGACCAATATAGTCTAATTGTCGCGCTCTTCTCGGCAATGCTGGTTCTGCTTTTTGTGTGAAGGCATATGTTAGGGGTTTATGGTCAGTATACACAGAAAAACATCTACCCTCTAATTGGTGCCTGAAATGCTTCAACGCAGCAAAAATTCCGAGCAATTCCCTATCGTATGTGCTATAGTTCTTTTCTGTTTTTGAGAGCTTCCTTGAGAAGAAAGCTAGTGGTAACTTCTTGTTGTCTTTATCCAATTGGTACAGGGTTGCACCAATAGCAAAATCAGAGGCATCGGTACTCACGCATAACGGCAGACTTTTGTCTGGATGAGCCAATAGAGTTGGATTTGCCAGTGTATGTTTGATTTTCTCAAAGGCCTGTTCGGCTTCTTCATTCCATTCGAGTGGAGTCTTATATTTCTTTTTACTTGTCTTTATTAGTGCAAACAGCTTACTTTGTTTGGCTGCTGCATTCTTCATGCAACGTCTATAGAAGTTCACATCTCCAAGAAACGCCTGAGTTCAGCGACATTTGATGGTTTTGGGAAGTTCAATATTGGCTCTACTTTGGTCTTCAAGGGGGAAGTGCCTTCGGTTGAGACTTTGTAGCCAAGGAAGTCAATTTCAGTCTGTGCATATAAGCTTTTACCTACGTTGATAGTAAGCCCAGCAGCGTGTATACGCTGTACGACGGCTCTTACATTCTCCTCGTGCTGTTGCTCACCACCTTCAGAGCAAATGCAGATATCATCCAAGTATGCATATGCAAACGGCAATTCCCTAAACAGTCCATTGATAAATCTCTGGAAAGTTTGTGCTGAGTTGCGAAGTCCAAACGGCATTCGAAGGTATTCGAATAGTCCAAAGGGGGTTATAATCGCTGTCTTTGGTACGTCCTGGTCAGCCGCAGGAATTTGGTGGAATGCCCAGTTGATGTCAATTTTGGTGAACATCGTTTTACCTTTCATGTTTGCGTTGAAGTCCATTGTATTGGGGACTGGGAGGCGATCAGGAACTGTTATGGCATTTAAGGCCCTGTAGTCTCCAACAATTTGCCACTCTCCACTTGCTTTTTTGGTCATGTGGATAGGGAGCTCCATAAGCTTTTTGAGGGGCGACATACGCCCTCCTCAATGATGCGATGAAAGTACTCCCGTGCCGCTTTGAGTTTGTCAGGCAGTAACCTTCGTGCTCTAGCATGGCAAGGCTGTCCTTTGGTTTCAATGTAGTGAACTGTGTCGTGTTTGTATGTAGGATGCCTGCGAATTGATGGTTGAGTGACTCCAGGATAGTCAGACAGGATCCGTAAGAGTTGTCCGTTGACTTTTGTACAGCTGGATATGTTTGTGTCTACTCTGTAAGCATGCGTTTTGCCATCCACACAATTTTTAGTTTCATTATTGATCAGTTTGCCATTTTTTAGGTCAATGATCAGGCCGTAATGTGCAAGAAAATCTGCACCCAGGATCGGGTTTTGGAACATCAGCAACCGTGAAGGACCATGTCATATTTTCCTTAAGTCCGATGTCAACTTTGCTGGTCTCAAGTCCGTAAGCTGGAAGGTTTTGACCATTCACAGTACGGAGATAGTATTTCGGAGGAAGTACTTTTTGGTTTTTATTTACTGGCAATATACTCAAGTCTGCACCTAAGTCTATCAAGTACCATCTCCTATTTGTCCTGTCCTTTATGAACAGGCAGCATGAGTGTTTTTCCGAGGGTTCTTTGGCCACATAGATGGCCCCTCGTTCTAGTTTGATGCTTCCTTGTTGTAGGATTTACCCCACCATTTGGATCTGTTCTTGCATTTGGTGGCCTCCGCGCCAAACCTGTTATGGAAGAAACAACTCTTCTCATCCTAATTTCGAGACTAGTTTTTGGGAGATGATGTACGTGGGGGAGTTGAACTCTGACCCGTGTTTTTGGAACTCGATCTTTGGTCTCTGGACCGGGACTGTCGTCCTCTGCTATTGCCATTGTTATTGTTGTTGTTTCTTGATTTGGATCGTTGTCGCCAGCTACTATTGGGTTTTGTTGAGCTTTGGCTTTTGTTCCATTTTGCTTCGTCGGTCAACTGAGCTATTTGGGCTCGAAGTTGAGCGAGTTCTCCAGTCTCTGCAGACACTGCACTGACCACGGACTTTGACCTGGTGTATTCGAGTGCATTATCTGCGGATTTTGCAAGGAAGTCCAAGTCTGTGGATGTATTTATTACGGTCGAACCTACGGCGGCTAGGCATTGCACAACACTTTGTGGAAGTTGTTTGCAAAATTGATTGCCTATGACAGAAGGGGCTACTATGTTATCTGCCTTCTGCTTCAATTTCGCCATGAAGATGGAGGGTTTGTCATCCCCCATCTTCATATTACCCATCACATCATCAATAATTTTGTTCTTTGTTTTTCCAAATACATTTTTGATCTTCTTGACGAACCAGGCATATTTATCATCTTCTGTCGAAGAGCATTCCATGATGTCCGGAATGTGGCGGATTATCTGTGGGGGCATGCCTCCACAGATGTGTAGATACCGCTGGTTCAGAGTTATGTTCTCGGTCTTGAACCTGCCTTCTAATAGAGTCAACCGTAAGTCTACCTCGTTGGGCAGAAATTCCGGGATCTCTATCCTCCGTCTGTAGAAGTTGAGGTTCTGCCCTGGCTGCAATTGCAAAAGTTGCATAATCTGCGCCAAGACTTTGGGTGTTAGCTGTGGCTGACTACTACCTCCCTGCAATGGTTGTGGGTTTTTGGTTCGTGGTGGGACCATTGCTGTGTCCTTCTGATGACAAGCGTATTCCACAGAACTACTTCTTTCCTTGCTGGTCAAAACACTGGTTCCTGTGTTTGTAGGACAGGTGTTTTCGGGTCAGAACTTTGGCTTAAAGTTCGACCACTTCTCAACGTTTTTACTGCTAGTTGATCCTTATTTATTGCAGCTCCCAGTCGTGCTAATTCTGGGTGTTGAGGGCCTTCTTCCAGATTTGGTAAATTCTTGGAGTGTCGAGTCGAAGTTGGGGGGGGTTGGGGGATGAGTCCAACCTTCTTCCTCCAGGTCTACTGTCTGGTTTCTCCTTGTTTATATGTTTTAAGGAGAGGGGTATAAATTCCCACTTCAGCAGACTCTACTTCGACAACCTAAAAGGTGTCTTAGTCTGCAAAAAAATTTTTATATTTGCTGAGCAAGCTAGTATCTCGCCAGCGCACCGCGCCAAATTTTTGTAAAAGCGCAACGCGCCTAAGGACACCTCACGACGTAGCCAAATATCACATCGGGGTCACCACTGTGGAATACCTTGGCGTGAGAGATATTCTCACCAGAAGGAAATTCTACAGAATTTAAGCGTGTTCAGCCACTTCGTACACAAGTACGGGTAAGCCTGAACCAGATCGAACACTGGCGATTTTAGAGCTGGTTCTGAGAGTTTATATACTGGTTTTGGCACACGCGCACAGGTACACTTATGTACATATACATATGTAGGTGTGTAATAGAATTCACGTAATTTCTTATTCATTGCTGAAGTAACTGATAAGAAATGACATAATGCGTTCGTGTACTGGTCTGAGACATTACCGATATCTTTATCTATCGTTTTGTCATCGGCCGAACTTTGCATCTTACTTACCTGTGTGTGCAAGTAAGAGCATACGAACAAACAATGTATTTTATATATTGTTCAATATAATACGCCGATAAAGAATGGCGTGTGTACGAGATCTATAGTCCCCACAACAGATTCCAATGGAGATTTAACCTCCCGTCAGCCTTTTTGACTACAACACTGCGAATAGGTCTCTTTTATTACTACAGTTACCCTTGCGATTTATCGTTTCTTCTGTGTCGGCTATTTCATGGCACGATTTCCTGTGTCATTAGACCATAAAAATGTACTTAGAATATTTTTTTTAATTCTACACGTTCAAAAAATAAGAAAAAAAACTTTTCGCTATTGTTTTTCTGTCTCTCTCTTTTTTTCTTCTTATTTCCTGTACTGTAGAAATTTACCTTCCTTGAATTGATATTAATGCGGCTAATTAAATCGATTATTTTTCATGACTTGTCAGATTTTGTACTAATGCTCCGCATTTAAAGTGGCAGTACATTTATAATTTTAGCCATCCGACGACGACGCCACCATTTACTTTTCGGGAGGGCGGAAGGATCTAAAAACATTTTAGAGCTCGGAAATTACCGAGTTTGACCTGAGAAAAAAAATTAAATTGTCGGTATTCAAAATGGACGATTCGAAAATAACCTCGAAGTGAACGTTAATACCAATAATTTTGATTATTTTAATATTATTTTTTTCAATTAACGTACTATACTTAAATAACGAAATAAAAATAAACTCGATATCAATTAAAATTGTAGGAAATCAACGATTTTGAAATTACAATTACATAAACTTTAATTTAAATTCTAAACAATCGTACTATTCCTTCTTAATCTAATCAATACCGATGCTATCGTCTTTTATGAAGAGTTACAATAGGTCTGTTTTTCTCATATCACCACCGTTTGTCAGTGAAAACGGTTTGGTCTGAAGTTTTTCTCCAGAGTTTTGATGAGCAGAAGCAAGGCCAACTGAACAAGACCGTCAAGTCTTGGTTTTGGTTTTCATCTTGCATTGCATCGATACGCTTTCAGTGTTGGTCTTGCTCGCAAGGTTTCTGATCGGTTGTGTCCGGCCTACGCTTTACAGTCTTGAAAATAAACAAACGAATTGATTTCCCGATAAATTTCAACAAGTCAAAGATGAAACTTTGTACAGGCATTTCTTTCATTATTTCGAATTTCAGAGTTTGTTTCACTTGGCCGATATGTTTTTTTGAATTTATTCGCGTCTCTTCCGCGCTGGGTCAGAAATTTTATTAAATTCACGAGTATTAGTAAAAACAACGTTGCGACCTTCACGTGATTTTTTTGGAAGTGTAACATGCGAAATTTTAATTGGACGATCAATTTTTTGCCATTTCAGCTTCTGGTTCCTTTCGATTGGGTATCGGCAGTGATCGTCTGCGATATTTCTTTGTCGAATCTAATCAGTAGACTTCTTAGCTGAAACCACAAAATTAAATAGCCGGGGGTTAAAAAATATTCGTAAAATTGGGAATTTCAGTTTGAGATCGTGTGTCCAAACTACGACTGAAGTTAATTTTTTTTAACGTAAATGCGCATCAAAGTGTAATATTCGTAATATTACATCGAGTCCGTTACCGTCGCATGTAAATACAGGGCGTCAGTGTCGCCAACATATGATGTGAAACTTAACCGACTAGAGCCAAGAATAGTGTTTAAAAAAGTAGGCACTGTCCAAACTGTCCCTGTGTCTAAACTAATCCCTATCCCCTCTACCTCCCGTGCGTAACAAGGAGGAATCAGTTCGTTTTGAAGTATAGTATAGGTACCCAAAAATGAGACCCTATAGAATCATCAATTCCTGGTTTTGGACGCAGTTTGTACGTTAGCCTTTTTGCTATTGTTTCTGCTCGAATGAGCACCTAGATATAATCTGATTTTGTACTTACCTATGAATTTTTAGGCTATTTATCGCGTAAAATTATTAATACCTACCTGCTTCGTCATCGTACGAGTAAGTATGATTTGTAAATTTTTTGTGGCAGTGGAACGTACGGCGGTGCAACTTCCAATTCCCATTGATTATTGGTGCGCGGCATAGTTACTCCGCTGGCAAATTGTTGCTCGGTTTTTTAGTCATTTGCACTATCAATTAGCCGTGTGATGTAAAATGGGTGAAAAGGACCAACACCTGGAAGTGACTGTCCAGGTCTGGTGACGTACTGATTCTACAATGCATCGAGTACAGATATTCTGGGCATTCGGTGGCAATTACGTCACTCAGTTAGCTTTGTCGGATGTGTTTCAGTCGCTCGAACTGTGCAACATATAGTAGCCTATATTCGCATAGGTACCGCACCACAAATGCCTGTAAGTGTTAAGTACGAATTTTGACTGTAACTGGAAATCTTGCGAAGCGCTGGTTAATTGGTTTGAATCATGGATCTGCGTACGTACGTAACTACCTACGTAGTATGTTCCTATTTATTAGTTCGTTCGCTTGTGATGGCAAACTCCATTTCACCTTTCCTTTCATTTTTTCAAATGTTAAATGTTTAGGCGAATCTCGCGTAGGTACCTACCTGCCTACCTACCTATCTATAAAAACAAAAATGAAAAATGATTAAAAAAAAATCGTATGCGACAAATGGGATTCGGTCAAATTGACTAAAATAAAATCCGCTAGCTGATTTAAAAGAAAACTGGCGAGAACAAAATTGGTTTTGCACTTTCTGCGGCACTAAGACTAAGATCAAGATCAAGCGAACCGTAAAATTTAAGAATGAATTTTTTTACCAAATCTTATAGAAATAAGAAATATTGCCAGGAAGTGCCGTTAACAAATTTACAGACATAGTGTTGTTCGCTTAAATTACACGAAAGGTGCGACATTTTTTCTTCGTCAAATTTACAGGTGGGCCAAGAATGTTTTAGATAGCATACGCCACCTGTAATATCGCCAGGACACCCGCAGTTTCGCCATTTAAATATTTTGCAATTATTCGGAGCTTAGGGCTTAATGTCGTACTTTCTATCGAATCCTCAATTTATTTGTGTTTACGAATTGTGGTAAGTTACGATTCTCGTATCGAAGGAGAGCACAAAAATTTATAGAAACGTTAAAATTCGACTCTAAAAACAGCGCAGCAGACAAATAATGATAATTAATTGAGATCACTTGTAGTGGAAACGGGTCACTCGGTCAGTATGACACTAAGAATCGAATCGAAGCGGAAAATTCTAACGGACTTTGAGAAAGAGCGACTTGAAAAGAAAATTCACAAATCTGTGTTGGAAAAATTGACAAAAAATCGATCTGGCGGTGGATGACCGGAGGTGAATGGAACGGCTAACCAACTGCACCACAGCCATACTGAGTACCAACCGGCGATTAACTGGTCAAGAAAAACAAATCGCATCGGTAGGCATACCTGCTATCCGTTTAATTCAGTAACCGATAGGTGATAAATATCTTGTAATAGGAGATTGAAAGTTGTATTACGAGATGAAAACCAAGAACTTATTAACTAATGCGAGACCACCAAGACCTCGAACCACCATCATGATCTTGATTTTGCTTTTTGCTTTTGCTCGTCAATATAAAATATCGAACACAAAGTGTATTCAATTCCGAATTCGCTGCAACTCGTTCTATTAAAAAATTCTGTAGCCTATATCCAAAATGTTAAAATATGCAAAGTTTCACCGGCTTCTTTTCTCAATTAACGAAATTTTCATTAGTTTTTTAACAATTTATATACGAACGACGTAACGACCTTCGATAAAATATCGGCTAAATTGTGCAAATTTCTCTTTCTAACTTTAGCGCGTATCCATTTTTTTGTATTTCTACTTTTTGGTACTGGTTTGGAAAGAATCGAAATTAAAATTTTTCCAATTCTACAAGCGGAACACTCGTAGGTATACGTTTTTTTAGTTAAATTTGCTTTTGTTGATGTACGTGTTCACAAAATTTAAAATTCGGTTTTATAAAAAGTATAGCCTTTACAGTACCTGTAATAGGTACCTGCCAGTGTATTCGACGTATCCCAGCAAGTTTTAGGCAGATAAATACGACCAAAAACTCAATTGTCTTTCTTCGTTCTTTTTCTTAGAACCAGTTTTATGCTTGAAACGTGGTAGACTAATATCGGTAGGTAGTACACTTATAGCTATAGCCTATACAGGTACTTAGAACCTACCCATACCTTCGCCTCTTTATACAGCGTGTTTCGCGAGTAGATGGCAACATTTTTGCAAGTGATAGAGTCAGCGAAGTGTATACGTGTGAGAGTAGTTGCATAGTCAGCGGTAGCTTTTAGAAAATTGAGAAAAATAGGGAGGAACACCGTGAATTTCCAGAAAAATTGGTATTTTTTGTCCGTCCAACTGAAATAACTCGATAACTAGTGGAGATAAAAACAAAAAGTGCCGAGCCTTTTTGAAAGAGTAAATTTTTTTGAACATTGTCCATATATAATATCGTGGTCATTACCCGACTTTTTTCCATGATATTTCTAATGGTAGATGTGGGCCGCTAGTTTTTTGTAACAATTTTCTGGTTCACGATTAATTTTTTCTTCTGCTTCTATAGTCCTAAATTCGCAGTTTCTTAGTTCAATTTGATTTCTCGAATTCTTCTCTTTCACTCGGTGACACGAAAATTGAGCTACCTTTTTGTTTCGTAAAATTATAGATGAAAAAGTGTCGATTTTCTCAATGGAAATTGGCACATAGGAACAACAACATTTGTACGTACGCAACTATTTTGCCACATGTATGCACTTAATCTACTCTACCACCACCAGGAATTATGTAGTCCATTTATGATACCAAATTATCGATATATAATAAAGGTAAAAACTCGTTTTTTCTGCTTAAACTATGCGAAAATTATAAAAAAAATTCCTACACATGAGCCAACTATTTCGTTGTTGGGTCGAAATAACAAATTGATCAGTGTTACCAGGACAGCACACGCCAAAGTGCGCATGTATACGTATTATAAGACAATTTCTTGTTACCACAATACCGGTTGCAATGATAGCCACGAAATTTGGAACGAACTTTAGCACTAAATCGAGAAGCCGATTAATTAATTTTGGTGCGGATCGGTCGGACGGTACATACGGTACAGCTATTTTTGATATTATCGTGGCTATAAAATGCTTGATTTTGAACCATTGCGGGTAACTGCGAAATTTGCAAACAACGTCCGCTACAATTTATTGCGACGTGCGGATCGACTGCGAGGTTCTTCCAAAAAGCCCATTTTTGTTTTGATTTTAAAAGGGATAATGGTTGTAAACTATAATTTTTGGTCAACGGTCACAAAATTCGATACTATCATCGATTATGATCTATTGGGCCTCGCGTAATACGCTATGATAGTAATTACCATCACGCTAGTGCGGCTAAGGCTCTTTGAGCAGCCATCTTGTGTTATTCGGTTTTTCATGAATTTTATATCGTTTATTATTACTACATAGGTATGAAATAACACAAAATGGCGGTTCATCTCTTAACATCCTCATGCGCATACCTGCTGGTAAAGAGCCTTAGTGCGGCGGCTAGCAGTCTGCACCTCTGTGTAATAATGTGGAGTCGTGACAGACCATCATAGTGTAGGTACTCTGCACTCTACTCACTATTTCACCACAAATTTTCTAATTCTTGAAAACGTTCTTTTTTCTGGCGCAGCTGCTGACGGATTATAGAGTTTTTCGTTTTCTTGCAGGTATTTTTCTAACATATCCAGCAGCGCAGTTTATCCTGCAAACGAGCGGAGAGGGCTGAAACGTCAGTACCAAGACGAGTAGATATGTTTTTTCATTCGTATCGAATACGAATCTATTCGTAAACACATTCGAAATGCGACTGAACGAAATTTTTCTTATACTTTCGACTCTAATAATATTATTATTCTTTCTAATCGATGCTCCCGTTATCGTCGAACTTTTAACTCATTATAGTACCTACAGACGTGGTTGGCATCGCTAATTAGAGTATACACGCAGGATTGAGATCGACTTTATCCCCTGCACGGCCCCCTCCCCTAATGTTTGCGATTTTTTTTTCTTTCTCGAACGGTTCGCCGCTTGGTACCCCGGACGAGTGCAGTGGTTGATTAACCGTTCGATTCAGTGCAATTCATCGACCAGCTGCTCATCGTCTTTATGCCAGTTATTCGAAGAGAATTTTTGTGAATTTTCTATTCAAGTCGCTCTTTCTCTACGCTCTCTAGAGTTTTCCGCTTTGATTCGATTCTCAGATGCCATACCGAGTGCCCCATTTCCACGACGAGTGATTCGTTTTTTGTCTGCAGCGCTGTTTTCACAACCGAATTTTGACGTTTCTATCGATTTTGGTGCGCTTTTTCGGTGATTAAAATTTTTTAAATTTTTTGCTCCTTTTGTGCGACGAATTGGTTTCAAAATTTCGATTGAATTCGTAAATTCTGAACATTTTGTAGTCCTCGACGACGGAAGCAGTAATTATGGGCGTCGTCGTTTACAATGTGACGACAAAAACAGGTGACTTACGCTTTGTTTTCAAACATTGGCAGTGCCCGGGGAAAGATGCCCGCCTTATAACACATTTTCCTTCTACACGAGTGCCTTACGTGTTCGGGTTTTGGGGGATGTCGGGTTAGCATCGAGTCTGCAGAGGACTCCTTCTGCAGCGCTCTTACTCACCCCCGTAACAAAATTACGAAAAGTAACTCAATTTATGATTTTCATACCGAGCGAATAGCACAATAAAGCCAGACAAATAAATTTTCAGCAACCCGCCTGAAACTTTTCCGAGTACCTACTGCGATACACTGCCGGCCCACTAATCCAGAAAACTGAATAATTATAAAAGCCGAAACGGAGAAGAAAAAAAAACGTAAGAAACTCGGAAAGCAAAACCGTGAAAAATGGGAACGTCGTAAAATACCTACGTCTAAATCATACCTATGTAGACCGTGCGATGTCTGATGCCACGAGAGTCAAATCTCTGTTTTGTGGAGCCTCGGCAGTATTGCTACAGTTGATTGGTGAAGGACAAACCTCCGCTCGGTTCGAAATTTTTTGGCAAGTGCCTGTAGTTGAGAACATTTAGTATTCCTCCGTTGGTCGTGAAAAACTCGCCCTACGAATCTGCTTCAACTTCGTAGCTCTTTTACGCGCACAGAACATAACATTTCATCTGGAAAATTATCATCCGACGTACTAACCTACAGCCTGTGCAAAATAGTAACGTAAAACACTCATATTACCTACGAACGATGTTACCCTTATTCTTTGTTTAGGTGAACTAAAGCTGCCGCGTGCCCGGCCATGAATTTTTTTCTCATGGAGGAGAGCTGTCAATGATAAGAAATAAAATTGAAATTACTTTTTTTTTTTTTCGTATTTCTTCTTCAAATAAACAAGAATCTATAAAAAATGAATACAAATCTGTTAACTCGATCATTTTTTTAGCAATTATTTTTCCTTCGCGAATTGCTTGAGAGTATATTCACAATCAATATAGGAGGTACCTTACTCGTGGGTTTTCAAAAAAATCATATGAGTATGTTGCGTGTATAGAAGTATACCGTATGGGAACCCTACAGCACATTACTTACCCACATCACATACGTATCTACATTTTACATTGGTAAAAAACAGAAAAAAGATGTGTTTCGTATTTGTAGTAAACGATGTATAAGGTCATATGTACGATTAAAAATTTTACAAATTTTATCACATAGGTAAGTGGATGTAACTCAACAATAGGAACAAAAACAGTACTCTTTCAGAATTCACCGATACTTCAAATTGAAGGGGCTACAATGTTTCAACAAAATTTCGGCATTTATTAGGTAGAGTGTCTACAAAAAATTTTTCTCCTTCGATTAGCAAATCGGACTCGTTTATTATTAGATTTTTTTAAGTACTATCGGCTATCACGATATTGCCCTCTACTCTCCACAAGGACCCTAAATTGAACTTTCGTACTTTGTCGTCACTTCATACTTTCACTTTATTCAGACAACATATTGCGCATAATTCGTTTTGGTATCAACCTATACTAATGTTTCGTATTTTATAGTGCTTAAACCTACCTATATATAATATATTTTTTGCAACACCTAACCAAAAAATAAGTTTTTTGCAGTACCCACCACAAAAACGAACGTTTTCATGCATATTAACTGTACGTGAGTAGGAGATTTTACCCCAATACAGAAAAGTAAAATTTCGCGCACGCGCAGCTTATTAAATCATTGCCTTGGTTGCGCATGCGCACTACGTCTTTTTAAACATTACGATACACATTCGGATTTTGCGAAAAACTGTCGTCTAGTTGCCATTTCAGTCGAATAATGAGCGCAACATTTCAACTTTGAAACAACCTCCCTTATTTCATTTACTGATTCCTCAGCCTCTATTCAAGCTAGAGAGCTGAGGTTAGTGTTGCTGGAAAGAGGATAATATTTACAAACTTTCCAGATGAGCTTTTAACTATCTTCATCTGTTTGAAAATGAACAAACGAAAAAAACTGCAATTAATATAAAATTGGCCGGTTTTTGGAATCTACAAACCTCTCCTCATTCGCACGCTACTGTTTAAGCCAGAGAGCTGGAGTTAAAATTTATGGAAAGAAGAGAAAATATGCTCGAATTTTCTTTTTATGTGATTTTTTAATCATCTTCAGCTGCGTAATAATAAACGAAGGAAGAAAATGAAAATTAATAGAAAGTTTGCCGTTTTTGGGAATGTAGAAACCTCTTCTCTTTCAATCAATAATTTGTCAGTCGTTATGCAAGCTAGAAACCAAGGTTAGAATGGCTCGAAGATAAAATTTACTTAAATCTGAATTCCATTGAAAATTTTATTCATTCCAAGCAACTTAAAAATAAACGAATGAAAAAATGTTAATTAAAGGAAAATTTGCCATTTTTGTATTGTTTAAATACACTTCCAAAACAATTTTTTCTGGTGAATTTTTTTTTGGGGTGGTGTTGCAAAAAATAGTATGTGACACTCGTTCGATATAGGTGATTGCTACTCGTGTGATTTACATCACTCGCCTTTGGCTCATGCTGTAAGGATCACACTCGCATTAAAATCACCTACTTTACACACTTGAATAAAAAGTAGGGAATTTCAACACTTCGTGAAAATAGTATTTCACTCAACAAGTTAGCAAAACGAGTGATTGTCAACAATTTGTGTAGTTGCAGCACAAGCTGCAGGCGAATGCTCTAAGTGCAAGGAGTTAATTATCAAGAGTGGCTAACTAGTCGAGTACAATATTTTTTTCAACAAATCCACCATAAAGAGGTTATTATTTATTCGATTAAACAGGTAAACTTCATTCACGAATAGAATTTTTGATATAATTGAATATTATCGTAAAGCGAACTTGGTTGTTTGTGTAAACATTACCATGTGAAATGGCCCTTTTTCATTGTGACATTTTGCAACTTGCATACATGTGAACGGTGCTGTGAAAAAATAAACAGCAAACAGTTGAAAAAAAAATCATTTCTACACTGTTTCTATACTTGTTGAAGAAATGAAAAGCATTTTTGATCCACCAAACTGCTTTGGAAATCTCGTATTTTGCCAATCAAAATCGATTTAATAATAACCTCTTTTTGGTGTATGAGTTGAGAAAAATAGTATCGGGCGCAAGAGCATTTCCGAGTTAACTTTGTTGCACGGCTCAACCATGTAAGTATTTTCTCTGTTTCTTGTTTTTTCTAAAATAAAATTCTTAAATTAATTATTTGGTTTTAAAAAAACTTTCTGACTAATTTTTCTGGAGTTGGAAAGATGAGGGGTGATAAAAATTTTCGGTTAAAAAAAAATAATTAAAATTATTCGTCATTATTAACCCTTTTTTTAGGGAAGGGGTTGTAGCAAAAACTCGTGTGTGACTCACGTGCAAGGTGGGTAATTGTTTATTTGATACTCTGTGATCTGCAGCACTCGCCTTCGGCTCGTTTTGTAAAATTAATGCTCGTATAAAAATCACCTACTATTTGCACTTGTATCGCATAATTATAACTAATAGTAATAGATATCGCTGCGTTAACATTTTTGCTATCTATGGCATAGACTGTATTCCAGTTGGTCTACAAATACTCAGGCCTACATGCGACACAAGTAAAACTGGAAATGTCAAAGTAGACGAGTAGAATATGAGCCACTTTCTAACTTTTTAATTTGAAAATTCACAAATCGCGATTAATTCATAATTTAAAATATGCAAATAAAAACCATTTTGAGAACATTCTTCTCACGATTTAGCTTGAATATCTATTAATGTAAAGAAAAAAATGCCTACTTATTCGATTAATGTATATTATTGCTTGGGTACCTTTGAAAAGTACGTTAACTGCCCTATCAAATAAATTAATTTCCAATCCGGTAGGCAAGGTCTTAGAAAAGGAGAAGTCCCGAAGGTCCAGGTTTGAATTTGGGTTTGGACCCTTTTAAGGCTCCTCCAAAACAGCTTGACATAAAAAACAGCGTGCTTGAAGGTGATGGTGGTGACGGAGGTGGAGGGGGAATAGGAAGATAAGGCAGAGAAGATGCCGACACCCTCTCCACTTTATGATGGAGCTATCTTCGCCCTTGCCATTAGTCAAACGTTAACGAAGGTGCGCGCTTTTTCAGTTGTAATTCACTAACGAAAATTTCACAACAATGTAAAGTTCTTGATTAACTACCTATAATTACTGATCATTATCGCACAAAATACCTAATGAAATTGAAATGTTGTGTAACTACACACTAATCGGTTTGAATTTTAAAATCGATATTTTGAATCAGAATTGACTGTTTTAAATTTTTCTACAAATATATCGTGGGTTAGATCGGGTGCCTTCCTTGGGTCCTGGCACAAAAATGAAAATTAATACATTCTTACACGTGCCTACATTTTTAACCAATTGTAAGTTTATATAATTATCCGTATCAGACCTGAATTTCAATTCTTCCTCTCCTATTTCGTGACTTGGTAAAAAAAAAAAAGTGTTTTAAAATCTGGTCTTATAACCATCGGAGATTGCTTTCGTGCGCAAATGGAAGACAAAAATTAAAATATTACTTTCGAAGTTGGATACCAACTTTTGGTACCTACATTACGTTTTACGAATCAGCGAGAGATCCGAAATGGGAGCCGATAAATTTGTACTTTGTACGCGATAGGTAATACCCACATTGCGGATAAGAATAAATATGAATGATCTAAATATCCCTAAAAGGTAAAAACCATCTCAATTATCACTTTGAAATAATTTTTTTTAGTTTATTCTGGTGCCCTACGCAGCTACCAAGGCTGTTTTAAAGAACAAAGAGATTAAGAGAGTCTGGGCGTACTGGGATTAGTTTACGAAAAATTACGCATACCTAATTATATTATAGTGACGACAGATAGGGTGAATGAAAACAAATTACCTGCAGATGGCAATAAGGAGCCATTTGTTAGTACCACACTTATTATGGAATAAATACAGCTTGAAATAGTAATTGGAAAATTGAAATCCAACAAAATGTCGGTGCCGGATAAAGTCCGTAATGAGATTGTGAAACTTTTTGCAGAAGAGCTCAACCAACCCCAACGCTTACGTTTTAAATCAATCACTCGAACCAAAAACATTCGACGTACCACTGTGTACCCACAATATACGTGCATAAAATGTTCGATATCATTTTTAGGCAGGTATATTATGGGTAGCGAATTACGTATTTCATCGATTAGCCATCAAACAACAATTCCCAAGTTCGGCAACCGCTTCTTAGGACACCCTGTATTGAGCACTGAAAGTGGCCAACAGTGACTATTCATGTTTTCAACACGTAGAATGTGTAGTGGCCAGTGAGTGTTGGCATTGTGCAGATCGTACTCAGTCGGCCAAACCTCATTGTTGTGGCCAGTCGATGACTCGTTGCACGTCGCAGACAGTTTTTCTAAAATTCTATTTTCAAAATTTTTTTCACCCAAAAAATTTAATTTAAAAATTAATTACATAAAGAAAAAAAATATTCCAAAGAATATACGAAGCACACTTTCGTAGTATAATGTACATTTTTCAGATAGGTCAGAGAGTGAATGTTGAGAAAAAGTATGCCCGTAGGTATAGTGAAAAGTAAAGTGAGGTACGTACCTAAATTATTTTTTTGAAAAAGAAATTTATGTTGGCCATTTGAAGTGTTTTGTTTTAATGAAGTTAATAAAATAAGCGTTTGGAGTGATTTTGAATTTCGGAGGAAAAACCAGAAGCTTGTTTTTGGTATAGTAATGTATAAATAATTTTGGAATGAAATACTTTTGCGAAAAAGCAACTTGAAATATGTCTGGCGCGCAGCAAAACCGCGGTAAGTGTATATTTTCCGAAAGTCTCAAATTTTGTAACGGCTGCCATTCGAAAACCAGGGTAACGATTTCGCTCAAATTCAATACCAAGCCAGTCGCTCATAGTCTCCAATCGCTATGAAAATTTCAAGCTAAAATATTCAAATTTACAGGAGTTATCGGGATGACAATATCGTTGATTTGCAACATTTTAGGAACCCCTTCCTCTAGAACAAGCGAATGAATTTCAAAAATTTTAAAACAAATATGTATCTCATGAATGTTTCTGACACTACTCCAAGATTCATTGCTATAGGTGAAACAGTGGAGACTCCACAGACTCACAAAAAGTGCTAAAATTAGTAAAAAGTGGAAGTATATATATAAAAAGAACACTCTTCTTTTTCGAATGACTACAATTTTGTTTGTTACTCTCGTTCTTTTATGAATTTGTAATGTTTATTTTTGTTTGACCCACATTAAGAAATTGACACAATTCGACTATCTAATATTTACCGTTCCGATCTTGTTATCTTTAAGTTACGTCATTTCATGTATTATCGACTCGACCATCCTTTGTTAAATGACATCATTTTTGACCATACTCAACATGACTATTTTTCCTTTGTAACGAACGTCAATTTCATTTATCGAATTCATTCATTCATTCATTCGTCCGTTAATCGCCGTTTCAGAAAGACAGATAAAACTTAGTTGTATCTTCGTTCGTTTCTTTGTGTATAATAATCTTGAATTTTCTAATTTCACTACCGTATTTTAATCGTGTCAATAAACTCTGCTTTTGATTACGAGTTCAGGAAACCTTATTTACGTGCAAATTAGATCGAGTGGAATACTCGGAAACGAACTTACATATATATATATATATATTATGTAGAGAAGAATTTGAGTGACCTATAATTATATTCGTGATTTATGACTCAGGATCGGCACTTTTCGACAGTTCCCACCCCCAGGTCCCGCCACTGCGCTGAATGCAATAGTTGTATTTCCTTTTGGAAAATACACTAATAGGATTTTGAAAAATTGTTCCTCAACCCTCGTTACAAACAACATTAATGATCCGGCACCAAGGGCGGAACCAAGAGGAAGGTAAAGGGGGCTATTGTCACCGTGACTTAATTTTTTTTTTTTTTTTGCTCGTCACTTTTAAATTTGGAGAAATTTTCACAATAAATATTAGACAGTTGATTCCGTAGAAGCTAAATTCCTCAAATTTTTCAAAAGGGATTGCAGAAAAAAAGAAAAGAAGTCGTTAAATATTTTTTGCCCTCTTCTCCCTGAAGAAATCCTTGCTACACCTTTTCTAGCACTGCTACAGTCAGTTAGCCAAACACCGCCGTTACATTGGGAACCATTGTGGTGAGTCAGTCAGTCAGCTGAGCATCATTGCTGTGGGTGGACTGCTTTCTTTTTGAGTGAATAGTCAGCGCCGGGATTTGAACCTTTTCCTGATGCGCAACCAAGTCCCAGACCATCGAACTACACTCATCCCTGAAAGTCTCCCTTTAATAGTGAAATAGTTATTTGTGATACGAGTGTGTAAAGTAGGTGATTGAGATACGAATGTCATCCTTGCATCACTCGCCTTCAGATTGTGCTTCAAGGATCACCCTCGTATCACAATCACTTACTTCACACGAGTGTCACATACTATGTTTTTCAACGCTTCCTTCCACAAAAAATAAATATTTTTGTAACTAGCAAACATATAAATGCAAAGTATCACAAATCCTTCAACTAGAAGTTGTGACGTGGTGGTCAAGGTGCTAGCTTTCAAAGGCGGAGGTTAGATATTCAATTTCTTGGAGTAGAAAAACTTTTAATTTAAAAAAAAAAATAAAAAAATTGCGTATATAAAAAAAGGTAGTATTAAAGTGTATAACTTAATGTTTGATGAGACTCATACCCGTATTCTAGAACTTTCTTAATGCGAAGTAAGACCAAAGTACACGTTTGACCAGATTTATCCTATACTTATACATGGGAATCGTAGATAAAATATTACTTAAGTAGCGAATTTGTACTTAAGTATCGTTCTAGAATACGGGTGTTAGCGCGCAGGTGTATGAAAAAACGAAAGTCACCGTGTTTAATGGCGTAAAAAAGATCAGCGCGCATGCTTGAAAAATGATGTTAAAAATAGTGTTGGAATCTCCTTCTTCACATACAGTTAAGGGGTATGAGAACGTCTGTTTTTAAGGGCGATGTTGAGAAAAAGGGTTTTCTTACCAAGTGTAAAGGTCACATTTTTTTTTGTTTCAATCGTCAACACTGAGCCCCCCATATCGTTTGTTGTGGAACACGTCTCCTCATTCATACACCGCTAGCACATATAATTACGATGTCGTGGACTGTAGATGTGAATTATGACATAGGTAGACACCTAATAATCAAAGTATGGTTTCTTTCTCGACAAGACTAGAGATTAAATTTTAGTGAGAATTTTGGGAGCGTTTTACACTCTGCGTTAATATGACGTATCCTACGACCTACAAATATGCACACAGCTGTCACTGATGTTCAGTAGATGAAATATTCGAGATTTTTTTAGACACAATTTCGTCTGGTCCTCTGTCAAATTTTCTGTTTGTAATTCAGCGTGAATAGTCCAGATTTTGTGCGTACCCTACACCTTCCTACCTACTCACTTACCCTACGTGAACTACGAAAAGAGCTAATTTTTTTGCAAGTTGGAAAAATACCTAATTTATGGGTCGTTTCGTCGTTTTTATCTCATAATTTCGATTAAGCATAACATAATTGTAGTAAGCAGGTGGGTTGAATGATCGGTAGGTACATAAATCCACAGAGTATTAAATACAATAGAGGACGCATGCGAGACGAAAATAGGCATTGCTTCTGCTGACGAAGTATCCCCACTCCTAAGGAACGGTACAATTTTCGTCTCATTTTAATCTACGAAATTTGGTTTGACGCGATTCCCGAATCGTCAGGTCAGTTGTATTTATTCGCCCATCGAATTCAATTATTTGAAGAAAAAACATTCATATCTTCGTTAATGGGCCGCAATACGGGCGAACAAATTTGAATTCGGTACCTAGGTACTGAGGGGATGGGAACAGCTCTTCAAGAGTGGCGCCATTTTTCATTGTCTTTCCTCCTCCATTGTAGGTAGGTACCGTACTTAATACTCTGTGCATAAATCATCCAAGTAAAGCTGACGGTAGGCCCACTATTTCGCAGCGAATAAATTAGGGCTACACGTTATACGAATGTTTGTCGTTGTTTTTTTCACTAATTATCATTTATTATTAATTTTTTTTTGTTTTAATATCTTACATTTGCAATATTATTGCTTTGGTTGACAGAATGGGAAGTTTTACGGCGTCATGTCGGTACGATAATGGAGACCACGAGGACGACGATATTGTGTTGCCGGATTCAATAACCATCGAGGATTTAATGGCGTACTTTCGAAAGGACGTGGCCGCAATTACGAAATTGCCCCGATTATTTTTGCGGCTCACTTCGAGCCGTGCGTCGTGTACGTATCTGTGCGGTAGTATCTACGTATAGGCCTAATACGTAATATTCGCGAAATTTATTTTCCAACTCGATCGTCAATCGTTTATTTTGGTTGCAAATTCACCGAACGTAGGTACCTATTCGACGATGAGGACATTTTTGGGCGGCCAAAATGTGACTCTGACGTTCATATCCCCCCTCAAATGCGCTTTGCATCGCAACCGTTACGACGTCGACTTCGAATCAACAGAACTGCAAAACTAATGACACCATTTTCCTGTTTTGACTTTCTTTTTTTCATATATATATATATATATATAATATAATTACCCAGTTTGCTTGCAAACGGGGTATTAAAATGACATCATTGTGGGGTTAGGTGTGGGCATGATGAAAATTATCCATTTCATGAGAAAGAAAACGATTGATACCATTTTCTCATTTCGACCTGACTTTTTTATGTGAATATATATATATATATATATATATATATATATATATATGAATGTATGTACGTATGCATCGCCTAAAATTTTCGGTTCACGGTTTTGAGAAAACTACCAGGTGGATATGGCTGACATTTTCATGAGAGGTAGTTGTTATACTGGAGCAGATCTGAAAGAAGTTTTTTGCCTGTCGGTTGATTTTTTTCTGAGAAAACTGGAAAACGAAAAATTCCTGGGAAAGTCGATTTTTCGGGATTATGAGAAAATGACAGAAGCTTTCAGGCTTAAATTTTCGCGATAGACTTTCCCTATGTTGATGCAAATCTTTTGGACGTTTGTTGTCTATTAGTTCAGTAGTTTTCGAGATAACTGGAGAAGAAAAATTGCTGGAAAAAATATTATGTTCACGGTTTTGAAAAAACTATCGAACAGGTAAGACTGAAATTTTTACGAAAAATAGCCATTGTATGGGAGGAGGTCTGAAAGAAGTTTGGTGCTTATCGATTCAGTAGTTTTTGAGAAAACTGGAAATAAAAAATATCCGGAAAAGCGGTTTTTTTATCAAACGTAGTATTAAAATTGACCTCACAAAAGGGTTAGGGGGATATCATCCGTTTCAGGAGAAAGAAATCTATTGGTACCATTTTCTTATTTTAAAATTTTGTGTTCACGGTTTTGAGAAAACTACCAAACAAATAGAACTGACATTCACGAAAAATAGTTCTCATATTGAAGCAGATTTGAAAGAAATATTAGTTTCTGATGAAACTAGAAAACAAAAAGTTTTTGGAAAAGTCATTTTTTCAAGATTTTGAGAAAATGACAGAAGGGATCAGGCTGTTATTTTCACGATAGATTCTTTTTGTGTTGACACAAGTTTCTTAGAAGTTTGGTGCCTATTAATGCGGTAGTTTCCGAGAAAATTGGAGAAGAAGTATTGATAGAAAAAATTTTGTGTTCACGGAGAACTGAAATTTCTACAAAAGATAGACATTGTATTGGCGAAGGTTTGAAAGAAGTTTGATTTTCATCGATTCAGTAGTTTTTGAGAAAAATGGAAAACAGAAAATTTCGGGAAAAGCAGATTTTAGCGATAAAATATCAGTAAATCAATATTATTGTTAAAGGTATGGATAAATATCAACAGTTTTTTGTAATTTCTGTAACTGAAACTATCAATGAAATATCGATATATCAATATGATTCGTATAAGTATCAATTCATATTCATATAAATATTGATTAAATTTGCAATTTTTTCAAGTAATATCTCTCTTTCTCTCTGTCTCTGTCTCTGTCTCTCTCTCTCCATCACTATCTCCATCTGAAACTGGGTTTTCTAGCGAAGCATTGCTACGCTAGAATTGTTCATATGTATACCTACCTATATAATTAGGTATGTATCGCCTAAATTTTTGGTTCTTAGTTTTAAGGAAATTACGGGAGGAAGAAGGTTGAAATTTTCAAGACTCGTAGTTTTTATACAGGACCAGGTCTGAAAGAAATTTGGTGCCTATTGGTTTGATAGTTTCCGAAAAAGAACTTATTGAAAAGTGGTTTTTTCAGGATTTAGATGAAACTACGTAAGGGATCGAGTCGAAATTTTCACGATAGATTTTCCATAGATTTTCCTTATATTAGTGCAACTTTGGTAGAAGTTTTCCAGAGATTTAGTGTCTATTGGTTTAGTAGTTCACGAGAAAAATACAGAACAAAAATGAAAAATTGCTGGAAAAAATCAAGTCGACTGTGTTGCTCGAAGTATCTTTTTATTATTTACGGCGCAAGGAGTTGCGAGCGTTTTTTTTTTTTTTTTTTTTGTTTTCATTTTTTTTAAATGTTACCAATGAAAATTGCAACAATTGATTGGGTTGTCTAGCCAAGTAACACTGCGTTAGTTTTGTTCTTCTCTTTTCATTCAATGCAGCAACAAACATTACTCTCGGTTAGCTGTTGACGTGAGGGAAGTGGGAGAGAAAGAAAGAAGAAAGCAACGTTTATAAGCGTAAATGGGAAACTTGTAGCTGTTTCACCAAATGTTGATGACAAATGTATTTAACGTTTTCTGTTAACGCAATGCTACCTCATCCAATTTTAAACTTCCCGTGGTCCCAGCCCCGGTACAGCATATTTTTTCAAACACGGGATGCCAAGATGAGCCGAGTCTCATAACAATTGAGAAAATTACAAGTTTTTCGTGGAATTTGAATGTTTCAAATAGAAAACACGCGTTTAGAAATTCGGTGGAAGGAAACGCAGACTCTCACTTTAGGACCGATGCGAGAGAAGTGATAATCGACTTATTTTCCAGCCCCGAGTCCAAATTTTTCGTACCCAAACATCATTTGCTCGCAATTTTTAATTTATTGAATTTTTGTCTATTTTCAGGTGATCGTCTCAGAGTGATGCAGTGGAATATCTTATCGCAAAGTAATCATTCATTTCGTCATTTGATTAAAGTGCGGTGTTTTTCTCACGAAGTACCTTAGTTTGGTGAACAAGAATCAAGTTTGGCACATTGGGTACACGGAAGTATTTGACGCAAAATAAAAGCCCGATACTTCGCCCCTCGTATTTTCGATAAATTTACCCGTGTTCTGCAGTAGATCATTCATCTCCGCGAACCTCTCCTACGACTCCTCCTCCTCCTCCTCTCCCACTCGGAGTCGGTAAGAAAAATCGGACGAAAAAGATACTGAAAATTGAATTGAGCAGCTACATATAATTCGGCATTGACGTCCGATAGCCTACCTAGTGTTTGCCATTAGAATTAGACGAATAATCGTGACCTTCGGAAGCGTCGCACTTTTCTAGTTTTAGAAATGCATTAACGACCTACTAATACATTCTTCGACATAATATTCGTATAAAACAAGGTGAGCAGCAACAGCACAATATTCGTGGAAATAAGAATAAAACCGATAATGGGATTACCTAAGAATTAGGAATTCGAGAAAACCATTGCAGTGGCTCGTTTCAAGGACATGCGTTCGAGCAGATCTTTGGGAAAAAGTTGACGAAAGCAGGTCGACTAATTTGTCAGGCCTATTGGCGATGTACGCTGCTTTTATGTCGAGCGAATACGTTCAATATCGAAATAGTATACGTATATAGGTACCTGCAACAAGATAATGTCAGTCAGATTAGCACTCGCGAGTCCAAAATATGCAGCCGCAGTGGCATTTAAAGAACTGAAATACCTATATTCGCATATTAACAGGTCGATGATAATGGTCGAAATTGAAATTTCGCTTATCCTAAAGGGTTTGAGGTTGGTAGAGGAAATTAGCGTCGTGTGAAACGAATGAGTGTTGTTTGCAGAAATAAGTGTACCTACGCGGTTTTATGTGCGAAGTTTTTGTGATTGAATTATCATAAAATGGCCGAGTGATACTTACGTTACACCTGCAGGGAGCGAATCAGTTGGATAGAAAAATATGACATTATGATCGAGCGGTGGCGTAGCCGGATTAGGTTGCTGGAAGTGAGAACCCACCCCATCAGATTTTGTTTATTTTAAATCCTCTCCGAAGGCGAAACTAGGATGAATTTTCTGGGGAGACCCGAAGGACTTACCATATTTTCTTCAAAGGAGAATGACGACAATTACCTATTAATGTTTTTTGTTCTTTTCAACAGTCGAATATTTAAAATTTTTTCGAATAGGGCATCGTATGGTTTTTGAGGTTTGCCTCCATTCGTCGATCCTGGCCACGCAATTGTGAATGAAGGAGAGATGGTTGTTCATGTTAAGGCCACCCCAAAAGAGTTGGCCAGGTGCACCAAGCCTCCCGAAAAATGGAGTTAACCTCATTTGGCCCTTCAAAACTACACCTCGAATAAATGCTAACTTCCTTTCCCAAGTATCTTACCTTCGCTTCTTCTCTGCCAATAGCTCCCGCAAATTTTTTCGCCCTTGTTTTGGCTGCCCAGAAATTTTGATCTGGTTACACCTTAGGTTATGTACATGAGTGGAAGAGAGGTAGGCATGGTATTGAAAGAAAATAGGTAATTATTGGGAAAGTAGTTCTGCAACAGGAATGCACGAAAGCATTGAAAAACTAAAAAAAGTGAAGAGAGCTTTTTGAAATCATTTTGGTAGTTGGTACCTGTGGAATGTGACAGTATTTCGATGCAAGTGCAAATCGTGATTTGATAATTATTGAGGGACAAAACTGCAGAGAAAACTTAAACAATAAAAAATACAACAAAAAAAAAACACGTATTTGGAATAGGTAAGGTATACTTAGCCTACTTGCCGACATGTAAAGGCAATTTTCTTACCCCGAGCCAATTATTTTATTTCACCCTAGATTACTCTGCCGGGGGGTGAGGGTTACAAATAGGAAAAAAAAAATTTACAAGCTTTGTGTTCTAGTACTCTAGTAGAGCATAGGTATACAGCCGTTTTTGTGGGAGACCCCGCTTTGTTTTGACATTTATGTAATATGGTGGTACGTATGTATAATTGGAGAATATTTTTATATTTTTTGAAAATTTTCTTTCCAAAGGGTTTATTTATTATTTATAATAAAGATTTGGGGCTCTTGAAAATTTGACGCCCTGGGAAATGGCCTATTCGTTCCGCTCTTAAATCCACCGATGATATAAAGAGTTGAGAAAATTTTATCAACCTTGAATTTGTGAGATTAGTTAAAAAAAGACACAAATTTTATACAAATGGAGTAGGCAGCGTTTACAGTTTTTCTTATTTACTTACGATATTAGTTGTGATCAAAGAAGAGCTCGCTTTTGAGGTATTTTTACTTCAAATGAAAGAAAAACTTTTTCGATTTTGTGCAAACAGTCGAGGTGTCTGGGTGACGTATTATTATTTTTCAGTCCAACTATAGGTGTAACTATGGATGCGTAAAATCATATTATGTACTTGGGCGACTTTCTTATGTTAAATATTTCATTTAACTTACATTCGAACGGATTAACGTCTGACCTGCAAAATTTGCCGAAGTAGGCCACCGTATGTGAAACACCCCGCACTAAAATAACTTTTGCACACGCGTCAATTGTTAAACCAACTTGAATACGAATATATTATTGTATTCGTGCTTTTTATCAGCTATTGGTCAAAATTACGATAATTTTGTTTTGGCACCACGACGAGCCCTCGAATGGAAATACCGCAGAAGTCACATCCTCAATGAAATCATCGCTTACAAACCCGACATCATATGTTTGCAGGTAGGTACCTACCTATACCTAATTACGTTAGGCCCAATTTAAGCACAATTGTAGTCGATTTCATCTGGTGTTGCTGTTCTTTCATTATTTTTATGACTAGATATGTGTGCAAAAATATACATGATAGGTGTACCTATACCACAAAGTACAGACTGTATCATAAGTACGTAGCTAGGTACACACTCGCTGTTATACGTACGCCAATGATCAAAAGGAATGCGCAACAAGACAAACAACGATCATGCGCAGTGGTTAGCCCATCTTTCAGATATTCTATGCTTTAAATATTTTGACATGAATTAGGAAATTTTCGTTTTGTACATTCTAAACGTAGGTAGGTATGTAAAGCATTGAGCTTTTGTGCGCTGGTTTATAATCTCACCTTTTCAATTGTTTTCATTTGTGTTGGGGGGAGCAAGGAAATCAGTATTTCTCCAAATTGTTGATTTTGAGAAATTCAGTTAGTGCTTGTAGCTATTTGAAAATCTGAAAATAAGACTAATAAATCAAATAACGACTTTTTCTTAGCTCATATATACCTTTCAGATGAGTTGGAAAAATTTCTCTCAAACTCAAAAATAGACTTATCAATAATGGTATTAGGTATTACCTTCTGACCTATCGCAGTCAACCCTATAATTAGCGGATCTAATATCTCAATTTATTGCAAATTTTATTAGCAGAAGTGACGAGTCAATAATTAAAATTTAATCTTTGACAAAGAATGATAGAAGATGGAATAGGGATGTTACTACCATTCGTATACACGAGGGAAATGTAAAGTATACCTACAGTAAAAATAAAGCGTAAATTTAGGATAAGTATTATGAGTGTAAATTTTCCTTTTACTTGAGAAAATTCGCATTTTTGTTTTTTTTATAAAGAAGTTTCGCATATCCTCCTTGATTATTGGCAACAACTTACGAAATTAGAACACCTGTATAACTCAGGTATACGTCATCTCAACCAAATAGAGCTTCTTCGGTTTGATTTAAAACGAACTTTTTTGCTTTTTTCACCTCCTTCCAGGAAGTTGATCATTTTGAATTTTTAAATCGAACCCTATCGAGCCAAGGGTACGCGGGAGTGTTTTGCCCGAAACCGGATTCGCCATGTCTGCACGTCAAAGAAAATAACGGACCCGATGGATGCGCAATATTTTATCAGACGAATCGATTCGAGTCAAAAAATTTGGAAATGACCGTTTTACCAGTGTGGACCATCAAAAGCAATCAGGTGAGCAAAATACTGCTAAGGGTAAAAAGCCAAATGCAAAGAACGGTACTTCTATAACAATTTGATTGTTAGAATTTCTCACTTACCGACCCATTTACTAATACTCATCAGACCAGCATATAATTACTTACGTTGACTTTGACTCCAGCTACCTCAGCCTACTGATCACAACAAGTACTGAACATACGTACCTTTCAAAACCCATGTTCAGATGATCAGATGAGTTGCCATCTTGGAAATTCAAACTGGGTGCAATCCTACGAGCTTTCAGGTTACTAGCCTGCAGGGGCGTAGACAGGATTTTAGTTAGGGGTACTCATATAAATATTTCCCAGAACACTCCACTGCCACAAAAAATAGTATAGTTTTTAAATCCTTTTTTTTCGTCTCCAAGTTTTTTTTTTTTTTTTTTTTTGAAAACTTTTTTGTCTCGAAATTTAGGTAGCTCGGTTCCCCTACTCCCTGGTTATGCCCATGTTGGCCTGCTTGATTAGGCTCGGAACCGGTTTTACAACCGGGTCTACACGAACGTAAGACTGGAACGGCAAAATTTTCAGCTATAAGAATACAAAAAGCAACAATTGCTAGTTGTAAGGGGGAGAGGTTGAAAAAAAATAAAGAGGCAGAAATATTATGGCCTGAAGCGGTAAAGTTTTTAAAACCGGTTCTGATTAAACTGGTTAAGTAAAAATCAATTATCGAATTAAGAATAGAATTAATTTGTGGCTGGAATGCAACAAGAGAGTAATAGAGCTGCAAGTTGTCAGCCTAATTACTTTGAGATCACAGACCTGTTGCAACAATAGCAGAGATCGGCACAAAATTCATAAGTCTGCATGCAGGTAGGGGTAACTGTTGTATTGCGTTACATGTTGCAAAGTATCACACTTACAATATCTCAGGAACCACTTGAGCTCCATATAAGAAATTCAGACTAAATATATATCTTACTTGTATTAAAAGAATTAGGTTTTCCCTCAAGCAGTCGTTAGAAAGATAAATTAGAGGCGAATGATGACTCATTAGAAAGGTTGTAGGTTGTAGGGTGCCCATCAATTAAAAAATTGTTTAATAAAAGCTCAGAAAGCATATTAGAAAGCTTAAAAGTTCAACAGAAAAAATAAAAAATCTGCCCATTCATAATAGTTGATTTTGTGTGTTATGCCCAGGTCTGACCCACATTTCTATTTTTTTTTTGATTCCCGGAGATTTCTAGAAAAAAGTTTAAATGATGATTTACCAAATTACCACTGGTAGCATTAACTCAATAGTAGTAATGGTAGTAGTAATAGTAGTAGTAGTAGTAGTGTAGCTATACGTTGTTGCGAATTATTTGCAACGAGTACATCTTTTCAATATTTATCATAGTTATTGATCTACTTTAAATCAATATTACTCATTTCCCACATCGACAATTACAAAAAAGTATTTTCAGTACCTATTTAAAAGTTAAAATTTTTCAATTCCACTTTTTAAGAAGGATTTCTGTTGAAAATCTACTTATTAATCTTTGTGTCATGAAACGACCTGCGGTGGGGGTAGGTACGTTTTTCGTTTCATAACTCAAAGAAAATTTTGGCACAAATAACTCAAATCCATATACCTATATAAGCTAATTTATTGTTACCACGGTACAGGTCGCAATTGTTATCCGATGGGCATGAAATTTGGAACGAACATTAGTACTAAGCCAAGGACCTGACCTAATGATTTTGGTACTTTCAGTATGGCTATTTTCGTTTTTGCTTTGACTATAAAATTTTTAATTTTCGACCAATAGCTACGAAATTTGAAACAAATATTCACTATGACATATTATAACTTGCTATAAATTTTGTTGCGGATCATTGGCAGGGTACTTCAGATAACACTATTTTCGTTTTTATTTCGCCTATAAAATGCCTAATCTTTGACCAATAGGGACGTAATTCGGGACAAATATTTATTACGATCTATCAATAACTTTTCCTGCACCTTGACCGTGCGCAGGAGTTTGTGGAATAGGACCACGATAGATACTGGATGAGAGTTCAGTGAAATATTGAGCCAAAAGAGAAAAAAGTACTAACATTTTATGAAGAAAAATCTTAGAAAGGTTGGAAAAATTATACATATTAGGCATATGCTAGTTAACTAAGGAGGCCGCGTGACTCGGGGCCGGCTGTAGGATTTCTTCGAGGGGGGAGTTTATGTTTTTTGCTATCTAAGAGTAAATTTAAATTTTCATTTTATTTTATGAGCTCCCTGAAAGTCACACCTTGCGATTTTCTAAAAAGATTTCCTTCTCAGATATAGACTTTCCTCCTCATTAAGACAAATTATTTAAAAAAGTTTGAAAATGAAAACTGAACAAGTTAATTCGAAACTAAAAGTTTTATACATTTTTTAAAATGGTAAACGACGAGGTTTCTTTGAAAATAAATGCAACGGTGGTTGAACTGCAGCGGCAGACCTGATGTGGTTGCATTATTCATAATTAAAAATAATATGTGAGATTACTTGGTACTAATTTTTTTTTTTTTTCCAATTTTTTTGGGTCTTGGGAGGTTGAACTCCCAAAACCCTCCCTTACGGCATGCTCTGGCATGACTGCATGAATATTGCGAAATAACAAATTATTCTTGTCCACTTGTGAGTCGCTAGTTCTGTCCTGAGGCTACTTGAGAGCAAATACCTAAAAGGTAAAATACCTACTTACTGTAAATAAGTACTTACCTACCTATAGGCCATCTTTGCTTTTCACAGCGAACGATTGTGCAATCACGAGCAACAATCCTATTTATTTTCTTATTTAATGCAATTTGTTCATCAATTTAGCACATGCTATCGAATCGATAATGAAAAAGGAACGGCGGTTATATCAATGTTTTTCATTTTAAACATGCTTACTACGAAATGTAATGTTATTTGATTTCGATAGCAGGTATAGCTTGAATGAGCTATGGTCCAATGTGTTTGAATCGAACAAATGAAGGGTAAAGAATGAAAAACCGAAAATACAGTCGTCTTAGACTATTTTTTATGTGTCCTCTGATAAATTAAAAAACTGTAGCGCAGCAAACATGGCTAGAAAAAGTAGGTTTTCGAGAATTTTGATGGTCACATTAATTTTCTCCAAGTTTATACGCGTTAATGGTATATTATAATTTTATGAAATTTGTTAGCTGCTGATTAAATATCAGACAATGTGAAATTTAAAAGCATTATTTCTTGAAATGAAAAATTAATTATAATGTTAAAGTATGGTACATATAATCATACAATTTAATATAAAACCAAAGAAATGTAATAAAGTTATGAAATAAAAAAAAAGAAAACACGAACACGCGGTTAATTTTTGTAAAAAAAAAGGTTGATGTAAATTAGAAAAAAATAGGAAAAAAAAGCTTTACCGAAAGTACCGTCCGGTCGATCCGCACCAAAAATGTTAGTATGTTACAGTAAATTATAACGAATATTTGTTTCAAATTTTGTACGTATGGTTACAAAATTTCGCATTTTATGACCAATATAAAAACAAAAACAGCAGTACCGAAGTACCGTCCGGCCGATCCGCACCAAAATCAATAGGACTGATCCTTGGCTCAGGAAAAATGTTCACACCAAAATTTTGTGACTATCGGACAATAATTGCGACCTGTACCGCAGGAACAAGAAATTGACTTTTATATGTATACATATATGAATTCGAGTTATTAGTGCCAAAATTTTCGTGAGATCATGAACCGAAAAACGTACCTACCCCCAACCGTGGGGGCTAATACCACACCAAGCGTAATAAGAAAATTTTCTGATGAAAACCTACTTAAAAATCGTCCGCTCAATCGTCACGAGATTGACGTCATCGGACAGCACACTTTGGTCTGTGGGGCATGATAATCAAAATTTTAACTAAGGAAAATTTCTCAAAATTACATTCACTGATGAATGCCTGTTGACTTATGCGACGCAAGAAAAGTAATAAAGTCGAAACAATTGCGGTGTTGAGCTCTCATCCGCATAATTAGCCTATTTTTATTCGAATGACACTTTTTCGAATTTAATGCCAAATTTCAATTACTTGCCTACGCAGCGGCAGCAAACTAACGTCGAGTGTTATTCAACGACATATTTTTCTTTTCCGGATCTATGGAATAAACAAAAGGGATCGATAGAATGGGCTGCCCAACGCACGTCGATGTTTAAAATTTTGAATAAGCCAATCGAACTGCGTGGTTATACTTTAGCAGTAGGTAGCCTACGCACAAAAAATTATTACAAACCGTCGAAACGCACACTTCAAAGTTTTTATGTTTTGAAAAAATATTTTAAAAATTCCACGTTGATGTCTATTCCTGCTGTATGTCTATTATAAGGTCTACTCGCATCGTTGATAATAATTTATATTTCGTATAACTTCGAGAAAAAACGTATCAGTAGTAATATCTTAAAATAAATCAGTTGGTGAACTTGGTCGGGAAATTAAACATTATAAGGCCCATTCGTTAAAAAATAACTTCGTTAAGTGATCCATATTTTTTATCGTCATTTTTATTTTTAGAGTAGGCGATAATTGATATCTGGACAGACTACGAATATGAATCAATAGCGCACCTAATAGTGCAATGAGAGAGAGTATTTCATCCGCACGTATTCTAGAACGATACTATAAATAGGTAGAGTATACCTACAGATAAGAGAAGTTCTGGGATACGGGTGTTTTAGGTTAGCAACTTCTAGTTTTTCATTCCAAGCGTACCATTCTTTTTTGTCTCATTTATAAAAATAAAAAAATCATTGGCTTTCGGCTACTTGCCCATTTTACGTTCCTAGCCCCTAGAGAGTGCATAAAATGTCGAAATGGGGGTTGGGGGCAGAGTAATTTGGATCACTTACGGTCAATGGTATTTCGCAGTCACAACCAAATACACTGCCATTGGGGGATGCCTACGTATCTACAGCTTTCTCTATGTCGAACTGTCTCGCAGGGAATTTGATAATTGAATAGTTGTTGCTTCTACCTTCTGTGATTTTGAAAAATTATTTTCTTTTCTCCCCTCTTCGGTGTAGTTTAAATAAAAGTTCATTAAAGAATAGGTAATATGCTCGTTCACACATATTTTCAAAAACATAATCAACGTACGAGTAAATTTGGAAAAAAATAGTGAGCAAGTTATCCTTTTATTGATCAAATAATTCTGAAGTAAGTCCAGGCTCTTATTTTAACCAATAAATTCCAAAATGCTCCGTCTCCTCGAATTTACAATCAAAACCAATTGCGTAAAAGGACCCCGTGGAATCGTAAGCCTTTGCGTCACAGCCCATGGCGCTGTAAATACAAAAAAGATATTCCTTCTTTAAACAATTTAACAAAAGCGGAATTGCTTGAATCCTTTAAATGGTGAATCCACAAAACACACAATGTTGTTACAGTTTTTTTTTTTTTTTTTTTTTTTTTTTTTTTTTTTTTTGAAAACTACTGAAATGATAGAAAATTTTCATCAGTCCTACCACTGCATGAAAAGTATCTACCATCAAAATTACTCCTTTGTAATTTTCTCAAAACTGTGAATACAAAATTTTACATTTGCCAATGTCCGTTTTACGTTGTTTTTGTAAAAAACCGAATCAAAGGCAACAAATATCTATCAGACTTGCTTTTATACTATATGACGGTTTTAGCCATATTAATTTCGTCGTTCTCCCAGAATCATGAAACAACTACTTTTCCAGAAATTTTTTCTTCTCCAGTTTTCTTGGAAACTACCGAACCAACATATATACCTAGGTACCGAAATCCCATCAGATCTGATCCCACTTGAAGACTATTTTTTGTGAAAATATTGGCCCGATCCCTTCTCGTAGCTATTTCAATTATTTATGTATATGTACATAGGTAGGTTACTTATATATGTTACGTACGAAGACCGAAATTGTACCATTCTGGGACTGGACAGACGTTTTGTACGAAGTTGTATTTTTGATCAACTAATTACCCACGTATGAGATTTGTGGTGCCAAGTTCGAATTAATTACAATACATTTATTTTTTTCACGAATTAATCAATTTTATTATCCGCATCTCTATATTATTATAAACCGAAGGTGCTTTTTTTTGTGGCGGTATGACGCCCCGCTCACTTGACGAATTTTCACAAAATTTTGGTCCCATTTCAATGCCTTACCTAATTTAAAAGGTTTCTACCAAATTTTGTGTTGAAAGTTCTATTCCCACAGCGGTAATTGAATTCAAAATTTCCAAGTTTGAATCTACTCTTTTTAAGGTTGGTCTTCGGGTCTATTTAGTGATTTTTGTGTCAAGTGTCATTTCAGAGAAGTAAAAACTCAGTTAATTGAAAGCTTTAACTAGAACCGAATGTTGTCATCGAGAGTTTTAGTTGCGGACCAACTCTGTTTGAGAGTTAGTTCTCCATTCTACTTTATAGTTTCAGAGTCAGTTTTGAGAAGTGGAAACTTAAAACAACAAAGTTCAAGGGCCATACTCTACCAAATGGAATAAACCGTTATAAAAAAAAACTGGTACGTACATAAAGAGTCAAAAGCAAAAAAAAATTTTTTTCATCAATTAGCTGTCCTCTCCAATTACTATAATTAGAATGAGCTATGGAGATAAAGGCTATCTTGTACAGGAAATGATATGAAGAATGATCATTTCGGACATGATATACAACTAATCTTCTACAATTCTAAGTTGATCAAAGGTACAACTGTGGGGATGTGAACCACACACACACACACACACACAAACACACACACGCATATATATATATATATATATATATATGAACGCGCACCTTGCAAGACTATCGGTGGGGGTGGACCTTCGCGGATAACGTCTTCATTTTTTCAGATTTGTAGTTCGCCGGTTCGAATTCCCACACCGGTGAACCTACGACAACTTTGTACAAAATGGCTGTCCGATCCTAGGGTGGTACAATTTCAGACTTGGTATGCAGAGCCGGATTTAAGAGGGGTCGAAGGAAGCGAATGGCTCTGGCCCCCCATCAAAATAGGAACCCACTAATGGAGGAAAAAATTAAAAAATGGGGTGGTATCCGAGCGAAGTAAGTAAAATTTGTTTGAAGAACCGTGTGAGGGCCTTCAGCAGCACTTGGCCTCCCAGCTCAAAAATCCTAAATCCAGCCATGTAGGTAGTGCGTAATATATGTACCTACATTTAAAAACATCACATCAAACTGAGAAAATTGTGTCGATCGTTTTCTTTCTTCTTGACGGGGATAATTTTCGTCATTCCCAACCCCTAACCTCTCCTCGGCTCCTCGAAGCCAATTTTAACACTCCGCTTGTAAGCAACCTGGATAAAAAAATAGAAACCTCCTATTGTTTTTCCGGTTATTTGCTGTTAAGGGCGGCAAATCAGCGCTAGCAAAGGGCGGAAAAGAGAAGTAAATGCGCCTCTAAGGTCGTAACATTAGGTAATCGTCAGAATAACGGATATCATTATTTCGACCTAACACTGTGCATGGGCACGAAAGAAATGTAGGCTGACTAACGATCACCATACGATCACTTATCTTCTGAAACCTTTTTCTGAAATACCGTACAAACTGGAAACTGAAGAAAGTGACTGAAAAAACAAGGCCAGGTATATGCCAAAATCCATTTTGACTATACATATACCTGTGGTACTGGACCAGTGGAGCTCTCCGCAAGACCAACGTCGGTACTTTTTAACGTCGAGACAGGCCGGCGTAAAAGTCGGGCGTACTTTCGATGTTTTATTCGAGTTCACATTCGATAAAGTCATCCCTTGAATTCACAAGGATAGCGGACGTACGTGTAAAGGTGTAATTTAAAGTACCTACCTACGTCGAGTGGTGCACAACAATGGTCGCCTATGTAGCGCCGGCATATCAAACCAGAAATTATCGGCCTTTGCCGCGTCCGCTTCCAGCAGACTTGGATTACAGTCTAAGCCAGAATCACAGTTCCGCGATAGGACATTAAGAACGTCGTTAAGATTTTCAAAATATTCTTTGGCTCGGGCGTAAGAGGTGCAAAATAAACTGCTACGAAGTTAGTCAACCATTAGGTGGGGTACCCGCGCACCTGTAGTTGAGGACGAGAACGCAAAAATGCAAAACTCGTCTATTTCGAAGTGAAAAAGTTGCGGCGTGACTGCGCGGGGGTAGGCGACGACTGCGCCCCCACGTAGGGCGGATGCGTGCGTTGGGTGAGGGTTTTGAAAATGTTTTAAAGTGCGACTGATGGTTGTGGTTGGGTTTGGGTGCGCAGGTGGCTATATCGATATTGCTGCAAGACGTGGAAAGCGGGCAGGCGGTGTGCGTGGCGACGACCCACCTCAAGGCCAGATCCGGCTCGCTGATGTCGTCGATTCGCCGCGAGCAGGGCCGAGCGCTGCTGGAGTTCGTGCGCGCGACGGCGGACGGGCACGCGGCCGTCATCTGCGGCGACTTCAACGCCGAGCCCAGCGAACCGGTTTACGCGCTGCTGTCGCAGAGTCTGCTCAACTTGGGGAGCGCTTATGCGGTGGACGGGGCCGAGCCGGCGTACACCTCGTGGAAGGTGCGCGAGGAGGGCGAGCAGTGTCAGACCCTCGACTACATTTTCTACACCAAGAATCAGCTGCAGGTGGACGCGGTGCTCGAGCTGCCCGCCGACCGCGACATCGGCGAATGCAGACTCCCCTCCCTCAACTACCCCTCCGACCACCTGTCGCTCGTCTGCGACCTCTCCTTCAAATGAGCCGCCCATTTCGCCTCCTCCATCCTCACTGGTGTACGCGTAGCTGTAATAATATTCGTAATATACCGCAGTTACAATAGAATAGAATAGAATAGAATAGAATAGAATAGAATAGAATAGAATGGAATAGAATAGAATAAATTATTACGCTACCGCGTAGAAGTAGACGCGCATTCGTGCGTCGCCAGCTGCCTGATCGGCCGGATGGCCGGTCAGTGCGCTGCATACAGCCACCACCACATGATTACCTGGTAGCTACTCGCGTATAGTATATACGTATATACGTATGTATGTACATATACATATATATATATATGTATGTATGGTTTATTGTAAATTTGGTGGATACCTAAGTACCGTGTTGTGGTACGGCGTGCTGCATACGGTCTACGCCTGATGTAGCCTACGTAGACCGCACTCGTTACTGCTTTGTCCTGCATGTAGCGTAGTCGCTCCTTTTTCTCGCATTCGATATTCGATTAATACTCCCCTCCCCCTCCTCTCCCCGCGGATTACGGTTATTTATTTCGTTGCCCATACCGATATAGGCTTCGTACAATTATATGATACCTATAGGTACCTATGGCGAATGTGAAATGTTTCGACGATTTATACGTTATTTTGTACGGTGTTTAATTTATATTATTTATTGTACCCGTGTATTTGTTTGTTGTTTTAATAATATTATTAAATTATTGAGTTTATTATCTTTCGATTTCTTGGGTGGGTACTTTCTTTTGCTGAAAAATAAGAAAACGGAAAATCTACTGAAAAAGCGAATGGTTCTACAGCTACGACCGAATCATCCTACATGGTAAATTAATTCACCCTCGTAGAGTGACTTTTTTTCAAGGGGGAGGTGGAATTACGATTTCTCGTGAAATTTTGAGCAAGAAAAGCTATTTAAGTATATAACTTCCACAATCTATTGGCAGCTTTTTCAGCAGTAAAAACGAAAATCGTGCGTATTTTCCCACGAAGCAGTTACAAAAGTTAATATCCCGTATACCTACGATTATTCATTTTTACAGAAAATGGAAACAATTGAAACTATTCAACCTTCCCATTTATGAAATTTTTGTACACCTTATTGATCGTATTTCTCACAGTACTGGCTGAAAAACATTGCTGACAGCTAACTGAACTTTGAAGTCTCATTTAGAGATGGCTAATATCGAAAAGTTTCGATATCGATAATTTCGATACTGATATTTAAATATTGTTGAGACCACCAATCCTTCTCCCCTCTCACTCCTGCGAACACACGATCACACAAATACATAATTTATTTATATCTATTCGCGGCTACACTGCTCTACCACTTCCGCCGCTCATTCGTTCATTTCCGTTAACATTCGTTTATCTCTCTTAAATGTACTTTGCTTAAATTATGTATCTTCTATGAAATACACTCGCTTCTTGGACGGAACTTCGCTTAAATCTTCCTTTCTTGTTTCATCTCCGGTCCTCATCCTCTATAAATATTATCGATACTATCGATAATTTCGATAGTATTCCGTCTTCATTACTTTTGCTTTAAAAATACACAAAAAAAAGTTAAGAAACGATTGTAATTTTGTAGGTACGTGACGGAACAAAAGAAAAAAAAAAAAAAAAAGAAGTAAAATTTGGTAAATTTGGTTAAATTGTTAAATTATTGTGTAAACTACCGAAAAAAAACTACGTATCTAAAGGAAAAATTCGACATCGATAGTATGGATAGTTTTGAACATTGCGCCACATCTGGTTTCACTGTTATCAGATGCACCTCTGAAAATGGAAAAAACTTTACGAATAGAAGGATATTTCACGCGTAATATATACCTACCTACTACAGGTAAAAGGCTCTTTACTAGCAGGTATTCGCATGAGGGTGGTAAGAGATGAATCGCCATTTTGAGTTATTATATATATAGTAGTAATAAACTATGTAAAATTCATGAAAAACCGGAGAACACAAGATGGCCGCTCATCTCTTATCATCCTCATGCGCGTACCTGCTAGTAAAGAGCCTTCCTGTAGGCTAATTGCTAGATGCAAAAAGAGAGGAAAATGTGCACATCTACTGGAACTTGTAGGTATATTTGGGCGGCAGTACCGAAAACTAGGCATTAAAACGTCGACTCTGAAACAAAAGACGTTCGTTCGCATACTCGGTAATAATTTACACTCTTTGTAGCCTACCGTTTGAACTCGCCGCAAAGGTAACGTAGGTGCCTTTTGTCGACCACATCAACGAATGCAACGAGTGAAAATGAATGTGACGCGCACTTATCGTGTAGAGAGCAGCGGACTATTTTTAAAATGCAAAAAAATCACATCTCATTCGTAGGTACGTTTAGGGAGTCTGCGTAAATACCGGTCGTCTCTGGATTCGATCCAAACAGTGAGAAACGTTTCGCATATTGTGCGATTAATACTCGTAATTACGTACAACGTACCAAGTGAGTGAAGAACATTTTTAAACGAGTGATTTGGAATTGTAAAAAAAAAAAAAAGAAAGAAAAACGAGAAATTAAGAAACGGCGCAGAGGAAAATCATGGAAAAGCAGAAAAATGCGGCTTGGGCCGACGAAGATTGGCAGGTTTTCACGCAATCGATTCGCGAACGTGGTAAATATTTGCTGGAGAATCCGATATGGACAGACTGCAAGTTTTTGGTGGGCACCGAGGACTCGCACGTACAGGTAAGCGCGCGCTGCATCGAATCTGCGACCAAACCAAACCAACAGCTGCTCAGGTGGCTTCATTCTTATCAGCAGAGAGTGGGTATACGGCTATACGCGTGCGTGCGTGCGTGCGTGCGTGCGTGCGTACCTGTGGCCCGATTGCAAGTACGTACCTACGCGCTCTTTCTCTATGACCACATTCTTTCTTACACCCCACAATATTTGAAAAAAATAATCGGCAAATTCGAATAGAAGTTAAATCGAAGTTGCGTACTCGAAAAAATAAGGAGGTCACTCGTGAAAATATTATTTTGGGAAGATTTTAAATTCGGAGTTTTGGAGTAGACCCAATTACGGCGATAAGATCGGATGAACAAAATTCCATAAAGGCTTAGTGAATAAACAGGAAATAGACGTAGGCAGGTAATAAGTTCTCCATCGTCGAGATGTCGATTCTAACCGTGGCTGAGGTGATCTGCGGTAGGTAGGTGGCTAATGAGAGCCGAGCCACACACTCTTCAGATGGCCCATTAAAATGAATATTATTTGTAAATTGTAGTCGACGTCGACGTGACGTGACGTGACGTGACGTGACGTGACGTGACGTGACGTGACGTAGCAATGAGATGCTTGGCTTCGCCATCGAAAGGTCGTCGGTTGGGGAGTGGCCACCGTCTCATTCTTCGACCCAAAATGGCGGTGTATTCGATTCGGTTCGGTTGGTGCATCGGTTGTGATGGAAAATACGTATTCTGCGGATAAATGTACAATCAACGAAGAATTTTTTAAATGCCACAGAAAGGGAGCGCACTGACTGCACGCTATCACCGTTTGATAATACAAAATTCACCTCATCGAATTAATTTTAGTTTGTTCTCATTTACAATTCGACAGTGTTTTCACGAAGCGGTATACGCATATTTCTTGAAAATTTAAAACAATTTTTCGGTTAAACTCTCCTGCTTTCATTTACACTGGCAAACCTCAATTAGGTACTACGACTCCGGACATTACGCATATTATAATATCTTCAAATTGAATTCACTTTATAAAATTTGTGATTTTTTACGAGCGGTGGGTGGAAGAGTGTGCAATAAGAAAATTTTGTTTATCCACGTTGTTAAAAAATTACTGCGGCGATAGGTATCAAGAAATTGAAAAGAAATTTAAACACCCCGTATAAAGGAAGAGAAATTGAAATTTTATGCGCAATTTACGAATTAAATATTTGAAATTCGCGCGCATAATAGATTATGGGACACGGTTGGGAATCAGTCATCGTCTACCATAATTTTATCATCGGCAATAATAAAAAAAAAAAAATGCTTCGCTAGAAAACACAGTTTGTTTGATATTTATCGATATATCGATATTTCATTGCTAGCTTCAGATTAAGGAATTACAAAATAATAAATAAGTTTAGGTTAAAAACGAATTTTTAAAAGATACCTAAGCTTTTATTTTATTTTTTTGGATTTGGCTTCGTGCAAAATGAATATTATTTCGTTGGGAAGGTTGGCTACAGTATCGGTATACCTATTTTAAAATCACAGTAGTGAGTAGAATAAAAGCTTATAAAAACTACTGACAATTATCCATATCTTCAACAAAAATATCGATTTGTCGATGTTTTATCGTTAAAAACCGCTTTTTCAAAGTTTTTTGTTTCCAGTTTTCTCAAGAACTACTAAACCGATGAGCACTAAACTTCTTTCAGACTGCTCCCATATAATAGCTATCTTTTGCAAAAATTTCAGCCCTATCTGTTCCGTAGTTTTCTCAAAATCGTGAACACAAAATTTTTTCCAGAAATTTTTCTTCTCCAAGTTTTTTGAGAATTACTGAATTAGTGGTCACCAAACTTCAAAGAAACTTGCAACAACATAAAGAAAGTACATCGTGAAAATGTCAGCCCGATCCCTTTTTTCATTTTCTCAGAATTTTGGAAAAACGACTTTTCCAAGAATTTTTTTTTCCAGTTGGTTTTCTCAGAAACTAATTAATCAATACGCAAAAATCTTTTTTCAGATCTGCTTCAATATGAGAACTATCTCTTGTAAAAATTTCAGCCTTATCCACCTTGTAGTTTTCTCAGAACTATGAACCCACAAGTTTTGGACAATACGTACACGCCTAAAAAAATTGGGTTAAAATGAAAAAATAGTACCAATCGTTTTTTTTTCTCATGAAACGGATAATTTTCATCATCCCCACTCCTAATCCTTTTATGAGATCAATTTTAATACTCATTTTGCTAAAAGACTGAGTAAAAAGGCATTTCTTAAAATTACATCGAACATACAATTGGGATTTTTAAGCAAAGGGGATGACATGTGGTGGATTTTGAGTGAAGCTCAAATAAGAAGGACCAATTCTTATCATTTCTATAGCTGACTGGATGCTCGCTGAGTTTGTACGTAGTTTGATAAATTTTTTGATTGTTTTTTCATTCTTATTTATTTTGTTTCAGCCATCGATAGTAGCACCATCTATTTGCTTAAAAATCCCAATACTTGAGACAACTTTGTATTTTTTGGTTCTATTAAAAGAGTAGTCATAATCATATCAGATACCATGCCCACTTATGTGGAAAGCCTTTATCCCTTTACTATACTCCTGACCGGGGTTGCCAACTTTGGCAAATGAAAATACTGGCAAATAAAATTTTTTTGCATTGCTCCCAGTCTGTTTGTCAAAATTTTCCACTTATAAATTTTTTCTCTCTTCCCTCGCATTCCAAAAGGTCCGAGTAGTGTTTTATGCTTACTTTCTTTCTCATTCAACCCTCCATATCGGTAATGCCAACAACATTGATGAAATACTGGCATTGATACTCACTTTTTGTTTCATCCGCAGTAGTGTCTAAATACCAGAACGCTGGTATAATACTGGCTCTTTGGCAACCCTGCTTCTGACTGACAGACTGAACCTCAAGCTGGAATGCATGACCACAACTTGCTCAACAGGAGCCAAGTAGAGTAAGGTTGCTGAAATTGTACCACTTTTCAGTTTAGCTACCCATATAATGACAAAAATAATATTTTCAAAATCCCCAACGATATATTTTCTGATTTTTATATACGTAGGTACTTCTGCTATGTTTTCATTCATACTAGCCTCATTCAAATACTTTCAAAATTACAGCTGATTTTATCAATAAACTCTAAATGGTACGATTTAGGCAACTAGTTTCCTAAATCGTACCTGTAATATTTTTTTCACTTTCAGAGCTTATTTTATTGTTTTTGATGTTGGTTTTATTTTATTTTCATTTTTTACCATATTTCTGAGCATATTTATAATAAATAAATTGCAATAAACTATAGTCACAATGTTTTGAAATATGTAACAACAAAAAGTGGAACAATTTAATAATCTTATCATCCTTATCAGTGGTACGATTTTAGAAACAGTGTTCACTTCCGATAAAACTTAAATTTTCCATCTTCAAACTATAATTTTAATTAAAACTGTCTGAAAATTTGATAAAGAAGGTTTTAAATCAACAAAATTAACAATTTTGAGAGCTGAAACATTTTTCTCTAGCCTAAGCTTATCAAAACACCATGATCAAATTATTTGTCTGTAGGTATATATGCTTTCTTTTCTTAATCTTGTAAAGTGAGGAAAAACGAGTAAATTGATAAAATTTTTGGTTCCATTGTGGTTATTTGTATTTAGTTTCGTTACTTATCACGTGGATTAGTAATAACTGACTCTACCATTTTGTAAATATCAGCGGTAAAACGATTTAGGAAACGGTACGATTTTAGTAACCACATTATACACACATTTTGTGCGTCGGTTGTTGCCTCTTACTTTTTGTGTCGCTTTTCAAAAATCGCCCCATAATGTAGACGACTCAATCTGCCAGGGTTAAGACGTAGCTGTACAGACAGGTAGCTACGTATAGGCAGTCGTAAGTCATAAAAAGAGAAAAGATTAAAATACGTTTCATGGACCACGTGACAATTTATGACAGCTGTTTGTGTAAAACAACCAGGAATTTGAGGCACACAAATTGATACTTTCGATGTCGAGTGCAGTTTTCGCCACCATGTTCAACGGCGGTCTCCCAGAAACTCGGTCTCCAATTAAAATAGTGGACGTACAACCGGAGGCGTTCAGATCGATGCTCGAGTAATGTTACAAATACCTGTACCTAGGCTATCTATATGTGACCGTAATATTACTGCAGTAGTTATACGTACCTATAGGTAAAATTTGCCAAAAGATTGGTGTAATCGATCCGATCACTGATCGTTCGTCGCAGGTACATTTATTCGGACGACATAACGATGGACTCGCTGGACCAGGCCTGCGAGCTGTGCTACGTGGCCAAGAAATACATGCTGCCCCACTTGCTCAAAAACTGCATGCAGTTCATTTGGAAGGACGTCGACTGTGAGACAGCGTTACGCGCTTACGAGTTCGCCAAACTGTTCGATGATCCAGGAATACTGGATAAGTCCATGAAAGTAAGTGCGAAAGGCTGATTTTGGCGGAAAAACCGCCGCACAGGCCTACTTCGTCGGTTTGAAACGTAATTTTAACAAAATGATACGAGGCTAGTCGTCCATCGGCGAACTCCTATCGAAGTTTTTTTTATTTTTTTTTTTTTTTTTTTTTTATTTATTTTTTGTTACGCTTAAAGTGGAACAAGACAATTGGGTGCGACCGAGTGAGGAATGAAAACAAACGAAAGCGAGAAAAATTGGTCGTACTTATTCCGCACTTTTAGGGCAGACCTGCGTGAATTACCACCAGTCAGTCGCATCCCTAATTAGTGACCATTCTTTTTTCCAGAAACCCTAAGCCAAAAGGCTTCCTGCTCCGTGAATCGTCTAAATAGGTACCCAGCGTACCTACAGGTACCAGCTGCCTACCCGCCTACCTGCCGACTCCTCTTTCGCGGTATACCTACGCCTATATAACGCGTACTTACCTATATGCGGCATATTTTTACAGATAATTTGTGAAAAAACCACCGACATACTTTCCAAAGGATCAGCCCTGAGTATGAATGAGAAAACGCTACTCGACATTCTGGAGCAGCGAGAACTTTCAGTGCCCTCCGAACTGTATCTGTTCTCCGTGTTGCAGTCGTGGGTTCTGTTCAACGTGAGCAGAACAGGTAAGAAGACGGTCAGCCTTTGCAAACGACGGATGCCTATCCACGCAGCGCAGCCTACGCGTAAGACGCGCAGGCGTCGGCCTACTGCGCGTGCCCGTGGCTAGGTGCCTGCCTAATTGACCACCTGTACCCACCTATCGTATCGCTGCATTGCAGAGGACGAAAAATACGACATCGAAAAAGTTCGAAATTTCGCCAAATCAGCCCTGAAAAGGATACGTTTTCTCACGATGAGTGCGTCCGATTTCGCCGAAGGTCCGGCCCAGTCTCAACTCCTCACCAAGGACGAATCGTTCGCCATTTTGCTCAACATCTCCTCGACGCAGACCAAGTACTCGATGCCGGAGGGCTTCTGCGCCAGTCGGACGGCGCGAGTCAATCCGTCGCATAAAGTCATCTGTCTGTCCCGGAGGATGCGGATCAAGCGACCCATCAGCAGCGCAACCGTACAAATCAACGTTGGCAATCTGAAGGACGTGCTGCGTTTCATCGCCAACGATAATCTGACGCTGTTGGGAGTCGAGGTAAGCCACTGCAATGTTAAACCATCGGCAGGCACGGACGCTGGCCTGTAGTTTGGAAAAAGTTACCCACGACACGTACGGGTACCTGCCTTACCATAATGTAACCGCGGCCCGGTGCACTGCCACACCAAATCCGCTGCACAGCCTTAGGCTGTCCGTGTATCGAGAGCTCGTTCACAAATCATTTCCTAATAGGTACACGTTCAATTTTATCAATCAACGATCTTTAACCTCGAAATTGTTGCAAAAATCAAAAATGTACCGGACCTACTGGCATCGGCTAGGCGGAGAAACGACAATTTTTTTGACCCGATCGCGATTACGTTTTGGTTTTATCGCATTTCTGGAGGGCTAAAGAGTTTTCTAGCTCAATTTACTTCAATTTAATTCAAATAATATTATTCAATAGGTATGCGACTTAACTTGACAATGGAAAAGGCAAACCCAAAATGAACGGGTACCCAACAAAAATAAACCGCTACCTGCGGGTGATAAGAAACAGATAATCATTTTTCGAGGGTATAGGGTGACGGAGTAGTTCGCGACACTTTTCACCTAAATATGTGAAAATTAAGGCTATTGCCGTAGCAGTGTCGGATGTTCAGCGTTTGTTAGGACGCCCTCACACATACAAAATACAGAGTATTCATTCGTTACGTCATTTAGCCAATATTCGCACACTTTTAACGCGGGTAACTACGCAAACGTGTATTCTGAAAGAAGTTCCCATTAGCTCTGTTTGATAGGATTACACTAAGTTGCACCAACCTACACCGGTATAGGGATATTCGACAAATATTCAAGTAAAACTTGGCGCAAAGTCCTATAACATTCCTGCATTTGTGGAATCGCCCTCCAGGTGTAGGTTGGTGTAAGTTGGTGTAGTCCTATCAAACACAGCTCTTGTTTCTCGGCAGATGGGCAATTACCTACGCAGCTGTGCATTTTGATAATTTAGTGAATACTCTATTCATCACGTAGGCGTGAAAAAACATAAAACATTCACTTTTTCGAGGCTTCAAAATTTATTAGTTTTTAACTTCTTACCTTAATCGATGATTTCTCAAAAAGTGATACCTAAATCATGGTGCAGCGATTGATTTGAATGACCGAAGAATTACCGCTGTAGAAAGAGCAACCCTCAGGGATAGATAAAAGCATGTATTTTATATGAAATAATAAATTTTCATTAATTCTTTTGACTTAAACCTAACTAATGCCTCAAATTTGTCGTTTCATTAGTTTGCAACACTTTCGTTGCTGTTGCAAACTAGTGCAAAAACAAAAAGTCAATGAATTAGATTGTGACACCTGATTTTTTAGCCATTCTTAGGCTTCTGTATTATTGCTGGATATGAATTGTAACGTCTGTTACCTACATTTTAAATGAAACTGGCCATCAGTATTCCACATTAAAGGTTTTTATTTTGTAAAGTGAAGTTGCAGGTATATATTGTTTTAAACAAAAGTGGTATAAACCAGTGCAATAACTGTTATTATCTACACATTTAGTGACACAAAAAGAGGATTTTGGTGCTGCGTTGATTCTGTATTAAAAATTATGAAAATAATGAAATTTAGTTCAATAGCATACTTAAAACAGATAGTAATAGATAGATTTCCCATTCCAAAGGGCTATTAAATAATTATTAGGTAAAGTAAAGTTAGTGTAGGTTATTTCGATGGGAGTGTCGCAAACTAATTCAGTAACTGTTACTAGCTGAACCATGAGTGTCACAAACTAGAGATTTTGATGTTTTTTAGTTTCATTGTTATCAGTTATGAAAATAATGAAATTTATTCAATATTAAGTTTAAAATTAATAGTAGGTAGATTTCTGGTTCCAAGGAGCAATGAAACAATACTGTAACTTTAAAAATTGATTTTACAATTGCGCTCCAAGGTTGAAATTTCTCTTGAAGTGTCGCAAGCTACGGCCTTTACCCTATGTAATTATGATACAGACGACAAAAATTAGATTTTGGTGTCTCACTTATGGATAGCGCTGCTGTCACCATGTACTCGTTTTTTAAAATATGACTGAAGGAAAAAATTTCCACTTGCATCGTAGTTTATAAACACCGGCGTACGAAATACCTCATACGGAAGAATGTGATTATTGTGTTTGGTTACCTACTGTTAGTTGATGCGAGGTATTACATACGCCAGTGTACACGTGCCCGATGTAGATGTAAACAACAGTTGATCCCATTGTAAAACAGTAAAGTGTCATCTCCATCATCTATATATATATATATATATATATATATAACTGAAGTAGGTAATCATTAAACAATGCTAGGTTTGTTTCATTTACCAAGTGGTGTAGACACTGGGTTTAATCCAAGGGGTGCTATTCTTCGATCATTTGATACTGGATAGGGGATGCTCGGGTAAACACAAAAATCTGTACCAACAGCTCGGTGGGCTTAGGTTTATTGCACATGCGTAGTAGGTCTTTTTGAATCTGTTTTGATTTTGTTGTTATTGAATGAGTATGACGTACGACTGATTCGTTCGCAGCTTTAGGTAGGTACCTACTTACCAAATTTAGGTATTCGTTTCGAGAAGGAGGAAAAAGCAAATTCCGCGCTATGAAGGTTTAACCCTCGATAGGATGGTCTAATAGTAGGCTAAGCGTATGTACGAAATGACACGCTATAATGCGGGTGTTCGTCGATGGGCGGCGAGTTCGCAACGCCGTCTGGTTCTGCCTTCGATGCGGCAGCTAACGGGTCCTCGAGAAGCTCACGAAAGGTTCGAAATAACAAAATGATAGGCGGCAACACGTAGGCAAGACCGCGTATGTGTACACGTGTAGGCCCGAATAAGTGCGCAGACGGCGGAATTCGAGAATGCGCGCCGTTCGAATTTCTGTCGTTGTAACGTGCCGATGGTTGCTTGGCTCGCAGATTCGCACCCAAACGATGCACGCGTCCATGGACACGGCCGCCGAGCCGAACGCGTGGTACGTGCGCGACGAGCACCGCGAGGATGTCGTCGGCGGCGCGTCGGCAGCGAGCGCCAGGAGCTGCAGCGGCCAGAGCGCGTCCACGTATCGCGAATCGCTCACAATGTGCGCCAAGGAGGCGCGAAATCCGCGCAACAGCTGGTTCACGCATTTCACGTCGCTGCTGGAACACGACTCCAGCGCCGACGTTATGTTCACCACGCCGGCCATCGTGAAATGCGGCTGCGAATACGAGTTGGCGGTCACCCTCGGCAAAGAGGGGTACTACCCGGCGGGTGTGTTCGACCGTGCCGTCGAACTGCGCTCCCAGGACGGCGTCCAATTCATTGTGAGCGGCAACACGACGACGGCGTTCGTCACGTCGCTGATATTCACCCACTGAGACGAGTGCTACCTGTAGGCACGTATACATACATACGTACATACGTACATACATACATACAAACATATATGTATAGCATATATATATATATGTATATATATATTATGTATGTACCTATATACGTATATACTATATACACACGCATTATACCTGACGACAGCTGCAGCCGCTGCGTCTACCTATACGTACCTCTTCCTCTACCTGTACCGTAGCCAGGCGATGCGATGCGATGCGATTTCATAGGCTAGCGGCGTACGCCTATACGAGGCTATTCGCTTTTTTTTTCAATCTCCGGTCGCAGCCACCGGCGTTCGTTCGTTAATTTAAAAATTATCCATTAGGTACGTAGGTAAGCCGTACCTACGCGTGTAAGTAACGTTTTAGCCATCGGCAAGTGGCACCGTCGGCGTCGCGTCCGCAAATCAAAACAACCGAATCTGTATTTCTGTGATTTAGTCGTGACGACGTCGTTTCTGAAATAAAGGCTAACGAAATCGTTAAATTTGCTTCAACTTCAACTGTGTCCGCCAAGCTGACGAAAACCTACAATACAATATTATCGCATAATTAATTATTCGACGAGGCTACTATATTCTTCGAAACTATAGGCGGCGATTAGAGTCAAAATTACATTTAAGTTACCAAAGTTAGGACGTAAAAGTTACAACATCTTCGTAATCACGGCGAATGGTGAGCGAAAGACACTTTCCACATATACGGGTATACCTAAATTTTATTACTTTTCAATGTCACCACTAGGCTATACTCGTTGTTGTTGAAAATTAATTTGATACACGCAGGCAGAACCAGCGAACTGGGCCAGTCGCTCGTCAGCTTCCACCACAAATGATATTTTCATGCGGCATTACCGTTAGTATTATAGACTGTAATTTTTTAACGACTTTTTCGGCCAATCACATTAACAATCGTCTCGTTCCGCTTACGACGGAGAGGTACATCATTATTTGGATTCTTATGATATTTAAAAAAAAAAAGAAACCACGATATTATGAGAAGATACCTGGTGTAACATGCAGAGCTGGACTACTGTGGCTGCGATATAATAAAGAAATTTTAAATATTTTCCAACCACAGAAAGGAAGTCGTATCATTTTTTTGGTAAAATGGTAAATGAGAGCAACGAAGTTGCTCTAAAATCTAAATCCACGAGGAGTTCCAAGAATAAATATTCTGTTAATACTTCATGAGAATATTGGTAACTTCATTTTTAATCCAATACCGATTACAAAATAAAAGTTCCAAACTAAACTAAAACTTCCTCGCACGAATTCTTCACGGATTTATATAATTAAGTCTACTGATGAGAAAAAATCGGTTCCAAACATTTTTTCCCAATTTATTATTCGTTGATTCGGTCATTCACATTCGACTTCTTCCTTCTTCTTGGCAAATAAATTCAAATTTGGTTCATCCTTCGTAGAGAAGACGTTAAACAGAACACTGGCCACTAAAAATTGTCTATTAGATACATTTTCCAATTCGTAACTCTGCCGAAAGCAGCTGAACAGAGCAGTCAGAGAACGCAGTTATTCGGGAGAGCAAAGAAACATTAAAAAACTGGCGGGTGAAATATTTATATTTTTTCAACATACTACTGTCAAAGAGAGGGCTTCAAAACAATCCATAATTACCAAAAAAAAAAAAAATATAAAAAAAAAGGGAATGCCACAGACGCCCAATGATGTACCAGTGATTCTTACATAAGAAAACAAGTATTCTGCATCGGAAAAACTCAAAATTATCATATATTCTGGCATCTATGGCAGTACCATTTTGGCTGTACTCGCGAAAGCATTGACGTGCAAACATGAAAATAATTTCCAAACAATACAAAAACGGCTAGTTTTTCATTATTAATTTGTGTTTTTTTTTTTTCAATTATTTTCAAACTGTCGAGGATAATTGAAAATTTTTATGGAAAGTAAATGCTCGTAAATTTTCGCCTCTTTTCAGAGATACCAACCTCAAGCTCTCTAGTTTGAATAGCAGTTGAGGAATCGTCGAGTTAACGGAGTTTTTTTTCTTCAAAATTTAAATGTGCTTAACTTCAATCGAATCGGAGTTCGGATAAAAATGCGCGCGCACACACATACACAGACACGTCAACGAGACTTATAACCTGATGGTCTGACGCTCAAAGTATCACCCAGCCTCTACCGCAAGCTAAGATCTTGACACGTAAACAAAAGAAAAAAAAAGAAAAAAAGCGTGAGTTCCACGTGGCTATACTCACGTAGGATTGACGTGTCAACATAATAATAGTGTGAACCACACACCTACATGTAATGTAACACACACGAACCAGAATTACGATTGTAATTCTCGTTTAACCCCTACCGTAGACCAAGCGCTAAGATGTTCCCACATCAATAAACTATCACGTTTCTGAACTGTAGTGTTAAGCCATAGCACGTAAGAAAAACTAGAAAATACAATCGCACAGTCTTTGAAAATTGAATTAAAATCACGCGTACTACCCGTAATCCTCCATTCGATCAAAACTAGATTTTAAATTATAACAGGTTATCAAATCACAATCAAAGTGTTCTATGACATTACCTAGCAAATTAGCGGCAGTCGATTTCAAATAATTATCGTAGATAGTTTACAGAATCTTTTACGAAAAAAGGATTCGTTTCGGTAGTTACAACGTTTATTGTTAATAAAACAGCAACATACGATGAATAAACGTAAGGCCGAACATAAAATCGGATTAATAACGAAATAATAAATAAATAAGGTTCGTGAAAATTGAAAATTTCTTTGGAAACTTCTTCGTCCAGCACGTCGTCGCCACATTTTATTTTCAATCCAAAATAAAAACGATGTTTTCTCGAGTAATGTGACTAGATTCGAGAACAATGTGAATCACCTTTTTATTACACGAGAAAATATAATAGAGTAACATTTATACCGAAAATAGGAAAATTTTTAATTAAATTTCAATTTCTCGAGTGCAAGTTGTACGTAGAGGCTACTTCACAACGGGTGGAACAAATAAAATATTAATTAACGGTGGTCGGAAATGTTTATAAAAAAAAAAAAATAATAATAATAAATGAATAAATAAAAACACATTAACCGTGATGTCGACCACCAACAAAGTTACATTAGGTACTTAACCATAAGTTTAATTTTTCTCGAAAAAATTGTTCGACAAAAAGATTTTCTATTTTCAGACTGATATGAGAAATAAAATTACGAGTCAGAAAATCACGACTTAGTCCCGAGTTTTTCTCAAGAAAAGTACTAATGCTTTTTTTGAATGAGCAAAATTACGATTTATGCATTTCAGCGAGTGACAGTTTTCAGGGTTAGTCCACATCAAATTAAGACACGAAGAACGCAGCACATTGCGATACATTCGATGAGAAAACGTAGACGTTTTAACAGAAAATTTAGATAGTTACATAGAGCAGGAAACGAAATGCCTACAAGATCAAATTAACGTACAGTCCAATGAAATAAAGTTAAAAATGGGCAAAAAAGGGAATTAATAGGCAGGAAATATTCTAAATATTTTATGTCTGAAATATGGCGGAGATGGGTTTCTGTATAAATGATAAAAATTCTCAAACCCCATCAACCTGGGAGGGTGACCACTTTCAGTTCTTTCAATTTTTATCCAAAGCTAAAGATTGATATACGATGAAAATACAAAAATTTTAGACAAAAAAATTTCTAAAGATTTTTTTTTTTTACCAGTGCCATAGGGGCTAAGATAAATGGTGGTAAGGATGAATATTTTTTCAAAATCGTAATAATCCGCATTATTTTTGTATTGAAAAACTGAAAATAAGCTGGACATAAAGACAGCTAAATAAATTAACACGCAGAGATATTAATTTAAAGCCTCCTCTCGAATTGTCAGATTATTTATTTCTATTATTAGGGAAACCATAATATACGTATCAACGTACGCACAACCATACAATATGATTTATCGACTACATATTGATGGAAAATCTCAGCACCCATGCTTTTTTCTCCCTTAAAAGTTAGAAAATTTCAAAAACCATTAAATCTTTCGTTAAAGCAAAGAAGAGAAACGTATAATCTCGGCGATAATAAATCAAATGTTAGTGTCATATTCTACTTCAAGATACGTAAAGTTACTGAAGTTTCTCGACTGAAGAGAAGATCAAAAAATAGATAAAACACATCTGGTCGGATCTGTCCAAGATGACCGACTATTCTTGTGGCTAATCAGGCAGACACAAATTGAAAATTGTGAAATTCAGAAATGCGGATCATATTCGGCTTGCAAATTGTAATTATCAAATTGGAAGATAAAAACTAACACGTCCGAATTTACAATTGACTCGCCGACAGATGAAATTTAATTAAACTTGCTGGCCTATCGTCGAGAATAATTTTTCACTCCAAGATTTATTCTTAAATCGGGTGGACGCGAATCAAACGAAACTCAGTTCGAAGTCATCTTTGAATATACAATTATACAGCCAAAAAATTCAAATTTCGTGGAAATGCGAAATTAATTTAGGTCAATCGTACAAACTTCGGATGACTATGGTCGAAGCGGACGTAGCTTCTCTACGCCGATCAATCGAGAAATTAATTAAAGCTTTCAGCATTATGATACGAAACAGGGTTAATTTCGGCAATTAACATAATTTTACAGGTCGAAAATCAACGACGATATTTGCGTTGCCACGATTATACGTATTAATGAAAGTTATACTTAACAGTAATGTTATCACGCAATATTTTTACACGAATGTTGGTAGTATTCGCCAGCTCTAAATTAAAAAAAAAAAAGTCAAGAAGAGAAAAGAATAAAAAAAGAAAACAAAAACTAGATTAAAAAGAAGGACGAAAGCACAAGTAATTACCCTCTGCCATCGCTAACCAAGCAGATAAAATAATCGAATGTTAACTGAAATGCGTCAGCCAACTGCCGAACATAAATACACATTTCGGCGTAACATTTTATCACGTTTTAAAATAGAAACCACAGCCAGGGCAAAACTAAAAATAATGAGAAAAAAAGATATGATAAAACTAATTATTTCAGTGCCGCACGACCAACAGTCGAAGCGATTATAATATTAATTACACAGGAAATAATAAATACCAACGTAAATTAAATAAAATAACGAATAAAAGCTTCTATCATCTTATTCTTCTTCTTCTTCTTCTTTTTCCCCCTTAGAATAGTATAGGCTTACGCGTACCTTAGTTTAAGAATACAGGACACCGTCGTATTTCAAAAATAGGTATTATTTTTTTTTCTCTTTTAAAACTATCTTAAGGTGTCGAGCGACGAACCTAGAAAATTTTTGTAAAAAACTTGTCTCAAAGAAAACGTTTTTCTATGTAGAAGGCGGCTTCGAGAATTTTTTTAAGATCGGCGTAACTGCGTATTAGTACAGGAGATTATTTTTGAAGAAAAAAATGCACACAAACGACGAAAGGGAAAAATGGAAAAGGAAGTTCGCTACAAAGTAACAAACATGCCGAACGTTAAAGAGTCTACAAAATCTCAATTTACGCATCAAACTGATTCGAAAAAGGTTGCACGAAGAAAATATGAGTAGGCAAACTAGAACAATGATTATCGATCCTTAATGCAATACTGACTTGGACGTTAAGGTTAAAGCAGGCAACATACGTAACAGTCCGTCACACTCTCAAACGGTGAATCGCAAACAAAGAATTAGACGGATACGATTTTTTCGAACCAGGCATCGACTAACGTATCCGAAAGCAAAGCGAAAAATCTATCGGACGTGAGTAAATAACGGAAGATAGACAGACACGTTTTGGACGTCTCGTTAAACGAGTCGCAACTCTGACTTGATAAAGTATCGAGGTATACCATCGATAAGTCAACATCTCACATGTTTTCCAATGTTTATTGAATTAGTTCAACATCGAATGCGAAGAATGCATTTATTTAAGGAAAAAATTCGTATCACTTGAATACAGAGGAACGATAAATTCTACCAAACCAGTTGATTTTTGAAAGAAATGCGTATGAAATTCGAGCACGAGGAATATTTGAAACAGATAGTTTATCAATCGATAAAAAGTGACCGACGAAAATTTATTCGAGTTCCAGCTCTATATAAGTGGCATCACGAGGCTACAATTTCAAACAACACGTTATCGTGTGGAAAATTTACTAGAAGTACTTATTCATCGAGTGGAGTAATTTTTCCGTTTAACGCGAACAAACGCAATTCATTCCATGCCCGACAGCTGAGGTAGGAATTGCGAGCTTATTGTCCACTGGAAACCAAAAATCTCCAAAAAAAATGGACAAAAGAGAAAACAACAAGACATTTCGAGGAGCGAAGATATTTCTCAAGTTAGGTCGAAAAAAAAAAAACATTTAAGAACAACGACGTTCCAGGTAAAAATTTACAAAATGTAAATAACAGCTACCAACGATTTATGATCACAAGCAACAAAAACACAGCCGTTTGAATGAAACGTTTTTCACTTTTTCGCGGATTATTCACTTCTAATGAGGAGAAACATGGGGAAAAATTGTTAAAAAGCATGAAAATTTGGGTAAGAGATCGAGTATCTTTATTAAAAAATTTCTATTATGATAAAAATATGAATATGATTTCAACCGAGGAGGACTTTGAAAGGAAAGACAGAATTCTTCGATTTTTTATTTGAAATAACTTTTTCACCGATAATATTACAATGTGCAAAGAATCATTCCATTGGAAATATCAAAATATGTCATCCGGAAGGGGCGAGGGAGAGAATGCAACAGTCTCAAAGTCAAGAGTTAGAGTTGTCAACGTTCATCCCACAAATGTGAGACATAATCGAAATTAAATTACTGATAAATAAATGAACTCGTAGGAATTTACTCTCGCGAAAAAGTGAATGAACTGGTAAAAGAGTTTATGCTAATTTCAGGTCCTTGTTTCATGCAATTATGCATACATGAAAACTAATTTTGTCCCCTGACGTCGAAATGTCAATTATCGTTTCTGATATTTAACAATCAGATTATCCTGAGGTCAGCATTTTATTAACTACATTGCAAGTTTGACATAATTTCCATTCAAAAATTGTAACCACATGCTAATAGACACGGAACAATCGAACCAAAAATTGCGCATATTTATTTCTCCATTTTCCCATGGTTTCGTAAAAATAACCAATCGCGGATCGACACAGGTGTAATTTGAATCACCAATGATTTGATTGGTGAATGATTCAAATCCACATTCGAATTATTATTTCCATTTTTTTTCTATGATTTTAGTACGAAAAAAAAAATTCTGATACCCTACGGGTGGCGGATGTACACAAACTGCACATAATTAATGATTTTGTGACACGACAACTATACCTAAAACGGCATTTTGCAGATAAATTTTGAATGTACCCTTGTATCCTCAAAAGAAATGCAGGAATCAATAAAAATATATATACATATATATATATATATATATATGAAAAAACCCCGACGAATATAGAACCTCCTCCTTATCTTCAAGTCAATTAAACACGTATCGTTGCGTTTACGGGGTACTTCTCGATCTATAAAACAAAAAATGGGCATACTTTGCCCGTAATTAACCCAGCAACAGGTTTAATAGTTTCCTAAAAATTTTACTTTTTTTATACGCTTTTATTTAATTTTTTTCAGAATTCTGTCTTCGATTACAGATTCCTCTACTAAAAATTGTCGATTAATGTATTTTGAAACATAAAATTCAGACTATCGGCAATAAAGTGGACGGAAAATATGAAATGTTAATAATAATTACAACAACAATAACAACGACAATAATAATAATAATAATAATGATAATAATAAAAAGTAATTTTGCAACAAGAATTCGAATGGACGGATACGAATGATAGAATTTGTAAAGGAGAATACGAAATACGACTAAATCGATAATAATCTCGTCTGTTAGAAAAACCAAAGAATATTATTAACAGATCGTATCAGTCGAATTACGATGTACGCTAACTCCATTTCGTGATTTAACAGGGCAAGTTATTCGAGTAATAATCTACATAAATCAATATTTTTCAAAAAATTTTGAAAATAATAATAAGTATGATGCGACGTAACAAATGAAATGTGTGGCAAGTTCGGGAGAAAAGAGAGAAAAAATTCAAACATCTTTGATCTACCAACTAGATAAAAGTGCAAAAATATTGAGGGAAAAAAGTACATTAGATGGATATTGGAAAATCGAGGCGAGTCCACACAATCGGCGACGCTACGCCAGAAATTAAATAATTAAAAAATACTTAATTGAATTCGATTCAATGAGATAAAATATAAATTTCGAAAGGTAACGACGGCTATAATTTTGATCACACCGTGAAATCATTTTTTTCCTCCTACAAGGAGATAAGTTGTTTGAGATTTGTATTATGAATACTGTGATGGTAAAATTTTTCAAAAAACAAAAAACAGTAAAATTCTATAAAATATAAAAAAACAGTCAACAAAAAAAATGTACGTACATTAAAACTTGAAAAAAATGGTTAAAATTTTCAAAATATTGCTGTTTTAGGTTTTCATTACAAACTAATTTGAAAAAAAGAAAAGAAAAAGTAGGTACAAGGTTCATACACATACGTACGATTGAGTTAGTTAAGCGTAAAAATAATAACTCGTGAACGGGTAAAAAATTAAGAAGCTATTTTTTTTCTACAGTAATAACAAGAGATGAGTTAAGAACCAGGTAAACGCAAAACCACGTAAGAAGAAAAAAACCGTCAACACTCACGCACGAACTATGAAATAATAAATTAGAGGAAATGAAAGAAAAAGAAGGAAAACGAGGGAAAACATAAAAAAACATCGGGAAAATGAATAAAAGTTTCGTAATTAGCTACTTACATGCGATCAAAATTAAAAAAGTTATTTAAAATCGGAATGTTTCTTCAGTTTCGATTGACAAACTTCAGTCGCTGAAAAAGACTAGGTTCCGATGATAAGTGCTTAGGAACTCCGATAATTAAATCATATAGGAATTTAACTAATGATCCGAGGATTTCTGCAAAACATAGTTTATCATTAAGAGGCGAATAATACAAATTTATAAATTAAAATAAAATCTTCGAAAACGATGAAATAGTTTGAGGAAACTGAAAATTCCTAAACGGCGAATGAGATTCATTTTCGCCATAATATAGTAAGTTGGTTACAAAAAGGAGAGAGTTTCAGTGATCCACTAAAAAGAAGGTCAAGAGGGAATAAAATAATAATATTAAGATCCTTAATTTTTCTCACTAGCTAGTATCATTACATTTAATTAACAACATTTTAAGACAAAAATCGTACAAAAAAATTTCAACATTGATAAGCGAGAAGAATGCCAGTTAGCAGTCAATAATACTATAGAAAATAAAAGTCAAAGACTGCTTTTAAAACATAAAAATTAGTTTTAATTACTTATCGATACGGAACCAATATAAGAGGTTGAAAAGCCAAAAAATGTGAAGGACAAAACTAAATAAAGAGCAGAAAGAGTTGGACGAAGAAACTGATTGTTTAGTGACCGGAAACACGAGCAATGTGATAAACCTCGGAAGCACGAAAGAAACAGCACAATAATGGAGACGATATAATCTTCATCTTTATCATCATATATAGAATTTTTGAACTAAAAGACAATATCGACGAATTCATGAATAGGGATCACAATCGCGCAGGATTTCAACACGTTCTATAAGATGTCATGACTTTCAAAAAATTTTAAAATAAGTCAATATAAATTCTACCGATTTGAATTACGATTGAAGAGAAATATAGATAACGTAATAAAATTATGGGAATAGCATTTTTTTCAGATAAATTTATGCAGTGGGAATATATTAGGATGAAAAAATCACAAATGTAGACACCGTGCATCGTAAATATAATTCTGTAGAAAAATTATCGAAAATTTACTTTTTGTACGAATATTTTCCGCAGAAATTAACTGCACGTAACAGATTGACAAACTTGTGAATAATTTATGCCGCAAGAATTTCATGTAACTGCCGAACTTTACATTTTTTGATATATTTGTTATTTCATAAAAATTTTAGGAAAAATTCATTGTTAACAGCAGAACAGCAAAGAGTTACCGACTGAAGGTTCACAAAAAATTTAAATTTCATGAGTTTCTGTAAGTGTAAAATCAGCAGGTTAGTATTGTCAGTGTCAAAACCAACTTCGCTTACATGAGTAGGTACTCCAGAAGGTCTCGTTTCAATAGGCACTTCGCATGAAACACTCAAGCTTGCGGGAATGCAACCACTATTCATGTTGGCAATTTTGAAAAACATAGAGCACAAGAATAGCGCGTTCTTTGAATTTACAAATGCCTATAAATACGCGATAGTATAGCATAGAGCATATTTACCACTTACTAAATTTCACGCCTGCACGCTATCTCCGTTATAATTCTGATACAGCATAGTCGTATCCTTTTCATTTATGTGACTGACTGATGAATTTGCTTCTACTTGAGCTTCCACCGAATCAGGTGATGTATACAAGGCAACGAGTGTATTTTGAGAAACATTCTCTTCTCGGCGCGGCAGAGTACAGCGTCGTAACACGTCAGGAACGTATTGATATTGAGAATAGACGTCTCGTTTACGAGGACTCTGCGCAGCTCGCGATCTGGCACTCTGCGCGTACGAAATACGTTAACAAATTTTCACAACGTTCGACCACGAAAAATGAAATTAAAACGTCCTTCAACACCTACTTGATAATGGATAGGTCCCCAAGATTCGCACCAACGAAGGAAACATTGAGCAAACGCGAATACGATGGTAATCATGAAACCGATAACCGTATAGACGGTAATCTCTTCGAAGCCTTTCCTTAGGACGACCAAAAATAAAAAAGATGCTTGAAGCAGCACTACTGATGCGATGACGAAATTGATGGCCGTGGCGTGGATCTGCTGTTTTATTTTACTAGGGCCGTAGGCGAAGTAAATGTTGTATTTATCGACGAAATGCTTGATCAACATGTACATCAGACCTGAAAATTGTAACGAATTTTGAGTGAAATAATACTAGTAGGGCCACCGGCATTTGGAATTAAACCAACTCGAGGCAAGTATTCGACAAAATAACTTGGTCTTCCTCATCCCTCTCAGATTGAGTAAAATTGAAGACGTGGAGCACAATTTGGCGACTAGAAAGTTTAATTCTCCAAGCTTGACACCTAAAGCTCTGTTAGGCTAGGAGACTTTTATCCAGGCCGTCCCACCTCCCAGAATCTTTGAGTTGAATCTTGTAATCTTTTCTACGGATTGCATCACCAAACCCTCCGTTTTCCAGGTCTAAGTATACTCTAAATCTCCGTAGCCGTTCAGAATTAGGTAAATTTGAGAAAAATTTTTGAGACACTTTTTATGAGCGGAAGGGAAGCAGAAAACGACTTCCATGCTAAAAACAAAGAAGACCCCAATTTTTTCAAGCTTAACAATTTTGTTTTTGAAGAAAAGTACTAGTATTTTCAGGAAAATACGGCATCAAATTCTTTCCGGAAGTGTGCTATTGGTTTTAATTTCACGATTTTATTCTTTCAGTATAAACTGAAATTTTACCAACGGGTTCAATTGTATTTGAGAGGCCAAGTTCGAGAACTGTTGTTAAAATGTGAGCGATTAGAACGACCGGAATTGTCACTATTTACATGGAAAACCTCATCATGTTGATCGTTGCCCATTAATATAGCACGCATCACAGGCCAATAATAAGTACATGGGTAGACATATATACGAATGCAGTCACATGACATCAACGAAAATGTATCGGGGGAGTTATTGCCACGCGAGATAGTGTATCGTTTAGGCGCCAAATTACCATGTATCCAAGAAGTTTGTATTTGGGCTCGCAAAGACACAATGCAGTCCATTTGTGATTTACAAGCTGTATGATTAGAACCAATTTCCTCATTACAAGTTGTGGGTGCAATCTCATACTTACCAAAAATTGTAATTAAAGGACAAGCTAAACTGTACACAACCGTGACAGCGAAGATCAGCAACATCCAAGCGTAGTGAACACCGAATGGAAACTCCCACAAAACCAATTTCTTCGCACTGACTGTATCTGCCCTTGATCTGTAAATTCGTCATAATGTAAGTCAAAAATATGAATACACAGTGTTTGCTAAATTAAAAGAGAATGACTGCGGAGAGAGAAGCATACTCTTTCAAGATAAGGCGAACTGATAAATTATTGTCATAATATTTCGATAATTCAGGATAACATAATGGTAATTTCACTTCAACTATGGTTAACGGTTAAATTCCAAAAATTTGAGATATTTCAACGATTTTTCAACATTTATAACTACTAAATTGACGTTTCTTACAAATATAGGCCATTTAATTTCTTTGTTTACGTTTTTAAAACATTCACCGAATTATTGAATAATTATAATTAGTGTAACGTGGATCGGGCGACTGAGAGGACATTTACACACTGGAAGAGACAAATACGAATAATAGACATCCGCGAAAAACAAAACCAGGAATTTGAAGGAAAGGAACAGAGGCGAGGGAAGTCTTAAAACAGAATTCCACAGACTGTTATCATGTTTAGAAAATGATTTTTGAATTCACTCGATTCTGGGCATCCCTACAGAAAACCACTATTTCAAAATTATTTCATAGAAAAATACACTTTCCATGATTGTTTTTTCAACTTAAATTAAAACGTAGAAATATAATGAACAAAAATTAGCGGAAGCTACAATTAACCATCGAGCAAGAGCTTCTATTTCTTAAATTTTTCCACTGGGTCCCAATTTTCTGCAAGATTACGACTATTAAATAGACTACTTATTTTAAAGGAAAATAATTATAAAATTTTATTTACTTTCCAAAAGCTACAAAATATTAATAACAGTAACAATACGGTGAAGTTTGTTTTAGTGATTCTTAACTCGTACACTAATGACATTCGGCAAAATTTTAAAAATATGAGAGCAATTACCTTGACAAAGACACGCGCATAGCATACAGGAAGAGTTCGGGAAACCGAATTAGTTCCAATCCGGTTCCAATAAACGATGAAGTAATCACGTAATTTACGAAGAACGCACCTTTATCAGGTAGAAAGAAACATCCCCAACGATAGGACTCATCTTTTTGCCGAACAAAAGCAAAATCCAAGAATGCCTGGATACTAGAACAAAGTATTATCCGAATTACTCATTTGAATAAGTTTAAAAATCAATCGGGCGAAGAAGAAAAAACAAATTTACCTAACTAGGCCAAGGGACGGAAGTATTATCACCATGAATAGAAGAAAAATGAACGTTTTCCGCATAATTGCGTGGTTTCTTTCAGATCGGGTCCAATGATTGAGCCACTGATCCGACTTAATTACGACAGCCGGCAGTAAGGCAGCGAAACTCCATAACAATAAAGTGGGAACAGTTTCAGATAATAATGGATTCTGTAAGCACAAAAACAAGTTATTATCGAATTATCATGAAATATAATTTGAGCAACGATAAGTAAGATTATAAAAATGCTGAAGGAGATTAACTCGAAATCCCCGTAAAAATCAAATAGAATATGAATTTCGAACTCAAAATGCAAATTGATAACGATTCGTTTTACATAGAAATTGAGGTATACGTATAGCTCAAAAGACTAAACGGTACTTTTTTAGGCAATGGTAGACAAAAGGAAGTTTTTCTAAAGGAATTTTTCAAAATGACATAGACCGAAGCGATTTTTTGATGTTAAAGGATTATCATCGGCAAGATTCGAGAAATCCAACAGCCACTCGGTTAACTTCTCTTGAAAGATGGTATTTACACTCGTTTGAAGTTTTCCGAATTTTTCAATTGTGACCAGCACTATTGGCGGAGTGGTGAGAAAGAAAAGGGTAACCACGAGAAACGTGTTTATCATGGACGTCTTCCATGTTCGATTGATAGAAGATTCACACAAATTTTCCCTGTTGGAAAAACGTTAATAGGTATATTCAAGAATATTCGATAAATAAAAACCCGAAATGGGTGCTGGATAAACGACAAACATTTACCAAAAAATGTCTTGCGGCGGAGGAGCGAATTTTACAGTCCACAAATGCGGCTGAAGTAGGCTGGATACGGTACTAGTTCGTGGATGAGAAGCACATTTTTTCAAGTCGTATTTGTGATCTTCGTAAACACGTTTTGCAGCCTCTAATGAGCCCATGGTAACGAATGCGATCCCGAGGGGTTTTTTCAGAGATTTAGATTTAGCAGCTTCAATCTAAATGACAATAAAAATGAAAGATAAAATAATCTCACAGGAAAAAAGGACGTGTAGTATAAAACTAAGATCCCCATCGGCAAATCAATTGTTTTGGGTCAAAAGCATGAGTGTTATGTTGGCCTCTGACGAATCTCATCAATTCAATACGTTAAAAATTAAAAAGGAAAATAAAAATAAAAATTAGGTACTTTGAAATTTCGCCGATAAATTATTATATTCTTCTTTTTTAAGATGTCACAATATTTGTACATTTCTATTACCTCTACACGCAGTCGATTCTCTTCAACCGTATAGTAATTAATTGCGTCCAAAGAGTTTGTGACCCAATTTCCGCAACACGAAAGTAAGTAGCCACACATAAATGGGTGAACAGTCAGTCGTTCCCCGGTAGATTTGAGATAATCTTCACAATAAATTCTGGCTTGATGAGCAGCGTCCCTATAAAAGAAGGAAAAAATTAATGTCCGATGGACAGATAACTTTGAAAACATATATCAGACACCGAAAATGAAATTAATTTCGGTTGTGAAACCGTTATCTTCAAAAGTCATTACATAACTCTTCCAAAGTAAAGTTTAACGAACCTGTCTTGATCCAATTTGCTCACTTTTGTAATATCATATGCCAGCTGAATGTTTTGTACTTCGTATTCCGGATACGCTTCCCTAGAGCAAATAAAACAATCATATTTGAGTTCAGATCTATTATTTCGCTGTTAGAAATTTTACTGGGAGTTTCAACCTTCAAAAGATCATTACGCTCACCTAAAATGACGAGTAAGATCATTTACGTCGCAATTTCTTCGAGGAATATCTGTGATCATCAGAGTTCGAGAAACGCTATCAATAATTTCTAATCGTAGTTTCACGGAAAATCGACGCATGATAACGATACTTAATGGTAAATATAAAATTGCAATTGTAATATGAACCCACAACCAATGAGATCTACAACGAAAGATTACAAAATTATTACATATGAGGCGACTGAAAAATTTCATCATACTGAAGATAATTAACGTACTCTGGTTTCAGATTTCCAACAGTAGTGTGGAAAAAGGAGATAAGCGGTCTCGCCATTTCTACTCCAGTAAAATTTATTGGTAACACAATGCCTAATGAAATAAAGGTAATTATTCCTAGCAGTAACATCACATTTCTTTGAAACGATAAATATTGCACCGCATCTAAGCCACATTTCGTTAAAATATGTTCGTCTCTGAAATCAAAGAAAGAATAAAGAAATATTGTAGGCAATTTTCTGTACGAATAACAGCACATATTTTATCTTTAAATAGCAGTGTATTCAATTTTAACAAGCTAAGCGTAGTTTTAGTTAATTGAGACAGAAAGTAACATTCAAGTTGGTCCCAAATAAAAAAAATTTCGAAATTCAAAAAACTAAAAGGCTATTCTTATTACTCATTTTCATTTTCTATATCCACATTTTTAATAATAAATTCTCAGCATCCATGTTTATGTGACGTGCAAATTCAACTGAATAAAATGAAATTTGGGAGTAAACTTCTTTTGGAATTGGCTTGTGACTATACAGGAACCTCTTAAACATGAAATACATATTTCATAGGACAAAGAGCAAAAAACATTAATATACGGAGTCTTGTTCTTTCCCTTATCCCTATTCCCCAGCCAAGAATTTTGTTTCACCGCATTTATGGAGAAAAAGTCAGGAAAAATGAATGAAAAGAGAAAAAGTGAAGATGAAAAGGAAAAACATCACGCAAGATGGATATTCAAATTAATTCACCCATAAGTATTCTAAATTTTATACCTTAGTGCTTATAACTACATGACTGTAAGTGGAGTTTATTAAAAGGATTTACAACTGTACAAATTTTTAGTGAACAATATTTACACTGTTAGAAAGTTCCGAAGCTATGAATCATGAGACAGGAAACAATGGACACATTTAATTTGCTCTGATTAAAACGTAAGAATTTCAATGGTTCACAAATTCTAATTAATTTAAATTTGGATGGAGAATTTTGATTCTACGTATTGCACGTACTTAATTCTGAAAGTTGCGATAATCCAAGAAAAGAGGCCACGATCGAGGGTAATCGAGGAATCGATAGTTGTTGGTGGATGTCCATCATCAGGCCCAACATTTTCATCCATGGTACCGTAAAATATACGAGTCCATCTAGAAAGTAAACGAAAAGATTAGTATAATTAATAATTAACCAACAATTTCGGTGATTTACACATAATGAACACGTCATTTTGAAGGCAATGTACTTTCATTTACGTCAGTTTAATGAGTCATCGTAATGAATTCGAAAAGTTATTCAAATATTAAGATAAAATTATACCAAAAACGGTACCATAAACATAATATCAATCGTTTTATGCCATCTTCTTTTACATTTACTTTAACAACAACATAGCAGGATCTCATCATCATAAATTGAGCTTTGGACTGGTTAAAATATACGTGTTAAGAAGAGGTTCATATATTTTATTGGGCTCATCAATTTTTGAAACTATCACCCCAAATGACAGGTATTTCGTAATCACAATGATAATCACACAAGTGTTGATGAATAATTTTATCAGAATCAGACACTCTACTCATGAGAAAATGCTTGCGTTAGCAAATAAAATGCAATAATTTTTTATTTTCGCAATACAACAATTTTTCAAAAATAAACAAACATAAGAACAATATTTTTGTTGAAAGTGAGGAGTACAAAGTGGGTATACAATGATCTTTTGCGTTGCACTTTCAATATTTGGAAAATATTTTTCGACACATTTTACGGTAGCTGATAAGCAAACATTAATTAATTTTTTCCCCATTTACCAAACAAAAACTTCTCACAAAATTCCGAATTTTTTTCAACATCAGATTCTTTTTATTTCCAATAATAATTCAAGATAAGTTACAATCGAAAATATATAAATTAGCATCGACCTTTACTTGATAAGAGCTAGACTCGCAAATACAAATTTCTTAAATTAAAATAATTATGCCAACGCTGAAATATCTTGTTATATTACACGCCTTTTTCCAAATGACTAGAATAGAAATCACAAGAAATTGACCAAAGGTACAACTTGGGCACGGTATTTGTGTACTATATATGATAATACAACTTTTTATATCTTTGTATCCATAAATAAACGAACTCACCGATCGTTGTCCTTGTGCATCAAAGCCAAGCGACCATAATCCCAAGCTCTTTTTCTCATCGCAGTGAAGAATAAGAGTAACAGCTACAATAAGACATTTCTACTATTACACATTCGTTAAAAAGAAAAACAACAGAGAAATAAATGTAAAAAGCAATGTAGCTTTTCTTATAATTCATCAGCAGATACATTTACTGTTCAGAAAAAATTAAATTTCTTGCCAATTATATCTGAAGTGTAGATAAAAACTTTCTCCAGCATCCATAGAATTTTAAAAGATCTAACACAAACAGTTAACATGAACGCTAACTGATAAAAAATTAAAAATTAAAAGGGGTTTCCACGAAATTTTCTATAAAAATCAGATATTACCTATCATGAATTCAAAACTATATCTTTCGTTCCATATACACAATTGAGAAAATATTGAAAATATGTTTAATCTAAAGGTATTTAAATATTTTCTCTTTCTAGCTCGTACAATTATCAGCTCACACTTCCGGGATCGACACTCGTAAGAGAAGTTCTACAGGCTCAAATAATGCTACTCTCCTTTTGTAGAATGGCATGTCTTCAGAATTAAAAACAAAATCTAGTTAAATCGAATTTGCGTGATTTTATTCGTTTAGGTCAAATACCAAATCTGAGGTTAGGTTTTCAGCCAAAATACTCGAATGAAACTGAAACAACCTCGAAAGCTTGTTTTAAAAAATGTCTATGTTATTTTAACAAACTATAAACAATAATTAAGAACAATGAAAATCATTCGAAACTAACGATCCATCCTATTAAATTGAGAATCAAGTTTTCCGGTATGCCTTCGTATTCGGGGCCCAAAAATGAAACCCCCGTTCGATTCAATGCAGCCGAACTTCCGCATTTGTCTTTGCCAGGGGATATTTTTTCGTCAGTCATTTCCATTTCGAATTATCTGAAAACATAAATTCATGAAAAAATATAGTTAGGTTTTAAAATGAATACTAGTTGATTGGTAACTCTGGTTCATATAAAAAAAGCGACGACGTGACCATTATTACTTCGACGAAGTTATGAAGGAATGCTCCTCGTAATAAATACACGATAGTATTGTTTACCCATGTTAAGTACTTGGTGATAAGGATACAAATGTTAGGTACCCTGTTATTGATTACTGACACGAGTGAGTAAATTCATAAGACTTTCAATATTCGTCCCCGAAAAAATCAAAACAAATTCGTATGACTACATCTGAAAAACGATAAACTTGGTGGAACTTTGTAGAGAGCATTAATAAATGATTAATGGAATTCTGCTGATATAGTTCAGTATAACTCGAGAAAATTGAACCGCTTCCAACATTTTCGTTGCCAGTTATACACGTACGTCATTTCAGTATTAAATTAATCAAGCATAGAGATAAACAAATACTTAATTTGTTTAGAGCAAAATAAATGATAATATTTCTAAAGTGAAAAAGATATCTAAAGTAGAGAAGAAAATAAGAGGCTAATTGGAAAACGAAAAAATGTTCCATACTTACGACGTTAGTAGGCAATATGGTACATTTCGAACGAAGAAATATACGGATGAAACGCGAATTTAGATCGCATCGTAATACTCCAAAATGATAACAGTTTAGTTGTTTTCGAAAGTTACGTTGAGTATGGGCTTAGTCTAAATCCTTTTCTAAATTATGTATAATTACTTATCAAAAATACAATTTTGATCTTCAGTATTGTATTTCTGTAAAACAGACTACGACATGACTACGACTAATGTCGATTGACGACTATGCTCAAGGATCCGGATCCGGAAAACACAAAAGGATATAATTATTATTCTGTTTTACGGAAAGCCAAACCAAAAGATTTCTCCTCTTTTCGACTAGAGATGCGAGATCGATCGAAAACTGTTCGATTAATCGATTATTTTTAGTGATCGATTACTTAATAATCGATTAATTCAAAAAATCGATTGATCGATTGGTCAAAAGTGTTGAGAAACTATTGTTGAAGTGAGGTTGAAATCCAAGGAAAGGAACAAGTTAGTTAGAGATACTTTAATGCAATGATCAAAGATACAAATTATAAGTTTGAGGAAGATGAACGATCTCCCTCCATTACGAGATTACAGTTTGAGTGGGAAATGAGTTTCAGCGTTCTCGGGTGAACGGACGAAAAAGTCGTGTTTGTTTGCACAACCTGAAAGTGTTAGTTTACATTGTCGAAAATAGTAGCGCTAACGGTTAGTGAGCGAGTGTAGGTGGAGTGTAGAACAACAATTGTTGTAACGGAAATCCCACCTCATATCCTTCTTCATCATCATCATCAATACATTATATATATATATATATATATGTAAGATTCCTCTCTTCTCTCGTTATCTCTCACTCGTACATGTACCTACATTTATCCGCTCTGTCTTATCTGCTTTTAACTCTCGTACCATTATACTTCACATCGATGTTCTTTTCTGTATATTCAGTTGTGATTATTCTGTCCGACTAAAACCATGCGCTATGTGACGACTTCGTTTTAAAATTCGTTTTTTAATAAATCGCATTTCTCGAAGTTTGTTTTCCTTCTTTCATGTAATGGTTTTCGGATCTTATAAATTTTAAAACTCGTCGTTTCTCTCGCTTTAACGCGCCTCCGCCATGCCGGTCAAGGTAAAGTTCACTTTTTGTGCTGAGCCATCACTCACAAATGCTGCCACCACCGTTACACACGTAATTTCCATTCAACGCCTCGATGAAGAGTCCATACATATCTTTCCACTTGAATTACGTTCTCTCAATCTACACGATAAGCTGATGCTTCTGCCTATTGCAAAGGCAGCAAAGAAGGACCTAGCCCCAAGATGGACCCGACGATCGTTTAAATGTACCCTGGATGACGACCTTGCTAAATTGTATTTTGATGAATTTGAAAATGTATTTTTCAACGGAATCCTCCTAGATGAACTCGACGAGGTTGATTCGATTGTGTCCACCTCTACCTGCCGCTCGCATACTACTACCCCCACCCCCATTAAATCTCTCGCCTCAATCGTTAAGGATGCAATAATACCGAAATTTGGTTCCAAAACCTACTTATCCAATGCAGACGCTTGGATAGATACATTTGAATCAGAATGCCAACGTTTATTCATCGATGAGGACCGATACTGGGAAGCTGTTCGCCTGTTTTTAGAAGAAAGTGCCGAGAAGTGGTATAACACCACACATCTATCGTCCACCTCCACTACTTGGAATTTCTGGCGACAGTCATTCCGTGAAAATTTTGGAACTAAAAGTCTCGCCACAGGCCGTTCAGCTTTCTACTTCAAATACACTTCCGGATCAATCTCCGACTATGCCCAACAGAAGCTGAACCTGTTAGCATCCTACAATCCAAAAATGCATGAGCTTGACCGAATCACACAGCTTGCTCTCGGACTTCCCCGCCACCTCCAAGACCGAATTAATCTTGCCGAAACAACGACACTTGGAAAGATGCTTTTGACAATCAACTCTTTCGATCCTACCCGCCCCCTGCAATCTTCTTCTACTATTGCTCCAAACCCGGCCAAGCCTGCACCATTCTTGTCTCCACGCTCGCAAAATCCTTGTCATTATTGCAAGAGGAAAGGATACGAACGCTACCACTTTGAAAAGGATTGCCTTACAAAAATCAGAGATGCCAAGTACCGTAATAATTCTGCAAACCCAGGTAACAATAATCCTAATTACCCTGATGTAAACTCTAGCAACGTAAACAAGGCGATCCACTCCTTCGAACTTGAAAAAAACATGAATAATAATAATAATTTAATAAAAAATTATATTAATGAAGACGAGCAAAATATAATATGTGTTCTTGTCACTCAAAATGAGGATGATGAATGGGAAGATTTCACTGCAGAACTTGAAATTCAGGATGCAAATGATAACAGTCAACCACCTCAGGGGGGTGAAAATTATGAAATAATAATAAATGATAATGAAAATTAACAGAAGACCTATTATGAAACTTTTATCACGTTAACATTCTGGGGATAAGGTGATAAAAGGATAATGGGATGGAGCATTAAAAAAAAGTCCTGAAAATGGTATCATGAAACTAAGTGAAAACACAATGATAACAGCGATTGATAAGAGTTATTTTAAAGTTATTTCAATTGTTTTTTCAAATACGGAGTACCGGAAAGTATTGTACTTATTATTTAAACAATTATTTCAAGTTAAGTGGTTACATACATATTTTCAATTAAATACTTACTTTTCCTCTTCCATTTTAAGCTTTAAATAATATAATTCAAACTTTTCACTTAAAATCAATCAAAAATATTTTACAACTCTTTGAAAAACTTTAAACAAAATCTACAAAATATCACTTTATCACTTTAACCCACCTCTTTTTCATTTTACCACGTTATCATTTTTTCATAATACGGTGATAGGAATTTTAACATTTTATCACCGCAATGTTAACGTGATAAAAGTTTCATAATAGGCCTCCAGGATATTAATAAAACAACAACAAATAATAATATTAATAAAAAAATACTAATACATATGAGACTTGGGCATTTAAATGCCAGATATATACAAAAATTGAAAACTCTAGCAGTAGGCATTCCCGAAAATTTAAATTTTAGGGATGAGGATTTTCAAAACTGCCAAATATGCTGCATAGCAAATAACTCCAGGTTAGGTTACAATCGTATTAAGGCCAAACCTAAAAGAAAATTGGAAATAGCATCATCAGATATTATGGGTCCATTTACGTTCTCAGTAGCAAACCAAAAATATATCCTCATGTTTATAGATCATTACTCAAAATATACTTTTGTTATGCCTATAACTAATAAAAGTCAGGTAACAAATGAATTTAAAAATATTATAATATCAATGAGAAATAAATTTCCGGATCACCCAATAAGGACAATAAGGTGTGATAATGCAAAGGAATATACTGACGCAAAAATTACTAATTACTGTAGTGAAGTTGGTATCACAATGGATTACGTGGTTCCGTACTCACCCGAGTTAAATGGTATTGCCGAAAGGCAAAATCAAACCTTAATGAGGAGGGTACGAGCTATGCTCATTGATGCCAATCTTGACATAAAATTTTGGTCATATGCTGCAGCAACCTCAGCATATCTCATGAACAGATCCCCAACAAAAGCCAATGAGGAATATAGAACACCTTATGAATTATTTTATGGGATAAAACCAAATTTAAAAAATTTGAAAGTCTTTGGCTCTTTGGCATATCGACATATTCCGATAGAAGTTAGAAAACAAAATGCCACAAAGGCTAAGTCTAAATCAAAAAATAGAATAGACCCAAAACTAGCACATAGGGCTGAAAAAAATATAATGATGGGCTATACCAATACTGGGTACTGCCTCAGAGATCCATTTGACACAAAATCCTATATATCATGCGAAGTGAAAATGGACAAATCACAAAATATAAAATCACTTCAAAATAATAATAAACCTCTCACAATTAAATCTTCTAACTACGAATACGACCTGGGGATAATTAATCCAGTTATCATGAATATTAATATAAATTATAATAAAACATATATTGAGGACTGTATTCCCAAAAATTATACTGAAATAAATTCAAATCCATTTAGAGAAGAATAGATCAAGGCCATAAATGACAAATTCAAATCTCTTGATGATATGAAGGTTTGGGAGATAGTTGACTATGATAGGCAAAAATTAATAGACACAAGATGGATTTTCACAATAAAATATGATAAATTTGGAAATCCAAAACCTAAAATGAGGCTTGTGGCAAGAGGATTTAAGGATAGGACTGAGTATGAGATCACAGGAACTCACGGTTCTGTAGCATCCATTAACACAATTAGATAGTTATCTGCAGTAAACAAAGAGAAATTAATACTCATCCAGTATGATGTAAAAACTGCATATTTAAATTCACCCATAATTAAGCCTATTTTTGTAAGAAAACTAGAGGGAGTCAATATAAATGCAAACCAAGTACTAGAATTGAAAAAATCTATTTACAGACTGAAAACTTCAAGTAAGTTGTGGTATGACTTACTGGACACAAAGGTTAAGGAAATGAGTTTTATAAGAACAAAAGCGGATAGATGCCTATATAAAATGAATAATATAGATGAAAGAATTTATTTCCTAAGTTATGTAGATGACATACTGATAGCTTCGAATTCACAAATGTTAATCATAAAAATAAATGAAGAACTACAAAAAGCATTTACAATAACAATAATTAATGATCCAAGATTTTTTGTAGGTTTAGAAATCAAAAGGGATATCGAAAATAATATAATAATCCTGTCACAGTATAAACACATCGATAAAATGATTAAGAAATTTGGTATTTCTGAAATGAAGAATAACAATACGCTAATGGAGACGGGGCTGAAAATTGACAAAATAGAAAATGGGCGAGATGATATGGAATACAGGTCAATGATAGGAGGGTTATTATATTTAGCCAGACTAACAAGACCAGACATATTATTCCCCGTGAATTTCTTTTCCCATTTTCAAAATAACTCTAATGAAACACTTAAAAATTACGTAAGACAAATATTTCGATATGTCAACACAACAAAAAATTATAATTTAATATATAAATCTGAAGGGGATGGTATATAGGCCTATATAGATGCATCATATGCCCCTCAGGTTGACGATACCAATATTAATATTCAAAATTTATAAAAGGGAAATCAATAACTGGATCAATGATCTTCGCTAATGGAGACTTAGGTCCATATTCACAAACGCCACTTCAACCCCCCTTCACTTAAACTTCACTTAAAAATGACTTTTGGCACAATTTTGTATTTAAGAGTGTGGTAACATTTTACTTTTACATTGGAACTCCCATAAGAAATACAATGTTCCCACATTTTTAAGTACAAAATTGTGCAAAAAACTTTTTTAAAGTGAAGTTTAAGTGAAGGGATGTTAAAGTGACATTTGTGAATATGGGTCTTAGTGGAATGGAATTGTTCCAAACAAACAATACATGCTTCTTCAAGTACTGCAGCAGAGATCATTGCAGTTTTCAATACCCTTGACATTATTAAAGTCACACAATTTTTGAATTATGAAATTAAGGGGGAGAAATTAGTTGTTGATATTATGGAAGACAACATATCCACCCAAAAAATATGTTCTGGTGGTAGTCAAAATAAATCGAGAGCACTTATGATTAAATGCTACTCAATTTTGGAGGCTCTGGAAGAAAAAATAATATGTTTTAGAGCTGTAAGTTCCGAAAATCAATTGGCAGATATTTTGACCAAATCATTAGATCGTACAAAATTCAAAAATACTGTGGTCAAAATACTTTATAACACAAATATTAACATATAATATAATAAAATTCGTTTATTTCAAAAAATATTAGTTCAAGAATTATTTCCTTCCAAAAGTACAAGTTGTCCCAAGTCCATGTAGATGTAAAAACGTGAAATATTTGATTTAAGAATTACCCTATATTTATAAAAGAAAATACTTAACAAAAAGTTACTCTTCTAGAAAAATCTTGTCAAAAATAGATGTTCGACTTTTTGAAAAATCGAACAATGAAAACCTCATTAAAATCAAGCAAGTCAAAACCCTATAATATTAATAATAAAACCCTAATACAATTTGCAACAAGCGTGAGAGAAAAATACGAAAAATTCCCACACAAAGATGAAAGGCAAAATCTGAACAATACATATAATAAAGATTAAAACCCATTACACGACCGCAATAAAGATAAACCTAACAACCTGCCTTATCGTTAAATAAACATGTTAGACGCCATTTCGAACACAATAGTTGCACACAAAAGATAAAATGAGCGAGCAACGTATATTAATCCTTCAAATCGTTACCTGTTATACAATTTAGTTAAGATAATACAACGAACGTTTGAAATGTATTGATATCTCAAACACGAATACCTTTATTTTTTTTCTTTTTCATATTTCATGTTTGTGAATTCTTTTTCAGCACACGATAGTATTAATCACATGTTACCTATATATATACATTCCTTTTAATTGTATATTACTCATACTATCTACCATTTTTTTTGCATGTTACCATTTTTATACCTATATTTTTTTCTTGAAACTTATTATGCATGTTATTTAATTGTTTATTATATTCGTTTAATCATTTTCGAAGCGCAGCGGACCAAAATATCTAAGTTACCAAAATATTTTTTTTTATTTTTTTTTCTTCGAAACATCATATTATTGTAATAATTTTTTTTTATATTGTTTATGTGAATTAAAAATACGTTTACTTCCAGCGATTGTGATGATGAAAAACTCGAATGGTAAAATTTCAGGGGGGGGGGTGTTGTAACGGAAATCCCACCCATATCCTTTTTCATCATCATCATCATCAATACGTTATATATATATATATGTCATACGTTCAACTCTGTTCACAAATTGCTTCCCCTACTTTTTGCTTACCGATAATGCTGTGCTTCGCCATTTCGTATTTTACTTTTGGATATAATTTTAGTCTGCTAATAAATGTGATGTGAGGCGGTAAATACGAGGAATGAAAAAGAGTAAGAGAGAAGTTTTCACGATAGAATTTATTAGCAGACTAAAAATATAATTTCAAGTAAAATACGTAATGGCGAAGCAACAGCATTATCGGTTTGAGAATAGTAGGAGAAGCACTTCGTGATGAGAGTGTACATGTAACATATATATATATAGATTAATGTGATAATGATGATGAAGAATGAGGTGAGGTGGGATTTCGTATCAACACCCCCTGAAATTTTACCAGTTGAGTTCTTCATCGTATGATTGTTGAAATTTAATATATTAATTAACATAAAAAGAATAATAAAAAAAATAAGTATTGTAATAACATGATGTTTCAAAAAAAAAATATGGTAACTTTAAGTTTCGAAAATAATTTTTGGTTGCTGTGCTTCGAAAATAGTTAAACGAATATAATAAACAATTAAATCACATGCATATGTATAATATATATATATATATATAAAATGGTAAATGGTAACCTGTAAAGAAAAATTGTGATTAAAAAATAAAGATAATAATTGGTAACATGCAAAAAAATATTTCGTGTATATAAATGACTAATAAATGATTCATTGTGGCGTGTGTTCGAATAAATTCTCGAACATTTACAAGTGTATAGTATGAAAGGAGAAAAAAATGAAAAAAAATTAAATTGAAAAGAAATAAAATTAACAAAAGGTTTTTACAATATACGATTGTGCATAGAAAACGTTACGTTTTACAATCTTATCTAATACGTTGGCATGCAATAGTATGAAATGATAATATATGATGTCCGTTAACTTTATCTTTTACGTTTCTCTTTGTATTTGAGGTGGCGTTTAACATGTTTATTTTTGGATAAGGCAGGCTATTAGGTTTATCTTTATTGAGGTCATGTAATGAGTTTTTATCTCTTGTATATTGTTAAGATTTTCCTTTCATACTCTCTGTGGGAATTTTTCGTGTATTTTTCTCACGCTTGTATAAAGTTGCATGCTATTTCTATTATTAGCGTTTATAGGGTTTATACTTGCTCGATTTTAATTCTGTTTTCATTGTTGGGTTTGCAGCAAAATTGAATATCTATTTTTGACAAGTATTTTCAAGTGTATTTTTCTTTTGAGTATTATTTATGAACAATGTAAGAGTATTTTTCTTGTACAATATGTTTCAAGTTTGGACTTAAATATTTGACTTGGTACGACTTGACTTTTTTGGATGGGCATTTTCCTTAAATAAATGTATATAATATTATGTGTACAAATTCGTATTTTCGAGAATTTTGACTATTAAATTTTTGAAGTTTATTCTGTCTAAAGATTTCGTAAGTAAATCTGCAAGCTGATTTTCAGAATTGACAGATCTAAAGTGAATTATTTTTTCTTCCATTGCCTCTCAAAATTGAGTAGCATTTTATCATTAGGGCTCTCGATTTCTTTTGGCTTCCACCTGAGCAAATTTTTTGAGTTGATATATTATCTTCCATTATGTCGACAATTATTTTTTCTCAAAAAATTTCGAGATTCATACGTTGTATGACTTTTATTATATCTAGGGTGTCAAAGGCTGCTATGATTTCTGCAGTGGTGCTCGATGAAGCATGGATTGTCTGCTTTGAACAATTCCATTCTATCAAATCTCCATTTGCAAAAACCATAAAACCAGTAATTGATTTTCCCTTTTGTAAATTATTTGGGTCAATATTATTATCATCTACTTGAGGGGCATACGAAGCGTCAATATATGCTTGTATTCCATCTCCCTCCGATCTATATGTTATATTATAATTTTTTGTGGAGCTAATGTACCTGAATATTCTCCTTACGTAATTTTTTAGCGTATCATTTGAATTATTTTGGAAATGTGAGAAAAAGTTTACCGGAAATAATATGTCAGGTGTGGTTAATCTGGCTAAGTATAATAATCCTTCAATCATTGATCTATATTCTGTGTCGTCTTTACCATTTTCAACTTTCTCTATTTTTAGGGCAGTTTCCATTGGAGTATTTGTCTTTTTAATTTCCAAAATACCAAACTTTTAAATCATTTTTTTATATGTTTATTTTGTTATAATATAATCGTCTTGTTTTCAATATTTCTCTCAATTTCCAATCCACAAAAAATTTTGGATTATTAATAATTGTAATAGTAAAAGATTTTTCTAGTTGTTCGTTAATTTTTGTAATTGCCATTTGTGAATTTGAGGCTATCAAAATATCATCTACATAGCTTAAAAAATATGTGTTTTCGTTATCTCTATTCATTTGATTTAAGCATCTATCAGCTTTAGTTCTTAAGAAGCCCATTTCCTTTATTTTGTAGTCCAATAGATCGTACCAAGATTTACTTGACGTTTTGAGTCCGTATATTGATTTCTTTAATTCAAGGACTTGGTTTGAATTGATATTTATCCCCTCAGGTTTTTTGACAAAAATAGGTTTTATAATGGGGGAGTTCAAATATGCCGTTTTGACGTCATATTGTACAAGAATTAATTTTTGTTTATTAACTATAGAGAGCAACCATCTAATAGTACTTATTGATGCAACAGGACCATGTGTTTCGGTAATATTGTATTCAGTTTGGTCTTTGAATCCCCTCGCTACCAATTTGGCTTTGGGTTTGGGGTTGCCAAACTCATCGTATTTTATTGTGAATATTCATCTAGTGTCTATTAATTTTTGACGGTCATAATCCACAATCTCCCAAACATTCATATCATTTAGTGAATTGAATTCGTCATTGATTGCATTTACTCACTCTGTTCTAAAAGGATTATTATTAATTTCGTTAAAATTTTTTGGGACGCAATCTTCTATATATGATTTATTATAATTAATATTGATATTCATAATTATTGGATTTATTATTCCCAGATCTTGTTTGTAATTTGCTGGCTGAATTATTATGGATGTTTCCAATGATTTAATATTTTGAGACTCATCTACCCTTACGTCACATGCAATATACGATTTAGTTTCAAATGGATCCCTTAAACAATATCCCGTATTTGTGTATCCCATCATTATGCTTTTTTCTGCTCTTGGAGCTAGTTTTGGGTCAATTTTATTTTTTGATTTGGATTTAGCCTTAGTTGCGTTTTGTTTTCGAACTTCAAAAGGAATGTGGCAGTATGTTAATGAGCCAAATACTTTTAAATTTTTTAAGATTGGTTTTGTGCCATAAAATAGTTCGTATGGAGTTTTAAAATCTCTATTCGCTTTAGTTGGTGAACGATTTATTAAATAGGCTGATGTGACTATTGCATATGACCAGTACTTAATGTCGAGATTAGCATCCATGAGCATAGCTCTTACTCTTCTCATGAGTGTCTGGTTCTGCCTTTTGGCTATGCCATTCAACTCTGGGGAATAAGGAACTACGTAATCCATCGTTATACTGTTTTCCTGACAATAATTTACTATTTTTGCATCTGTGTATTCTTTCGCATTGTCGCATCTAATAGTCCCTATAGGAGAATTTGGGAATTTATTTTTCATTGACATTATTTTTAAATTCAGTTACCACTTGATTTTTTGTTGATATGGGCATAACGAAGATATATTTTGAGTAGTGATCGATGAAGGTTAAAATATATTTTTGATTTGCGATCGATGGTGTGAATGGACCCATTATATCTGAAGATGTTATTTCTAATTTTCTTGATGGTTTTGTTCTTACTCCATTATGCCCTAGTCTCGTATTATTTGCAATACAGAAGATTTGGCAGTTTTTGAAATCATCGTCTCTAAAATTTAAATTTTCCGGAATACCAACAGATAAATTTTTTAACTTTTGTATATAGCGTGCATTTAAGTGACCCAACCTTTTGTGTATAATCATTTTTTTATTTAATATATTATTATTGTTATGAATATCATTAATACCATCAGTATCTTTATTATTATTTGAATTTTCATCATTTGGTATATTTTCTGAATTGTTATTATTTTCACCCCCCTCAGGTGAATCTGTATTTTCATTTAATATGCTGTCTTCCACATTTTCTTGTATTTCAAGTTCAATTGAAAAATCCTCCCATTTGTCCTCATTTTCTTGGGTTACTGGGCATATTTTTGTAAAGCTATCTAATTCTAAATTAAAATTTTCGTTTTTTTTTTTTTTTATCATTATTATAATTATCCATATTGTAATGAATATAAAATATTCCATTTTCTTTCGGGGCAGTTATTAGAATTTCCCCACTTTCTATAAAATATATATTAGCACAATCTTTTTGTTGGTCAATATTTACTGTACCCATATTAGTGATTTTTATTGCGCTAATTATATCAATATTTAAATCAGGTACGTAATGTACATCATTTAATTCTATTAATGATTGTATTTTGTTGAAATTTTCAATTTTTATGGTCATTTGACCAGTATGTGTAGCATACAAGAAAGCATTTTTACCAGCACATTGAAGTTTTACAGGGGTGATAAATTTTTTAATATTTCTTAATTTATTTATATCTGATGTTAGGTGCACTTCCGCCGCTCCATCTAAAATTGCTTTGTTTTCTAGATGTGTATAATTTTCATTTGTTTCATTATTTTTAATTAATTTATTTAATAGCCATTCATTTGAATTATTTGTATATTTTTTGATCATGCAGGACATTTTTACCTGCTGTTTGAGGTTCCACTATCTCTTACGTCTGTAATGAGTTCATCCCATTTTTTAAGGAATCCTCTCATATTTCCCCTGGGTTGGAATCTAAATTCCATCCACTTAGATTTGGCCATGTTAGCTGTAACTGATGTTTTGGTACCATATATGTTATCTAATTTTTTTAACATCATTATGGCTGTGTTACAGTCTCGTATTTGCTTTGTAATATCATTAGAAATCCTTTCAAGTATGAATGCTTTGGCATTGTCTTGCATTTTACAGTAGTTTATCATTTCTTTACTGGGCCTAAAATTTAAATCATCTATGTGGGATGTATAAGATGGTAAGAATTCATGCTCTCCAAAGATGTCATAATAACCAGCATCCCTAATGGCTGAAATAATCATTCACCTCCAATCCAAGTAATACTTTCCATTGAACACTTTTCCTAATGGAGCTTAAATGGGTTTGATTTCATTTACATTCGACATATTTTCTTCAATTTTCTTGAAACCTAATAAATTATCTTCTATATTCGTAATAGATATATATTTTTTACTTTCTAATATCTCTTTTTCAATATTTCTTATAAGATTTCGTTCTTTTAATTCAATTTTTTCGTATTCTTTTTCAATATTATTAATTTTTTCTTTTTCTTTTTTATCCAGTTTCTCTATTTTTTTTTAATTTTATTATTTATTATTTCAAAAATCTATTTATAAATTTTTTCTCTGATTCCAATGAACTATATATTCGAGATGAAAAGTAATTTGGTGTTGAATCAGATATTTTAATATATTTAAATGAGCTAATTTCCTCTATTTTTCCAGAAATGTCAATTGTGAAAGACTCCAATATTACTTCTCCTGTGAAATACGTATAACAAGGAAGATTATATGTTTCTAATTTCAAATCTACTACTTTTTCCCCTTCAAACTTTTTCAATAATTCTTCTAATTCTTCTTTCTCAATCTTATACTCTCCTATTTTATTTTCTAATATATTTATTAAAGTTGACATATATTTTATAAGGGGGAAGGAAAAAAAATATTTATCACCACCCCAAATGCACAATAAAAAATTTAAGAAACGTAAAAAATAATTCAACTAAACATATATTACCTTGACATGAATGAATTTTTTTCGTCGATTCTTTGTTGTGTGAATTTGTAGTTTTTTGAATCCCAATTTCACTGTCGTAATCTCCGCCAAATTTTGATGTAGGTTGGCCCAAAAATTTGTGGTCTTCGTTGTTGGTGATCTCTTGTAGAGTCCTTGAAGACGGGAGCAGAAGATTTCTTCAGGAGGTTCTCTATATCGTTGGCAATCATTTCTGATTTGTAGTTCGTTGACTTTCAGGGTTGGCCGTTATTGAATCAGGAACAATTTTGATTACGTTTTTATTTTTTTTCGACTTCGAAAAAAATTTTAATTAAAAAATTGGAGTTTAACTTTCTCGATTGCACGACACTTTTCGTGTATTATTCGTGTAAAAACAATATAAATTTGTGCACAACAATGAATCAATTTCAAAAATAAGTCTGCTTTTTTATAATTTAATATTATTCTTCTCTTACTGTTCAACCGCAGCGATGGCTACCATGATGTGAGGTGTTAAATACGAGGAACGAAAAAGAGTAAGAGAGAAGTTTTCACGATAGAATTTATTAGCAGACTAAAAATATAATTCCAAGTAAAATATGTAATGGTGAAGCAACAGTGTTATTGGTTCGAGAATAGTAGGGGAAGCACTTCGTGATGAGAGTGTACGTGTGACATATATATATAGATTAATGTGATAATGATGATGAAGAATGAGATGAGGTGGGATTTCGTATCAACAAAATGTTGAAGTATGTGAGAAAATACGAACTGCCAACGGATCGAACTACACGAAAAGCAACGACAAAACCTACACTGATGAAAAGATTGAACGACGACTAAAAACACACATTACGAACACATAAATAAAAAGACTAAATATTCACTATTTCACTAATTTTATTCCACATAATGTTAGCCGACATGTTGATGGTACAAAGGTTGATGAGCGACGAGAAGGCATACAAAACATATAATCACAGTTGAGTTACAAACACAAATATCACAGATTAATAATAACAACAAAAACAGTGTTGCCACAACATGTGATGTGCGAGAATAATAAGTCAACGTATAAAATAATTTGCTATTATTCTCACACGCCTCCTCAAATTATATTTATACGATAAAGTCAAAAATACTATTAAACAAATTTTTCTAAATTAATAAAGTCATTAAAAACAACAAATGACAAAGGTCAACAATAACACAACAAATTTATAAAATAAAAAATATCAACACAAATGGTAAACATATACAAAAAAGTTACATTAATTTCAACAGTTTACAAAACATATCAAATTTGGGCTTCGGGCAGCCCTTCGTGAAAACGTCCCCCAACTGTCGCGAAGTCGGTACGTACGAATACTTAAAATCTATATCTACGTGATTGCACACAAAACGGTACTTTACGTCTATATGTTTGGATCTGCGAGTATTCCACTTTCCAGAGTGCAGAAGAGCCAGACAACTCTGGTTATCTTCATAAATCACAGCTCTGTTATTAATCTGAATGCAAAAGTCACTTAACAGATACTTCAACCAGATCGACTCAGTGGTAGCATCGCATATTGCAATCAACTCACTCTCAGTGCTAGATAGTGCTACAGTTGGTTGCTTTTTGCTAGACCAGGACACCAGTGATCCATAAACAAAGACACAGTAACCGGAGACAGACCGTCTTGTGGTGATACAGTTACCCCAATTGGCATCAGAAAAAGTTTCTAAAATATTGCCGTTATTATCATGTTCATTAGAAAATATTAATTTTTTATCTTTCGTGGTAACTAAATATTTAAGTACTCTCAATAAGTATTTATAATGTTCGTCAGTGGCATAACTGGAGAATTGGCTAAAATACGATATTGCAAAGCAAATATTGGGCCGTGATCCTAGCATCAAATACATTAGGCATCCCACGAGCTGTTGATAGTTGTTGTTGAGTACGCTATCACACGCATTGAGATCTCTGTCCAATTGGAGTTTGGGGTCAATGGGTGTGTAGGTCGGTGCGCAGTTATTAACGCCAAAACGCCTAGCAACAGACTCAATGAGACCCCCCTGCTCAATTTCCAGTATGCCATCTTCACGACTATGATTGATATTCAAACCTAAATATTTCTTGACCTTTCCCAGATCCTTACACTTAAACCTTTTATTTATTTCATTTTTAAAAAATGTGATTTGTGTTTTGTTATTTGAGCTAATCAGGACATCGTCAACATATGTGAGTAAAAAGACTACAGTCCCATCACTTTTATTTTTATATATATATAAGCAGTCATCCGCCGTACTCTGCACAAAGCCAAGAGCAACAAGGAACTCGTTGAACAACTTGTTCCATACCTTGGGCGACTGCTTTAGACCATAGATAGACCTATTCAATTTTAAAACATTATTATGCCTATCAGTTTTAGTTTCTATCCCTTCGGGTATCTCAAGATACACATCTTCCGAAAGAATTCCATTCAGGAAGGCACTACATATATCAATTTGTTCTATGTGAAATTTTAATTTATTGCTAACAGCCAAGAGGGTCCTGACAGTCGAAAGCTTCGCCACCGGCGCATATACTTCATTAAAGTTGAAGCCCTTCTTCTGTTGGCATCCTCTGGCAACTAATCTAGCCTTATATAACACATCATTATTAATATCATATTTTTTATTAAAAATCCACCGACACGTGATGGTGGGGGCTTCCTTTGGACGTTTGGTCACCCGCCAAGTCTGATTGGAATTCAGGGCACTTATTTCCGAAGAAATAGCATCCCTCCATATCAGACTGTCCGGTGCAGCATTCGCCTCCTCAAACGTCAAAGGGACGCCATCCTCAGCAAGATATATATTGCTCGCTACTTCATCACGTTCAGTCGTTTCCTGTGGAAGGCAGTCTAAATTCAAGTCACCATCAACTTCAATATTTTCTAAGTTTGACTCCGTGACTTCTGTGAAAATATCATCATCTTTAGTATATTTATTTATATTATTATTATCTATTTTATTTTCGAAGAACTCAACATCTCGCGACAGACGTATCTCCCTAGCATCTATATCCAACAATCTATAACCACATGGAGAATATCCTACCATTATCAATTTCTCACTTTTATTTTTAAACTTATTAGAGTCATGTTTGAATGACAACATATATGCGTTGCATCCAAACGTTTTTAATTTTTTATAGTCAAATTTTTCATTAAACCACCTTTCATACGGAACAAAATCCTTGTTTGTGGGGCATCTGTTCACGATATAGGCGGAGCACAATATGGCTTCCGACCAAAATATCTTATCAAGACCACTCTCGAATAACAGCGTCCTTGCCCTCTCACATAGCGTCCTGTTCATCCTTTCAGCTTTTCCATTTTGCTGTGGACAGCCGCCAACCGTAGGTTCAACCACAATTCCTTTCTCAGTACAATATGACTGGAAGGTAGTGTTCAAGTATTCTGTGTCGCGATCACAACGAAGTCTCTTTACATTATAACCAAATTTATTCGAGACCATCTCGTGATATTCTTTAAATTTTAAAAAGGCTTCCGTCTTACTTGTCAACAGGTACACACAACAGAAATTTGAATAGTCATCTATAAATGTCATAAAGTATTTCGCTCCTTTATATGCAGGAGGATTTATAGGACCACAGAGATCAGTATGTACCAATTCCAGAGGCTTACTAGTTTTTCGTTCATGCCTCAAGAACGGTTTTCGGCTCTGTTTCCCCATCACACAGGGCTCACACAGCAATCTGCGGTTGGAATCAACGTTCGGTATTAAACCTCTGTTTGACAACAACTTAACATCGTTCACATTCAGATGAGCACGTCGCCTATGCCACACAGTCAGTGGGCTCGACTCATCCCCCAATGTCAGATTACACGATTGACTAGTCATTTTCAAAAAATCAATGGTGTAAAGATCTGAATTCACGCTAACACCAGTGGTCACTATTTTTCCACTGCAGCGTTGGATGACATCGACAGATTCCTCTTTGAACAGGGTATCAAAACCCGACCTGCTCATTCGTTTTACCGATAGCAGATTCTGTGGCAGCTCCCGAGCATATCTAACATTTTTCAATTCAATTACTATTCCATTTAATAATTTTAATTTTACTGTACCAACCGATGTAACGGACAAAGAAACTCCTTTCTTCGCAACACAGATACTATGTGGTTTAATTAAATCAATGTAGTCACTGAATAGGCTTATATCGTTAATTATGTGAATTGTGCATCCACTGTCTACTACGAATGTGGTTCGAGGCATCAAATTTACATCTCCCTTTGCATTACAGAACTCATCAATTTTGTTATTATTATTATTACTATTATTTACTGTGAAACTATAACCCACATTTGAGCAATCGTCATTACCATTAAAATTTTCATTGCACATCTGTGCAGAACTTCTATTATTATTATTATTATTGGAAACATGGTCATTAGAACGATTTCTGTTATTATTATTACTATTACAAGCGTCATTATTATTATTATTTCGATTTTTAGCATAGCAATTTCGTGCTATATGTCCAATCTTATTACAAAAATGACATTTAATATTTGAATGTCCATTGTCAGCACCAGAACTACGACTATTTCCATTAAAACTATTATTATTATTGCTTTGTGAGTTAAAATTGTGATTATTATTACTATTTCGACCTTCATTATTGGAAGATGAGTTATAAAAATTATTATTATTATGATTATTATTTCTACCTCGATTGAAACCACGATTATTATTTCGATTTTGGGACCTACCACGATTAAAACAATTACTATTATTATTATTATTATTACCTGAATTTCGTCCGATACTGTAATGATTACCGAAAAACACATTCTCCTCACCAGTGACAGCCACTGATGAAGGTTTTTGGGATGCAGAATTCAGAGAGTTACCTCTCACTGTCGACTTACTATCAGATGATAGCTCACGCTGGAAGTTGTTTAGCTTCATAAACACAGCATCCCAGGTGACGACTTCTGCATCCTCTATCACCACTTTGATCGGACGAAACTCTGCAGGCAGCGATTGCAGCAATACCAATACAAATTGCCTTGTGGTTGTCAGGTCTCCCAATTCGGTTAATCGTCTACAACGGGCACGATAATCAAGCAGATACTTCTGCAAATCAGAACCAGAAACATACCGTTTTGTTTCACCTCGTAAATCCATGAGTGTTTGGTCGTTTCCATTGTCAATCAGGTTCGTGAGCACGTTGAACATCTCCTTCGCAGTAGTGTACGTCTGAAGCATCTCCAAATATTCATCTGTCACGTTGTTGGCTATCAGGAACATCGCTTTAGCATTCTCCTTGGACCAGGCATCTCCCCTATTACGAATAGTAGGCAAAGAATCAACAATTATATTACTTAATGACTCTTTTGCCAGCAGCAGCTCCATTCTAAACTTCCACGTTCGACCATTCTGCCCATTGAACGGCTCAATCGAATTCTTCTTTCTCTCGTCCATCTTGTTTACAGGTTACGACGATCAGTTGCACCGCAAAACAGCAATTTCAGCAACTATCAGATACGCCGACCAACGATTAAACACAAACGAGATCACAGGAACATCGAGAAGCGAACATATCAAACAATGAAAAATGAATTAAGAAGCATGGTACTACTTGGGAGTGGCGAGCAGAATTCGACAGCACAATTTTGAAGACTCAAAACAATGGCGACCACGTTGACATCCAGGTAGCTGGGCCCATAACCTGTGAGAAAATACGAACTGCCAACGGATCGAACTACACGAAAAGCAACGACAAAACCTACACTGATGAAAAGATTGAACGACGACTAAAAACACACATTACGAACACATAAATAAAAAGACTAAATATTCACTATTTCACTAATTTTATTCCACATAATGTTAGCGGACATGCTGATGGTACAAAGGTTGATGAGCGACGAGAAGGCATACAAAACATATAATCACAGTTGAGTTACAAACACAAATATCACAGATTAATAATAACAACAAAAACAGTGTTGCCACAACATGTGATGTGCGAGAATAATAAGTCAACGTATAAAATAATTTGCTATTATTCTCACAAAGTAAAATAAAGTCTCGGGTTCTTATTCGATCCTTGTTCTACATGCCTCACATCAACCATCCTAAACTTCAACCATATACTAAACAGTAAGGCTCTTGATCATATGGACATGCTAACACCGCCATCTTGATCCTAAGCAAGTTATCAGTTTGATAAGTTTCTGTACAAATTATGGCAATTGAAGTACAAGTGAGGAACAAATTTGACGAAGTTTTTCTATTAATTAATAATTTTCATCTATTTCTGTTTCTTTAGTGTTAATTAAATGTTTGCTCGAGGTTAGAAAGAATCATGAGCCAATCAAATGCAAGTTCTGTGAAGATTTCATTAGAAAAATCATCCGTACCTACCAAAAAGCTAAGTTCACATCTGAAATTAAGATTCATTGTAATATAACAATGTTTTGGCAAACTTATTCAATAATTAATTATTCCATAAATAATCAAATCTTTTATAGGATATGTGTAATTCCAAGCTGTGGAAGAAAGAGAAAATGTTAGATGGAGAATTGTTGGGATTACTGATCAAAAATGGTAAGATTTTACTCCTATTTGATTTGAATGAAATCTTTATTGCGATCAATTATCACCTTATATCCCACAGTGTCTGTGCTATATGTAAGGGGTTGTGGGATGATTACTTTGAGGATGTTGAAACGTATTGTGTTTTAGAGATTCACTGATTTGTTAATCTGTTGTACCATCCATCGGCAGGTTTCATTTTTGTATGTAATTCAGTTCTGTGGCTGAGAATCATTACATTCCAAATTCAAATTTAGCGATGAAGCAATTTCGTCTGAATTTGATTTAGTTCATCAAAAACATTTATCCTATGAACTCAAAGTTGTGAAAACAATTATTTCCAAATATTTAGACATGTTGTCGGATTTAAAACAAAATATGGTAGATATGTTTAAAAAATGATACCACATTTGAAAATTTGATATCCTATAATGGCACTGGTCAGAAAAATGAACTATGTTTCTTATGTGGTACCAACCTAGTCAAAATGATGCTATTTAATGTTTATATATGAGTAGAATTTGTATTTCTTGGGCTTTAATAGAAATATAATAAGTTACTTATTCTCATTTCAGATCCGCAAAGCTTGGATTCATAGTTCTGATAAATTCTATGAACAATTTCAGAGTACTCGACACTGGCATCATCTAACCTATTTTTATGATCTCGAAGTAAAAAAAAACAAACAAAAATCAACGGATATTTTAAGAATTGACTTTTCCATACTTTTTACTCCAGAGATTTTTCAGCATTTTTCTAATGGAAAAAAGATGCAAAAATCAAGACATTTTGTTCATTGTGAACTTGCCGAAAGAATATACTATATGATTCGATCATGCAGAAACAAGAATAGATGAATTTGCTTCAAAAACTGAAGTTTATTTAACTAGTTTATTGGGTCAGGAATCTGAAAATGAATATTAAGAATTCTGCAATAGCCGCTGAAACTGCTGGATAAAAGTTAAAAAGAGAAAGTTAATCTGTTTCATGAAGGTTCCAGTTTTTTTTTATTCAGACTGACCATTTCTCTACAACACCATCTATATAATTAATTTACAATGTTGAATTTAAAGTAATTACTTCACAAAGTTGTGATGTTGGTCCTAGTGTTCAATCCTTTGACTGTATAGCTTAATGGACTGCTAGAACTGATAAAATCTTGAAGCCAAACAATGCAGGCGTTACTTTTCGAAAAAGGTACTTTGTGTGAAAACTGAATTTGTATTGAGTTATATTTTTGTGACTCCTAACAATGTAAGCTGTGAGAGAACGATATTCTTTTAAGTTTCACTACGTGTTTGTACTTTCATTTATCACCAAAGGTTGTTTTTTGCAAAAAGAACGATTGTTAACAGTGGCTTCAGTGGTGTTCCATTTAACCCTATGTATTTCTTATCAGTTATAGCAGTCCATTAAGCTATATAGTCAAAGGTTCAATCTTTTCTGAGGAAATTTATGACCCAGCGTTTTCTCCTGTCAGGATCTGCTGGAAATCGAAACATTTTGAAACCCTTGGTATCACTATTGGTACCATTCATGGCAGCGCATCCACCAATGAAATAATCAAAAAAATTCACAAATTCACAATATAATTTTCTAAAAACTTCAATCTATCTGAATAAAATTAGCATTATCATTTATGTTGTTTCTGTTTTGTTTACTTTTCTCTCAGGAACAAGATGGTGGCATGAGCATGCCTGTGTAAAACTAGAAGAGCCCTAGTCTGGGTCATAATGTATAATGTTATAATATTATATTATCCTTGGAAGGATTTTTTTTCACTTTCGATTTAACCCACCAATCTCATGTCTGCAAATTTTAATTCTATCCTCTTCTAGAAAAACTCTGTGAACGATAAGGTAGTAGTAGTTTTAGTTACTTTTCATCTACATTTCTCTTTCCCTTTCTCACTCGCTCGTCAGTCGTCCCTCTGTTAGTCTTTTATTCCATAGGAAGGTTGGTATTTTTTTTTCTCGATCTGATCGGTTTTTGTCCATCTGAATTGGTGTAGATTGAAGAAAATTATCGCCGTGCCATGTATTGATTGATCTAATATAATTATGCGCGTGTCAGTAAAATTAGTAGTATAATTTTGTGGATCTAAAATACGTGAGAAAGTGTAAACTTTCATCGATCACACCTTTCTGCATACCTTATTCTAAATTTTTTGCAAACCAACGCGAGAAACCTTATGTTTCGACTATGGCTGTCCCTGCTAACGTGATTATTCCTAGCACTGAAGTCGCGACTAAACTAAATGGATTCATAAATGAAAAAGCTGAGTAAGTATACATTGTTTTTAGTGCGCATTCTTTTGTCAAAATATCTAATTTATATAATTTGATGTCGACATTATTTGATTTAGAATCGCAGATGAATTGAAAAAACGAGGGAATCAAGAGTACCAATTGAAGGATTACGGAAAAGCGTTGACAAGTTACAACAAAGCTCTCGGTGATAATTGGAATGGTTTCTTTACCACCCCTTCAGTCAGAAGTTCGTAGTATTAATGTTTTTATTTCCTCGCAGAATTGTTACCTGAGAATCCAGCCCTCTATGGAAACCGTGCAGCTTGTTATATGATGCTAGGACAGTACTACAAAGCTCTCGAAGATGCCCGAAAATCAATAAATTTGGACAACAAATTCATAAAGGTTTTGTTTTACCATTATTGTTTGTATTAATTAATCCATTTATTATTGACGTATTTTGTTATCCAGGGTTATTTGAGAGTCATTAAATGTTGCATCGCTATGGGCGAAATCTTAGAAGCTGATAAAAATTTGAAAATCGTATTAGATTTGGATCCGAGTAATGATAGTATTATTGCAGAACAAGGCCACCTGACTACCCTAAAAAATGCGTTCACTAGCGCTGAAACATCGTACTCAAACAATGATTATCGACAGGTTCGAAACGTCATTCAAAATCATAGCGGTGTTCCAATCTACGATGAGCTAATGTCATTCTTCTGCTCATATTTTGCAGGCTGTATACTTTCTTGATCGTGCTTTAGACTATGCTAAATCTTGTATAGCGTTCAAAGTGATGAAGGCGGAGTGCCTAACGTTCTTGAAACGATATCAAGAAGCTCAGGAAATCGTTAACAATATTTTGAATAATGTAGATAAACAAAATGTGGATGCGATTTATGTTCGAGGAATGTGTATGTATTACATGGACAACATTGATCGTGCATTCACGCATTTTCAACACGCTCTAAAGTTAGCCCCAGATCATTCGAAAACTCTTAATATTTATAAGGTAAAAGGTTAACTAACGTGTAACCATTTTCTTTTTTATCTGCACGATATTAATTTACATAACGAGCACGGTGATTCCGATTTTTCAACGATGAAATTGCAATCGATGAATTTGGTTCGCTCTCTAAAGAACATAATTTGTTTGAATTGTGATCAACTTTTATTGTTGGATGGGTAATTTTATTGATTTGACGCAGGCCCGTAGCGTAACTCTTTTTCCAACTTGGACAACTCAAATTTAAGAGAATGTGAGGGCGTATAACTACAGGGAGGAAAATTGTTTTTTGTATTTCCTCGAGGAAATTTCCCGATTTTCCGTCCCACCTGTGGGTTCTGCGAAAAAAATGAAAATATTCAAGTTTTGCTAGCGCGGGCAATGTTCGCGTTGCTGACATAGGCGTTATGGACCTAATTTGACGAGTAGATATTTGATACGGTACGTATTATTGTCGGTGCGTCTTCTCATCTTGTCAGTTTGATTTATTTCTCAGTTTTCACCGATGAATGACCTATAACGCGCCAATTTTATAGTGTTTCGTTCGGGAGTTTACCTTTGTGAAGCTATTCAGTTATATGGACCTACTGCGTGGTGCGTGGTGTAATTGGTTGACCTTATTTACGTCGAATTGTTGTATTCTCTCGTGTATGTAATTCTTCGTTTGAGTGTTCGAGCATTTTGTCGCATTTTGTTGAACGATCTTAAAAGAATGGGAGTATGTCGCCTTAACAAACAGAAAAAATCCTTTGAAAATATTTGTTTTCATATTATCTAATATCAAGCTGCAAAAACTAAATATTTTGTTTTTGTTTTTTGACCAGAGCCTGGTTTTCAATTTTATCGCCTATGGGCCTTAGGAAGTTTTGCCGCCCCTTCACACGTAACGATGAAAGCAAGAAAACAAAAAACAAAAAAGCGCGAGTGCCTCTGCGGCGTGATGTGTAAACCTAAAAATATTTGAACAATATTAAAAAAAAAAAATTTTAAAAAAATAAATAAATCGCCATTTCTTAAAAAAATTTATGAATTTTCGGCAAATTTTCCATTAATTTATGTTTTTTTTTTTCGTTTATTTTTCAACGGAAAGTGGATTCCAGTAAATTTTTTCCTCCAGCTGACATTAACAATTCCAGCTTTCTAACTTGAATAACGGCCGAGTAATAACAGAGTGAAAGAGGAGAGATTTCTGTATTTCAGAATCATTGATCGAAAGATGAGATGTGTTCCATTATTTGCGTTTTTTTTCGTTTGTTCATTTCAAAATAGCTAAAGATAATTGGTAAATTTTTTGGGAATTCTGTAAATTTTATCTTCTTTCCAGCTTGAATAGAAGATGAAGAATCATTGAATATTATATTGGAGGTTTCTTTCAAAATTGAAATGTGTACAATTGACAAAGGGCATGCACACTACCACACGCTTACACATCAACAAGAGTTACAATCTGACTCTTAACGCTTGTAAGTCTCGCGTAGCCCCTATCGTGAACTAAGATGTTTACACATCAAAAAAACGCGTTCAGATTTCATATGTTTCCAGGAATCGCCTGAGAAATTACCACCTCTCAAAATTTGCCACCTGAGTCACTCTCTAGTAACTAACAAGAAATCAGGCACGGTGTTTGACGTTCTCAGCTATGAATTATCTCTTGACAGAAGTTTTCTTGGAAGTTTATAGGCACAGTTACGTTTGGTTATATGATTACTTTGATATGAAACTGGTCAATTGCTGTCTGTTATGTAGTCTTACCCAAAAAATATTCATTCTGAGTAAATATAGTTAGGCTCGGTTGTACCAACTTTGAACTGTAGGATAAACCAAGTTTAACTGATAAGACATGGTAAAATAAAGTTGAACTCAACTCATCGATGGTTTAACTATTTGGTACAACCAGCTCTTTCGAGTTCATTCATTTTGATTTTTTTCGGATCATAAATGTGGGCTGTAAGCCTGTGGGTCGTAGGGAATATTTTATAATCGTGCATGAGCGTAAACAGCTGCTTGGTAATCTGTTCTAAACAGAAGATTATATTCTTCAGTCATTTCAGATGTAAACTTCGGCCTCATTTTAATTTTAGTTTGCTACCGTGAATTTTAATTTTTCAATAAATTTTTTACTGTTTTAATGAAGTTTTCATAATAAAAGAAAATTGAATTTTCAAATTGACAGATGATGATTACATATTTAAAAAAAAATTATTTTGTCGAATCGAATAGAAACTAGTGGTTGAGCGATATACATCTTATCAGATTCATTATCAGTTTAGTTAATTATTGTATTTAGTGTGGTTAATGCGGACTGCAAATTCGAAACATCGCTTCGCTTGAAATGAATAATTTTCATAATTTCTCGGTTTTCTCGAATTTTAATTCGTTTTATATTATTCTGTAATGAGAGTTGTTGGTTGTATTTTTTGGTTATTTCATTATTTAAATTATGATGGTGCTTGAGAGATTCTGATATGATGACGTTTAGATAAGTTGATACGATTTTTTTCGTGCAGTATTGCCTCCTGGTTCTCGGAAAAAAAAATTTACTAGGAAAAATGTGAACAATAATAGCATTTAGCCGATCTGCATAAAAATCAAAAGAGGTCTGGTTTTTGGCTTATCGTTAGTACTAACCTTCGTCCCAAATTTCGTGATAATCGGACTAAAATTATGACCTGTAGGTTCGTAACTAGAAAATCTTATATAATTGAATATAAACCCTGTGTTCCTGGAGATGTTGGGACTATTTAAAATTTGGTAGTAAACGTCCTCGTCGAAATGAAAAAAATTCTTTATTCAACTCTCGCCCATAATATCAGGTTTTCTGCCCTTTTTATACGCTTTTATTCTACTCGCTCAATTTGTCGAAGTACATCGGATGACCAACTTCAGCGCTGCTTTCACGTGTTGTGACACGCACACATACCCTTATATCCGTTTTTATCAGTTGTTTTTTCAATTTTTGTTTGTTTCTGTCTCGGAAAAAAAGAGAAATTTTCTCTTTCGCCGTTATTTTCTTCTTCAAATTATAAAAGCGTCTTTTTTAAAAACTCGTTTTTAACCTAACTTATTAAATTGTTGTTTATTTCAAAAACTAATAATCATCGAAAGAAATTACCGATGATGATCCCCTCTCCTTATTTTTCATCAGATTTCGCTGAAAATGAAATCATTTTGTGTTAATGATGAGAAAATATTAAAAGAAAACTCCGTTTTGTTATAATAACATTTTTCTTTTCAGTTTTACAATTTAAGTAGGTCTAGACAAAAACCCATAAATTTCCCTACGAAAAAGATTCCTTACAACTTTTTGTTGGGATCAACAGTAACATCGTTGTTTCATAAATCATAAGTGGGCACTGAGCGTTTGTATTTTTTTCCTCGCTTATTTGCAACCTTTGGCAGCCTACAACGCGCGTTGCAAGTTCAGGCTTGGCCAAAAGAAACAAATTTCTCCTGGTGATACACAATATACTATTATGAACACTATTTTCTCGTCTAAAATACAATCCTACTGCGAATTAATTGTGACTCCAATACAAGGAATGCTGTTAACTCCGTAATTCTTTACCTGCCATTTTGAAGTCATCTTTAACATTTCGATGTATGGGCAAGAAAATAGACGGAACATTTTTCGCCCGTGTTTATTGTACCCAATGCTGAAAAAGCTTCAAAATGGAGGGTCGAGAACAACTAGCTTATTGAACTACGTGAGTGTTGAAGGTAGGCCGTTTCTCAAGAGAACTTGTTTCAACGTACTTGATGAGTATAAGTTTCCATTATCAAAAATTAAATTCAAATAATTTTTTTAATTCACTCCTCTGATTTTGTCTTGAAGGCCTGTAACTCCGAAACGAGTGATTTGTTGGAAACATTTTTGTCTTATTTCGACAAGTATTTTCTAAATTTTAAATAGTGCTGACCTCTTCCGGAACACCTTGTATAATATATATATTATCTATACTAATATACAGGGAATAGAATTTTAGGCTTTAGCATGTTTTGTTGTAGTAGAGCAGATATGGCATATTGAACTTTCTCTGGCGAAACACAAAATTTCCAGTAAAATGATACCCATTTGATGTGACATATTTTTGGGGTAAAAAGGCTATTTTTGCATATTTTGGACTTGTAAAGGTATGTTTAGAGAATATTCCGCCGTTTTTACCGGTTTTAAAGAATATTTTAGTATTTTAAAAAATTTTTCACTTTTGATTTGTCGAGAAAAAAATTTACTTTGAAAACCTCCGTTGTTAGTTGTAATCATTTTTGATGTTTCAAAATTCAAATAAGAACGCAAAAATAATTATTTTTTCCCCTTTGTTAATATTTAATTGTGTCTTCATGCAATTGTACTCTTACCATTGAGCTAGGTTGAATTTTCCTTTTAAAATGAGCCTAATATTGATAAAATTATGTATATTTTGGAATATTTTGAAAAAATAAAGCCATTTTATGAGCGCATATTTTACTTTTTTTTGGAGCATAAAATTCTAGTCCTTACCGAATAATGTATATATATATATATACACAAGCCCTGAAGCGCCACTTCGCTACATTTTGGCTTGTGCTGCCCTGGTAACACGGTTCAATTTGTTACTAAGTGGAACAGCGAAATAGTTGGTGCATGCGCACGAATTTTTTATAATTTTTGTGTAGTTTAGACTTGAAACTGAAAAAACGGTGTTGTAGATTTATTATACCGATGTTACGGGAAATGATGTGAATGCTTATAGATTTACATTTTTACCCATTTTATATTGGGAAATATTGTTAATTTTGAAGATGTTCATCTGGATTATGAGGCATGGTTCAACTAAAACTCCCAGTCTGGGTGAAGTTTTCTCTCCAAAAGAAATTCTGAAATGTATAGGTAGGTAGAACGAAAAAATAATTCTACCTGTTTTTATTTGAGGAAAAGATGGTGACATTTTGAGCTCCCAAAAATTTGTTCAAGCTTTGCCTCTAGCGTTATCATACTTCGCTGATCAAATTGGGCATTGATTGTTTTTTAAAAAAATTGAGCTGAAATCAATTAAGAATACATCCCTTAAATTCACATGGATAGTGTACATAAACGTAGAGCAAAGTATGTCAGAAGGTATACTCTGGTTGCGTATTTAGTGTCAGCATGTCTGACCAGAAATCATTTTTCTTTACTGGTCCAGTATTATGTAGTCAAAAGCTGAAATAAATTTATGTAAGTAGGAAGATTTGTTTTGGGGGAGGTTAGGTAAGGTTGTTTATTTTTTTTCAATTAAAAAAATGACTATAATAATAGTATATTACACAATATGGGGGAAAGTGAGAAATTATCAACGAGTGAGAGTTTGCAAGCACGAGCTGTAGATGAGTGTGGTAACCACACAAGTTGATAACTGATCACTTTGACCAAGTTGCGTTCGATACTTTATTAACTGAGCAAATAAAAATGTTTAAATTAAAAAAAAAGGCATTTTCATCTTTGTTTTTAACAATCTTGTGTCATTCACACTCATATTTCAGTCATGATTGTTATGAAAACTTGTTCTTTTGATGACATAGACGTGATGAACAGAAAATAATGCAGTACTCTTCTCCCTGTCATCGCATTGGCAAAACATCATTTTTCCATTTGTTTATAAGATAATAAACTGCTATTTTTGTTCGAATGGTTAATAAATTCTTTTTTATTAAAAAAAAACAAAAAAAACAGAGAAACCCTTACCTAAGTACGCAATATACATGGAGTATTAGGATGTCTAGTGATAGTGGAGCGCTAGTGCTTATCAAGAGCTATCAATTTTGGAAGGATGTTCATGGAGATTGTGTACATATTTTTACATGCTATTTCCCATGAGGAAAGAAGCATCCATATCTTCCTTCTTGAGTTATTTATTGTACAATTGTCAATTTTATCATATACTAGTAACAATCGTAAAACAAAATCATGTTTTAGTCGTCAAAAACTTCTCTTTTCTCATTAAATATTTCCTTTCAAAAATTCCCGTTTTGTGCTTTTAAAAAGTTATCAAACGTAGATGATTACCCTTTCAGCACTTTTAATTTCTGCCACCAGAACGAGACTCTTTTGTTCTGGACTTCCCATTAGATGGCTTTAATGTTAGGATCAAGTATAAATGATTGTCCAACAAGTGGCCATCAACGAAAATGACCGGGTCTTTGATCATTCATGTGAATGTCCAATTCACATCATTACCCGTAACATATACGTATGAATTTAAGATTTTAATATAACAATTTTTCTTGAATTATGAAACGATGTACCAACCCCTACCCCTAGATTGTTTCATAGAGATCGAAATTAACACGTAGATTTTCATTGAAAACTTTCACGAAAACTATTGATAAACATTATTCAATAGAATTTTTCATTGTTTTATTGGAAGTTCTTCGTATCTTGTAATTTGAATATTGGCGAATGTCCATTTTCAGTGCACATTTAAAATAAATACTATTTTTGGGCATCGTTTTTTTTTTTTTTTTTTTTTTTTTAAATGCGAGGTTAAAGAAATTTTTTTTCTTACATGGTGAAAAATTAAAAAAAAGCTAAAATTCAAATTATACATACGGAGCATTTAGATAAGTTAACTCATTCCCATAAAAACAATGTAATGAAAATGACATCAGTTTTTAGTTGGGACAAATTATCCTACCAGCAGCGCACATGCTTTAGCTCTTGAAAAATGCCGGAAATTTGAATCGCAAACGACACTAGCACTTAGGGGATAAAATTTCCGTACTAACTTTTGAAACCATTTTCGTATCAGAGTGGGTCAACTTGTCAAAAATAGTCTATAGGAATAACTTTACCAAAAACATTCACGACCAAGTTTCGTAATCCAGTTCGATAATTCGTATTTTATTTCGTTAAAAAATTTTGAAATACTTTCTCAGGGCATACGGAGTAATTTCTGAATTTTATCCAGATCCGTTTAAAATTTTGAATCTTAAGTTTAACTGAATAAAATTTTCATGAATTCAATTTTTCGGTAATGAATATAGAATCGTATATATGTTGATACCCCTGAGTGGTCTGTCAACAAGAAATGATGAAAGTTATTTCTATTAAATTTGTTAATTATGGTGGTCAAGAATAAATAAATTTTTTCCGCGTCATATTGAATATTTCATTATAACATCTGTAATATTCTGGAAAATGGATCTGCCCTTCTGGTGGTTGGTTGCAGTTTAGTGGTTTAAAAAAAAATGAAAATGAGAATCCCGTTTGTGAAAACCGAAAAATCGGAATTACTGTAAAATAACTACGATTAACCTTTTGTGTATGTAGAGAAATTCTTTTTCTTAATGTTCGTCGTCCTAAATTTCAGAGAGCCAAACTTTTGAAGCAGAAAAAAGAGAAAGGAAACGAAGCATTTAAAGCCAGCCGTTTGAAAGATGCCTACAATTTTTACACGGATGCATTAAATATTGACCCGCTGAATGATTCGACTAATTCCAAATTGTATTTTAACAGAGCTACAGTTTCGTTTAAGGTTATCCTACGCGTTGATTTTATATTAGTATTGTGTTATTGACGGAAGGCGGTAATGGATTCCAATTCAATTTCTGTTGTTTCAGTTGGGAGACTTGAGCCAGTCTGTTAAAGATTGTTCGTCAGCTTTAAAATTAGACGATAAATATATCAAACCGTTGTTACGCAGAGCGAAGTGTTATCTTGATTTAGAGCAGTTCGACGAAGCTGTTCGAGATTATGAAAAAGCGTTTAAATTGGAGCGAACAAACGGTAGCTAATCCATAATCATCGCTTTACTCGACGGAATGGCATTAATTTGTTTGTGTTTTTGCATTATAGAAGTGCAGTCATTGTTAAGTAATGCTAAATTATTACAAAAAAGATCTCTGAGAAAAGACTATTATAAAATTTTGGGAATCCACAAGGATGCGTCTACGGAGGAAATAAAGAAAGCTTATCGAAAACGAGCCCTCGTTCATCATCCAGGTTTGTATTAATGAATTAAAATTGGCAAAACAAACTCGAATCGTGTTCTGCTGATTATCTGTGTACTGAAAGTGGAGACGTCGACAATTTTTTTTGTGTGCTTATTCAGCTGCAGCTAGTGTATTTTCTGTGCGATTTGAGAGAAGTTTATGAGCATTTACTGCAATAATTTGTCCTTTTTTTAAGATTTTTTCAACAATCTAAAATGAAAAATTCTCGTAGAATGATTTGTTTTTCGTGTGGCTTGTAAAAAAAAAAAAAGTATAATTTGGCTTCAGAAATTTTCCATATTAGTTGTGTCGAGGCTTAAACTTTAAAATATTTAACAGAAAAATTGTAATTGCTCTCTCCCCTCCAGTAAACCACCATATTTTTGAACACTTTTTTACGCATTTGTTGCTAAGTGAAAATTACAAAAAAACAATTTTGCTCATACGCATATATAGGTGTTTAACATCACTGTAACGTACTGCAATCCCAATTGATTCACCTTCTAGTTATTGGAAAAAGAAGTGTTTTTTTATAATTCAAAATAGTTAATTGTGAATGTCATAAGGTATGTCACACACTATTTTTTGCATCAGTACCACTAAAAAAAAAAAAAAAACCAAGAAAAAATTAGAATACTGTTTTTGTTACTATGATTACTGTGGCAACTTCCTACCAGTGGTGACGAGTGTACTTGTACACTCGCTGGTAGGTTGTGTGGCCAGTCCCTACATTACATAGGGCAAACACTCTTTTGGTACACATGGGTTAGTAGCTCACCACTACTAATCTAATTTTAATACTGAGCAAGGCTCACACACATATGAGGTTGATTAGTAGTTGTATGCATGTACTCACCTCAGCGTCCTACAATTACCAAATGCAGTAGCAGCGCTGTTCTGTAATCCGCAGATATATAGGCCTATTGGGATGTGCAATGGTGGTGGAGCATTAGCACTTATCAAATGCTATCACTTCTGAAAGGTTGTCAATGGAGATTGTTTACATTTTTTTACATGGTATTTCTCTTAAGGAAAAAAGCATCTATATCTTCCTTCTCAAGTTATTTTTTATGCAACTGTCAATTTTATAACTTACTTGTAACAATAACAAAAGAAAATTGTGTTTTAATCATCAAAAATTTCACTTCTCACATTAAACATTTCCTTTCATAAATTCCTATTTTATACTTAAAAACAATTATCAAACCAAAGACATAGCTAAAGAGATGTCTAACTCTCTATATGCGTTGTGGTACAAAAATGTGACAAAGATCTTTGACCATCATCATCAACATCAATGAACAGTCAACTTTGTTCAACATTTTGAGCAGCTTTGGCTGTGCATATTTTGTATTGAAAACAGACATATCTATACCAATACACCCACACTATCAAGCTACAACACATGCGCAGTAACAAATATTGGACTTTGAAGTGTTTTATGACATTTTATCTTTGATATGTTTTTGATCGGGCATTGGATATCTCTATAGCTGTAAATCTCTGTACCAAGAATATTATATGATCACCCTTTCAGCACTTTAAATTTTACTGCCAGATTGAGAATCGCCTGTACTGGACTTCCAAATTAAAAGAGTCGTGTTCGAATGCTGGTGGCGATACTGTTCTTTTTTTTTAAATCTCTTATATAATGTCATGCCTGCGCATAATATGGTGCATAATGTAAAAACTGATGCATAAAGAACTTAAATTATGCATTGTTCTAAAATCATCCACTTTATGTACCATCAAGGGATGCATAATAGTGTGTTTTATGACAAGTGTTGCAAAAACTTTTTTCTCAGCAAAAACAAATATTTCAAAGCTGATATTTGGCAAAATTGCATGTTAATCTAAAATAAGATCTGAAAAAAACAAAAACGCAGCCAATTTGACTGATGGCGATTTCCTACGTTTACTCGCCTTTAGCATTTAGCAATAATAAAAAAAAAAGCGAAAGTCATGGACTTGCGAGTGTATTTGCTTTACAATTTTTTTTGTGTTTTCCTCTTTCAAATATTCTAATATTTGAAAAAAAAAAAAAAAAAAAAAAAAAAAAAAAAAACCCAAAAAAAACTTAATTGATGAATAATGGAATGCAGTAGCCTGGTCTCACTAACTAGAGGAAGACATAGTTCCACTTATTCGCTTGAAAACGTGATTACGCATGTCGTCTTCCCAATGATTTAAATATACGTAATTATATTATACTTATTTTGAAACGCCTCGAATGTTAGTTTTATATAATATGCTTTTATTTAACTCCATTTGGGAACTGAATTTATACTTAGTTTTTTGTTTGTATATGGATTAACTCATGAATAGTTAGTTTGCCGCTAAAGCATTACTAATGCACTAGAATCGCAATTGGCAGTTAGGTTATGTGTTTCTGTATAAGTGCAGTAGAGGTCGATAGGTTTCTTTTCACTGTTGATTTATTTACACCTAATAGTCTGTCAACTGTTTCAGTATAAGATTTTTATGAAGTCTTGAATATTCCCATAGTGGGTTGTTGTTGCAAACCTGAGTTTAATATAATATCTAGTTGACTTGAGTTGTTCTATCAACTTGCTATCTATGATATGATAGTCATCAGTGTAGGCTAGCAAAAATGGATTCTTTCCTTCAGTGCGTGCCCTTCATGTGTTGCTAAGTTTCTCATCGAGTCTGCCTCCAACAGCTGTTCTTGTCTGCCTCTTAAAAGAGGATTCCATAGTTCCCTACGTTATTGTAGACGATAAAATTCAGTACTAGTTTCCTTTTATTTTATTTTTTTTTGCAGTATTTCTCATAGTGATTACTGGCATTGAGGGGCAAAAGTCACAGTACTGGTGAAGTGATCTTTCGGATAATACAGGGGACCTTGACCGAGGCATGCTACTTTGTATGTTGACAATGGTAAGGTGGCCTCCAGGGAGTAGGGCTTCTCCTCACCTGCTTTGGCTCCTCACTGTTGTTGTCCCTTAAGTGGCATACCTTGGACCAGCTCCGACGCATCTGCCTATTTGTTTGAAAGATCCCGCCATCTAGGTAATGAGCGAACCATTGACTCTGAAGTTAATCGTAATAAATCTTCCTTTGTTAGCCTACTACTCGTCGTAATTAATTTTCTACGGACATAAAAAAAAAAGCGTTTCTGGCCTGGCGTTTGAACACCCGTCTATCGAGTGGTGTGATGTATTTAAGGAGAACGTTGATTTTTTGTCATGTAACCCTATTTTGAAAAATGGTATTCAAAAGGCCGCCCTATATTTTCTCATTAAAAAATATCAGCGTGAGAAGGGCTGAAAAGTAGTATAGTACAATTTCGTTCTGGGTCTGTGTAGCCCATATACTTCATTATTTTTGAGGCTGTTTAAATCTCAGTGTCTACTTCGATGATGATGTTTATTGAGCCGGTGAAAGTTACATTCGTTTTCTCGATTTCTTACAGTTGATCTTTAATAATAACATAAGAAGAATAACATTCACACGTGTTACACTTGAGAAAGCATATTTTTTTTAATTTATTTAGATCGTCATGCTAATGCAACCGAAGGGGAGAAAAAGGAACAAGAAAAGAAATTCAAAGAATTGGGTGAAGCGTACGGTGTATTGTCGGATCCGAATAAACGATTTCGATACGACAACGGGCAAGATGTGGAAGAATCTTACGGAAATGGTAAGTTCTATCGAAACATTACATAATACATTTTAGAAGACAGGTGCTTCCTTGGATGGAAATTATTGCGATGGCTGGAAATCGTGTCTACTTTCGTTTTCGTTTCCCTTTCTTCTCCCATTTGATCGTTTTCGACTTGATTCACTGTTGCAATTTTATGTGTGTGTTCGCAGATATTGACGCCAATAACGTATTCAAAGCGTTCTTCGAAAATTCGCAAAGTTTTCGTTGTGATCCGCACGACAGATGGAACTACAATTCGTTCTCCTTTAAATTTGGTTGAATATCTACGACGAATGCGTTTTTCCTCTCCATTTTGTTTTAACGTTCTTACATCGTTGGTAAGCTTTTTGTGCACGCGTTCGCGATTTAAAAAAATTAAAAGCTTATCTTCTAAAAGTTCGTAATTCTTTGGATACAAGAAAAAAAAGAAAAAGAAAGTTTGTAGAAACCAAAACAAACATCAATTTTTCGTACTTCTTTCATATTATGAACTATTTTTGTTATTGAATTTTTTATATATTTATTACCTAGCGCAAAGATCATCTTATATCGTAGCTCGGTAATATGTAGTATGTTCGTTGTGGTTAGGTATTTTTTTTATTTTATTTTTTTCATATTCGACCCATTTCTTCCTTCTGCCACTTCGTGTCTGTATATATTTTTTCTCTCGTTCGAAAATCATTTCTAAGTTCAATGAAATCTGTCTAGATTTTTTATTTCATAATGAAATAATTCCTTATTTCAAATTGTTTTGTTTATTTTTCTCTGTTTGCGCAGTAATGTACTGTGTAGGGAATACAAGCGTACATTCTTCAAATTTAAGCTTACATTTTGTTCAATTCAGTGTGATATCGTTTCCGTTTTACGATTATATTTTTTTTTTTACTCTTGCTCCGATCAGATTACAATTATTTCATTTTAATCGATTGCCTCGTTCGTACATTAATACAAATTTTGTAGATTCTTTTTAATGATAAGATTGTTATAAATCTTAAAGATCATCGTATGTTAATTTTTTTTCTTTTGTTACAGCGTGGTATCGATTTAAGTTCGTGATTTTAATTTTTAGCCGTCAAGTTGTGGGTCAAAATATAGAAACCGGTGTTCGTGTAATTTCTGCTGAGTTTTATTTGCATTCGTCTGTTCTTGCAACTCACTGAACGTATCGTTCTCCTGATTCTAAGATTTTGTAAGCGCTTAAATAAAAATTTTATTAGAGGAATGTGAATAACTTTTAAAATTTGTACTGCCACGAAAGCTGTATGTATGACATGTACATCTTGGACGTTTTTGCGATTGTATAATTTCGCTTTGTTTGTTTGATTTTGAGTAAACCTTAATAATGCAGTGTAATTACGTTGGTAGACGAGACGTTTGAGAACTTGCATAAGAATTTTTTTGAAACAATAATTATTATTTGCTCGATTTGGAAATGAAGAGGACGATATATTTATACAGATTTATACCATAATTACTTCTTTCACACAAATGACTTAATTCAAGTTCGTCTTGTATTTTTCTATCCTTTACTCATTTACCAATGAAATCTTGTAATATCTGAATTGGCTTTCTCTCCTCTGATTGCTCTTCATTGCCATGATTACTCCAGTAATTCAGTCAAGTTCTTGGCGGCTCAGATCTTCATTTGTATCCTTTTCAGCAATATTGAGGTTCATCTGTCCTTTTTTTTTTTTTTTTTTTTTAAATAATAGGTTAATTTAAATTCACTTGAGTATTTCGGTTTCGAATCTTGAAATTCGTCTGTACGTAGAACGCTTGAATTTTTTTATTTACTTATTTGTTTGTCTAATTAAGAAAGTGTTTGGCATTCTGTTTTATCATTCTCATAAACATTCTAAAATTGATGTTATGTTTTCTTAGCGTATTCGTGGAAATTATGTCAATAGTGCCAGATAAGAAAAAATAATTTAATAAATATGTGAAAAAGTTTCGAAGCCGTTCCTTGACAGTAGGTCTGATTTCTAATGAGTTCTGTGCTTATAATGCATTGTTTCAGCATGTTTGATGATAAAATTGTAGACATCCGCAGTGACGAGTAGAACAAATCAAGTTTTGAGCTATCTGTATGGTCATGTAGAGATCTTTGAGTCTTATAGATGCAATTTACACGAAAACTCTAAATTGCGAAGGGTTTAAATTTTCCATTTAAAAAATATAACAAGATTATTGAAGGAGGGGATGAAGGCGGTTGTATTTCGAGAAGACTTTAATGGCAATGAAATTTGATGTAAATTGTCATCTCCAATTTTTCATAAATCTAACGTGGTTAGAGGTGAAGCAGTAGAGTTACGAGGGGGATGGCAGCGCAACCGCGTTAATTTTTCAATTTGAAATTATGCTGTCGGTGAAAACGATAACATGTGTTGCGTATTTACATTAGAAGGGGAAAAAAAAAAAAAAGCCGCGGGGCCCAGTCCGAAATTTTATCTTAGCTACGCTCCCGGCGGGTGTTCAAAGGAAATAAAAAAATAACAGTTTCAACTCGCGCTACTTCCTATCTGACCGTGTCACTGAAAAGAAAAACATTTAACGCTGTTGATAAGTAAAATGCGGTAATGTTTTTGTTATTTTACTGAAGAATTGCTGTTTCTAACTTGTGTTGTTGTCACATTAGGTCTTCAACTGAAAATGTTTTGGGGACACGTCAGTCAATTTAGGTATATGTGTTATGTGTAGCATGCAGACTACTAAGCTGGATCAGTTTATGTCTTCGTCTACCCAACATTTGCTGATCAATATTAAATACTCATCATTTACTATCACTAGTTAATAGGTATTACGGTTTTTAACGTGAAAAAAAAGGGAAAAGTTAGTTCATATTCGTTAAAAAGAGAATAATATGGCATCTAAAACATAAAGATAGTATAGGAGTATCAAAACTAACATAGGTAAGTGTAAAAAAAAATAAAATCATACTTTTGGTAACCACAATACGTTGAAGTTTTACCATACCTGGTCAATATTGACTTTTTTGTTTTATTCTATAACACGTAATTTACAATGAGAAAAAAACAAAAATCGTACTTTTTACTCGGATAATCAAGTTATGGAATAATCTCGGAAATGGGTCAATCGATATTCTACTGTAGAGACAAGGACTAAAAATTATAAAAAAATATAATTTATATTAAAAATACTTTTAAAAGCTACGCATTCATTCAAAATGCACTAAAAAATAGAAAATAATTTTTAATTTTTCCATGTAGGTGAAATTTGAAAAATTTTGTGAATGACAGAAATAAATGTGTAGGGCACTCGAAACAAATATAGGTGGTGGGTACGTTAGGTACTTAATCAATTACTTCTTGAATGGGTGCTCATCAGTTCATCACTATTGTAACTTAATAATACTAGGCTAATAGAAAATACTTTCATATTTTCAAGTATTTCTCTAAGCGTCTCACTCGTTTAGTTCAATCATTCACAAAATTTTTAAAATTTCAGCAGCATGGAAACATTAAAAATTATTTTCTATTTTTTGACGAACTTTGAATGAAAGCGTGGTTTTTAAAAGTTCTTTTTTCATCAGGAACTTTTTACTTATGACGTCGTACACATGTAAATGAAATAGCCAGATTGTAGCTACCCGTCTGTCCGAATTCTATTGGAGGGAAAGAAATTGATAAAAAAGTAAAAAATTGTTCTTTGAAAAACTATTATCGAGTAATGTGTTTTTTCCATCATCATGTCACTTATTTCATACAACTTGTTCAGGTCTGTAGCCATCCACATGTCTTGCCAGAGGAGTGCCTGTTGATAGATCATCGCAAAGTGGGTCCAGGTCCTGTATGCATTATTATGTGATGCCGTGATCGTATGGCCGTAACAGACCCACTTCAGCATCTTCTGTCGTGATAATGGTTGAATAGGGGTTCAACACACTTGAAACGTAGGTTCAGATCTGGTGTCAGACAATTTTTTTTTGAACTTTATTTTAGGCAACTGCGATATTTTCTGTATTGGAATGTTGGGTAGAATCTTTTTTCGTTTTGTCTAATTTTTCGTCATACTTACAATAAAAAAAAAAAAAAAAGCCAAATAGTAAGAAAAGAAGAACGTAATCAAAACAATGACAAGAATCCATTTTGAAAATTGAAATGATCCATCAACAGGCGATCCTCTTGCCAGGAGTGTGTTCTGTAATTTATTTGAATTCTTACTTCTCTCCGGAAGAGATAATAAACTACTTCATCAGAGTGAGATTTTAAGTCTGTTAGGACGACTAGAGAAATTACAGAATGTTCTGTAGGTTTCTCCAGCTTACCTTAAAGAAAGCCATTTGGGTGATCTTTCTGTAGCTACAGAAACGTATTTGGGCAATATCTACGAACTACAGACCTATTGACTTCTGATAATTCTTACGAAAAATCTGCAGCACCTTTTTCTAGCTGTAGACTTTAGAGTCTTGGGAGATACATTTTTAGGGTTGGCAAGTTGCACATTTTTTCATGTTTTTTTATCGGTTGCTTGAAAAAGAATAAAATTAATGAAACGTAGACGATGAATTATGAGAAATCAGAAATAATTCAACTTATCTTATTCGTGATTATATGATTTAAATTAAAATACGTCGGTTGAGAATAACCTAAATAGTATTTTATTTCAACTTGATTCAATCTATGTAATCTAACCGCAGGATCTGAACGGAATTTGACGTATCTTTAAAACCAAATATACGATTTCGATAAAATATTCATAAAATCTTCTACTAACATATGCGAATATTTCTGGAAAATTTCAGCTCAATTGCACATTTTCTTTTTGAGATACCGCTGAAATTCTGTTTAGAATGAGTAATTTAAATGATGTTATTTTACTCTAGTTTAAGTATTTCTGTGATATCACAAAAAGCAAACATTCGATTACAACCAAATTTTCACAAAATCTTTTGCTAACCTATGTTGGGGTTTCAGTGAAATTTTAGATTTTTATAAGAGACAGTTCTCTCGCAATTATTTTTGATAACTTTAACTGTGAGCAAGTTCAATGGAAGAAAATAGAAAGAATATTATAGGTATCTACGGGTAGTCAAAAATCAGTTCATTCATTCCTACAAATAAATTAAAGTTCACCTCTTCTTTCTCAGTAGTTTCACTTGTATTTTCTGGAATCTGAATACATTTCAATGTAAGTTTAATTACTAGTTATTGGCTACTTTAGCTATTTACAAATTTGCTTGATGATAAAAATTGATAAACATTTCTATTCCCAAAACCTCCTAACCTACAGAATATTGTTCAGTTGCGGCTTCATGAGATTTTATAAATCTACAGAAAAAAAAGCTACAATTGATTACAGATTTTTCTGTATGTTTTTAGTTAATTTGTGAAGTGAGGTTTTTGGATCCGAAGAAACTGAACAGGTCAATTTGAAATACTATAATGTATTAAAATTATAAAAACTATACAAGAATGAAATAGACTAAAAAGGAGATGGTGATCTCTCTCCATTGCACAAAAAGTGTTCAAGTGAGAAAAGGTGAGAAAGTGTTATCGGTATTTGAGATTTGAAATGTAAGAGTTACACAACCTGAATGAGTAGTACCAGTGTCAGTGTATAATGTTGCTAGTAGTGAGTGAGTGTAGTGAGAGTGTCCCAAACAACAATTGGGTCACCCAAACAGACTTTTTTTTTGTTATTTATGGAATACACTTGCAACTTGGCTAAATTTAGCAATGTTTTCATCAATAAAACAAAAAACAAATCAACTAGTCAATCATTTCCTAAATATAAACAATGGAACATCCTCCACATCTATCACAATGTTAGGTGTAGGAATTCCAATTTTTTTGTTTTTTGGAATTTTTGTGCATAAATGAAGGCTCTAGCCTGGCACATGCAGTATATTCAAAGGCTGATTGAAATTTGACAAAAATTGCCTTGTTAGCACAAGTATCGAGGCACAAAATACATTGCATCAGTACCCCAATGTTCTCTTTTGCAATGCATCGGTACCAAAATACCATTAAATTATTGCTCAAATGCAGAGGTGGAATGCTTTTTTGTTTTCTAATTTACTCAAGTTCTACTGTGAGGAAATCAACAGGGGTAGTCAATATGTGAAGTATGAGGGTGTTGTATCCATTTTTATCAAAAATTCCCAACCAAAAATGTTATTCCTGGGAACTGCCCACATTGATCTATCCACTCTTAAGCAGGTAGATTTGGATGATGTCCAGATGTCATCTAACCACAATTATGGAACAGTTCAAATAGTGACTTCACACAGATCATTCTACCACTACAAAATGTTTGGTTAATGCGTTGGTGTCAGGGAAATTCCACAAGTATTCAAGTAAAACTTGGTGCAATGTCACAACACATTCTTACATTTGTGAAATAGCCTTCCCACTGCAAGTTGGTGTAGTTCTATCAAATAGAACGAAGATAAGATTAAGGTAATTCAACTTTTCTTTACTGCATAAATATTAATTACCTATTTTCATTGGCTTACACACTCTCATTAGAAAAGATTAGCGCCCCCTGCATTCAAACCTCTGAAATAAGCATATATTAATTTTGTCAATTTTAACCAAAGTTGTGATGTAACGAACCTTCCAACCATACTTTGCTAGAAAACCTAGTTTGCCAATTTTCACTGACTATATTGTTCCATCCTGTTTTTGCAGATGATTCAGTTCTTCTACAAAAACGTGTCGAACAAAATATAGACAACCATTATTCCTAATTCTTGGAATAATAGCTGTCTATATTAAACCTTGCTTCCCATAGACAAACACCACCAGATATGCTGACAATGAAGTGTCATCATATTTGGCGGATGTTCCGTGTCACGCTACCTTTTTGGTCCGCCATTTTTGATTGTAACAAAGGAACCAAAAGTGATGTCTTTTCTTCAATTCAAAGACATATTCATTCCGGAACTAGCAGTCAAGTAGAAACGTTAAGGTCCATATTCGATGATATGGATATCAGGTCTCACTATTAGTAAGTTTTAGTAATAAGTTAAAATCTAAATGTGTTTTGTAATAAATTAAAGTTCAAATTTAATAAAAAATAATATTTAGAAATTATCTTATTTGTTGAGATAATTCAAACAGTGAATTATTCACGCAACATAATTAAGAAAAAAAAAAAACTCAATGAATGCAAGGTAAAAAAGATGCTCATAAGCGATTGCGCCATGAATAAGAAACAGATACTTCAACTTCTAGCAAACTTGCACTCATACAATGACAGCCTATCGTGAAAATTTCAGCAGGATTCTCGAAAATAGCAAAGTTACCAGCTGAAAAAATGGCGGAAAAATTTACTCAAAATGAAGTAAACTTGTTGAAGAAATTTCTCTTATTTCCGGAACAAATAGGCAAAAAATGATAAAAGTTTTTGATCTAACCAGCCCAGGCCGAAAGACCTGTGAGCAAGGGCTTCACCCTGACTGCCCTAAGCCTGAACTGGCCTAAAACATTCGATGGTTTGAAAATATAGTTCGGTAACAGCGGGTCGCCCGGAGTATTCATTGCATGTAAAAAATTTATCGCTTGTTTGTTTTAATTCGTAACGCATTTCAGCAATTGACATGCGACTTTTCTTGTCAATTGCGTATCTGAAAACTTGGTTTTACTTGTTTCACAAACTTATTTTCTTATGACGTCACCTCGAGCCGTCGAAGTTAACGAATTTATAATGACTCATTAAATACGTTTTTCGAAGCAACTCGATAACTTTTTCAAAATTCATTTTTCTTCTTTTTTTTTTCCCTTATCTTGTCAACCAATAAGAATTTTGTATTTTTATTATTTATAGTTACTAAATATAAAAAAGAATTTTCAAGTAAAAAAAATTTATTAACTTTCCGGTTCATGCTTACATTAGCAATTGCTCCTAATAAATGGAGGTCACGTCAGTTCTGGTATTGAATTATATGTTCTAAGTTTTCATCGAGCATTTAACAATAAAACCAATCGATCAGCGTATTCGATTTGTAAAACGCTTAACAATGGTGTGCGTGATGAAGGGACGATGTTGTACCTGTTACTGTGTCTGCCCAGTATCTATAATATTCGACGAAGTAATGTGAAAGTGTGATGGAATTGCGAATACGCCAGTCATTTTTAATCGTTGGTTCGCGATGGCGATATCTTACATGCGAATGGCGGACGGAGGAAGACATTCGAATGGCGAATCAAATCACAGATTTGATACGTAGCTGCTGCCGATGTTGCCTACCATCAGATTTGCTATTGACAACCATTTGTTTTCTGCTCAAAATCAAATTATACAGATAAACAGATGAGACAACAATGGGGGTTAATTGTTGCGTTAGAAGAGTGCAGCCGTATACCAATAAGCAGAAGAAAGGATGCGTCGAACGGAGCTAATTGAAATCTATGTTAGAAGTGATTTGCAAGCATGGCGAAGGAAATTCGAGAATAATATAGAATTGTATACCTACTAATTATCGTCTATGCAATCAAAAATTTAAAAACGTACAAAGGCTGTAGAGATGGCAATTTAAATTTTTTATTTTAAACCGTCTTTCATGCAGAGTTTTACAGGTTTAGCTATTTTATTGTGGATTTTATTTTAGGACAAAATTTTGACGTCGAAAATGAAAAACTGAATGGGCAACGAATAATTACAATAATTAAAATTTTTTCAAATTATGTTTCAACATTTTCGATTGTACGCGAGTGCTTAAGATGGTAAAATGTTGGAAAAACTGTTGAAATAGACTCTCTTTCATCGTTTTACAAGCATCGACGCAGTTTATTACGAATAAAATAAGAAAAAATAAATAAATCGAATTTATTTCCGGTTGTATTATTTTTGGATCAGCCTAAATTAACTCTTTCATCACTTTTCATACTTCCACAGAAAAAGTTACCCGTTGATCTTTAGAAGTGAAGGTGTAGAACTATTTGCTACTCACACGAAACTAATCTAAAAATAGAAAGTTCTCCAAATAACAAATAGTTTCAAATTTTTACATTTCCCTATTAGAGCAGCTCAAATATCTCTTGAAATTTATCTGGATAATATGCAAGGAAACCAGCTGGAATTTTCCACCTCGGAATTATTTACGCACAAAAATTTATAGTTATAAAAAATAGGAAAATAGTTTTTTTCTGTTTTCAAAATCAAAACTGCGGATACCTCGATGAATTTTTTTAATGCAGTGATATAAAAAGGAAAACATTCCGAGATGAAAAAATAAAATCTAATAGGACACACACACACACACACACACACACACATATATATATATATATATATATATATATACAACTAGACATAATATTAATTTCAGAAATTCTGGTGTTATTGTCGATAGACCTTCAAAGAAAATGAGAATTGAAGAATACAACAAAAATACGGATAACATTAATAGGATTTTTAACACGACGTATTGCTTTAGGATGTTTATGTATCTACAATAATATTAAAATTACCATTACCGTTTAAAAAACAAGTGATTCTCAACTAAGATGAGCAGTTCAATTTAAAAATACGGAATCGATGGAAGATTTCAATAATTGCTGATTTTCTACCTGATATCTGAATGGGAGAAATATGTCACATTATGCCACGGAATTGAATTTTGAGAAAATTTTCATTTCAGAATTCGTGAGAAATACACAAATTTTTCGTATCAATTATCTAAATCCCAAAAATACTAATTGTGGATGGTTCTCTTCCATTGAATTAGTCTAAAAAAATATTTTTACCTCAGAATAATCAAGTAAAAATGAAATTATTCTCGAGAGTTAGCAGTAAAATTTACGAACATGAAGCAAATGAAAGATCCAGAATATTTGACTAAATTCCTGTTTTTCCAACTCGAGTCAATTCTTACCTAGTTTTTGAAAATTTGGTAGTCTCTTTGTCCTATTCCAGTTTTTTTTATCTCCGTATGTTTTTGATTCTATATCAAGAAAAAAATCTAGGTAGGTATCCAGTTTTGATTTAAAAAAAAGGAAAAAAAAATGTTTTCCTATTTTTTATAACTATAAATTTTTGTGTTTAAATAATTCTGAGGTGAAAAATTCCAGCGGGTTTCCACATGTATTATCCAGACAAAAAGCAATTTGAACACCTTCTATGGGAAAAAGTAAAAATTTGAAAATATTTGTGAAATACCTTGTCGTGAGAAGGGTTCTCGACATAAAGGTAGCCAACACCAACAGCTACTTGCACGTTCTACCACTTCATACATAAATGTATGAGGGGGCAATGTCTAGGCAAATACTGATGATTTTGTAGCTAGTTTTGTGGGCTCTTATAGTCGATTCCATACACGCATACAGACATACATATGTACATATACGTATGTATATGTGACATAGAAAGTGCGTTATTTTTTATTAATAACTGATTTGAAACAACGTACGAGTCTGTGTACCAATTCATGACATCACCGAGATCTTCATCTATTTATTAATCGTGGACTCACGGTCCGAACACTGTCAATTACCTGCCTGATTTTACAGGTAATTACAAACGGACAAAGTGTGCGTTGAAAGTGCAAAGCACTAATATTTCCCAGCCTTTTGGCGTCGACTGTTGTTGAAAGGCTGAGTCTCTTACCTCACACAGAGTCGATGATCTCCACAATATTTAAAAATTTGTGATTTACAGGTTAGTTCAATTTTCTATTTGGTTTTTGGAGAATTTTTTAATTTTAAATTGGTTTTGTAAGAGTAACAAGTAATTAGCATGTAATTCCATACCTTCACTGGAAAAGCTTTGACCTTACCAATGGAAGTATGAAAAGTGATGAAAGGGATACACCTACGCGTCACGTCCTCATTCTAAAAAGAAACCCAATTAAATATTCTACCCGTAATACCAAAAATGATGCTTTAAATTTCATTTCTATACCTTCCATCTATTCTGAGCCAGACACACAATTTTCACATTCATTAAAACATTAAAACTAGAGAAAAAGGGTAAATAGCGAACGGGTAGACAACTTCAAACAGGTGCGTGGTAGGTATAGGTATCTTAACTATTTATACTTAATTAATTCACGATTAAACGCCCTTTCCCACTGAAAACTGAATTAAGAAAACTAAAATATTATGCCGATTTTTTTCGGATAAAAAGCTTCGTACAATTATTTTCAGTGGCTAATAAAAATGTTGCTACAAGTCGGAAGAATAAAGCATGTTCCATGACAATTTTCCACCTCTTCAAAACTTTTCAAACAAACGATCGGAAAAGTTGAAGAACGATTTTTCTTTTGAAATTCAGATTCTTGCATTTTCGTAGAATTGGGTAAGTCGATGCAATCATAAATGAAAATCAATGGATAACAAGCAACCAACAGATAAAGTCCGTACGGTTTTTCGACTACCTATTTTAATCAGCAGGAAAGAAGTAAATCTTGATTAATAAAATCTGAGCAGCGCAAGTGAAAAGTAAGAAAAGCATCCGGACACCCGAAAAAAAAATGTTAGAGCGGGCTTCGAAGCTAAATCGCAGAAATGAGAGAAAATTTTCATGTTTCATGTATTTTTTTCTCAACATATTCAAGTAGAAGAAACATTTAAAATATTAACATTAATATAATACTGTTGGAGGAAAAAAAAGCATATATGTATATATACAAATTGACTATAAATTACTCTTCATCATTTAGTAAAGCAATTAATATGCTATAAGGACGGAAAATGCTTGTGGACTTAATATTAAGTACGGTACACATAAAAAAATAAAAACGTCAGCAGAATATTTCACGGGCTCGAAAAATAAACGTGAATGGAAAAACAAATACGAACATTTTCAATGAAAACAAAAAACAAAAAATAATAATCATATAATAATAAATTATTATAAAAATAATTACGTGGAAAAAGAAGTTGACAAGGAGCGAAGGAACTTGGAACGAATTTTGAAATGGTCGAGATAACTGTTTTCGTGTAGAGCATTTCCAGTGCTAACAAAGGAAGTACATAGAAAGGTACTACGTATTAGGTACCTACCTACCACCATATTCCTACGCATTAAAATTAAGTTAAAACGTTTACCTTTTCTTTTGGGGGCTGTCTCAAAAATACGGTACCGCTCTTATTAATTTGCTAACGCATCAATTTTTATTTTTTATTTTTATTTTTTTCAATACAGATGTCAGGTAAAATTCTATTTCTCGCAAACGGTACGTTGAGACCAATGTTCTCATTGCGATAGGTGTAAACCAAATTACAGAATAGGTACAACGCCAAGTCGACTATTTAATAAAATTTTTTTGGAATTAGAAGGCTGAAATATTTCGAAGAAGGAAACGAACAGATGTGAACACCACCATGCCAAAGGGAAACATATGAAATTACTGGATACGTCATACTGACAATGAGCGGGACAATTCCGGGCCTGCAACCTGCATTGGGCAGCGGTACAATTCTAAATGCTGCAAACCGCATGCACCCTATAGTAGTGAAGCTCTACAGATACGAGTACGTCAATACGCCATTTTGTATCCAACAGCTCACACGTCAATTCGTTGATATTTATCTTAAATTAGAGAAATTTTTTGATTTTAGACTTTTTTTTTTTTTTTTTGTTATTAATTTTATACATCTTTCTCATCGTTTCACTCGAAATCCACGTTCGCCAACAGACTGAAGAGCCAAAGAAACAAGTCCCTTAAATCATACACATTTCTGTGGGTTCAAACTACGCAATCGAAGTTATCGAATGCGATTGTGGGAGAACCATTGCTTGTAGAAAATTGAAATTTTCGTGAAACATCAGTATATATGTTTGCTAAAGAGTCTGCGCAAATTTCGCTGAATTCGTACCGCAGGTTCTTGAGATAAAGCTGAAATTGTGGAAGGGTTATGTGAATTTAACTGCGGATACAAAATGGCGTATTGCCGTACTCGTATCTGTAGGGCTGTACCGTACAGGGTCGAGCAGGTCTCGTTGTGGCGTAAAAACTGAACACATAATGTAGTGATGCGTTGGTCAGTCTTGCGCTCAGTTCCGGCTTCATTTTTAAGCGGTCTCAATGAACGGGTGAAATTAATTCGTGAATGAAGATTCGAACTACTGGGGGCGCACTCAGAAACGTTAGTTACTGCGCAGGAAAAAGCTAACTGTTACCCGATGCGTTCAGAAAGGTAATTTTATACTCCACAGAGTAATTTTTTCCCCGACTTTGAAGACGGGGAAAATAATTCCCCAAACTAACATTCATAATAATAATAATTCGTAAATATTAATCGAATTTTCAATCGAAATCATTTTATTACCAACATTTTAGAGTGATTTCCACGTTTTGATAATTTTAAATCATCTGTCACTAAATTTCACGAATTTTTTCATCATTCTACAATCTTTCTGAGAACCAAGATGATATCTGCAAGTCCACTCACATTGTGGTTACATAGTAGGGGTAGATATGAGGTCATGGGGTGTGAAACTTTTATCTTTGCCAGTAACATTTTTGAGTGTGCCCCTGAGAGTGGGTATCCGATGTTTGCAAAACAGAAATGATTCGGGTCTGGTCGGCATGAACCAAAATTCGATTAAATTGCAAAAAATGAGTTCGGCAATTAGAGCAAATGCAGGGTGGACTGTGTGTAGCCCTACTTCTGAGTGATGAAAAACTTGAGGTAAGGAGCAGAAATAATTATTTCAAAATACCTGACAGTTTTTTCCCAGGTTTTACGTGGCTACGCTTTTTCTGTGAAAACTGAAAAATGTCAAAATCAAAGCGAATTCAAGGATGACACCTTACTTTAAAATGCACACTTAGGAGTCCTTATATTATTAAAATGATACTCGAGTATCAACAATGACTTGAGAATTATTTATCTTAACAAAGTTATATCTATATTTCGCAGTCAATTACATAAATCAGGTTTTTACAAAAATTCCTAGGCAAAAGGGAAAAAGCCAGTAAAAAGAATCACGTCCTTCATTTACACGAATTTTAGGTAAATGCCTGGGCAAAATCAATCAAAAAAGTAAATATTTTTGAGAGTTTAGGGAATTGTGGAAGCAACGTTTTTGACTAGTTTTTGTTTATTTATTTAAATAAATGACTTAGGCAAAAAAGTGAATAAATCAATAGTGAAAATGGCTGAATTTACAAAAATAACCAAGTAAAAATAAAAATAACTTGCCCATGAAATTGTTTTTAGAAAAGAATTAAGGGAATATCGATAACGACTGAACAGTTTTAGTAATTTTCGTAAATATGCAGTGAAAAACAAAAATAACCGGGACATGCCCCTAAGGCATTTACATAAATGTTCAGTCAAAAACGTAAATAATGTAAAATGCAATTATTTGTAAAATTTCAAACTTCCAACTATATATACCGTCAGGAAAAATATAAATTTTTTTATAAAAAAAAATCCACCTGACCTTACCTGGCACAGTACTTACAAGCACAAGATAAGCTTCTTTTTCAAAAAAAAAAAAAATAAATAAATAAATAAATAAAAAAAAATAAAGTAATTATCCATCTTAACCAATCTACAACTATACTTTTAGGCTGAAACAGTTTATTTAATGAATTATATATACGTAAGTGACTGGATAATCTCAAATTTTGTAAATTATTTACATAAGCCAGCTTTTACATATTTGTCTAGGCATTACAATACAAATTTAGGTAGGTATTATGGATACCTATTGACTGGATTAATTTCAGGGAAAAACGTTAATTCGATAAATGATTGGAAATCAAAAAAATTTACATTTTCGACTGAAATTAGTGAGACAAATATACAAAATGGAGACATTAAGTTTTTTTGACTGAAAATTTGCGAATTTTCCTGATCTCTGATTTTGACTGCGACGAACGTATGTTTATGAATAAATATAACTGATAATGGAAAAAATATAAGAATTACTCGAGTATCGTTCTTGCATTAGGCCTTTAATCGGAGGTTCGTTTAAAATTTTTTCAAAATTCACGCGTCTTTTTGGGCTCAGAGTTAACATCAAACCGAATGAAACATTACAATTACAGGTACCTAGTTAGCTTATGATGAAATGGTTTGGTAACGTGGCCGAGAATTTTTGATTTTTTTTTTCTCCCGATTAAGATGTCGACGTAATCAGGTAATTAGACTTTAGGTAGAGGGTAGTCTTTTATATATATATATATATATATATATATATATATATTTATATATAAATACTTATTTTCATGACCACTGCGAGCAGCAGTTCGGCAAGAAAATTACCGATCAGCGAGGCTAGCGGAAAGGCTTTACACGAAATGTCGACGAAACCAATTAAATTTAAATTATAAATGCGAGCAGGCCCGAAAGGGTAATACTGGCCCTTGGCTATTCGTTTACGAGTTCGGACGAACAGAACTCAATAAATTCGAAAGTGAGGTAGCTATATGTATAGGTAGGTAGGTACGTTTTGGCATTATTTGTTTTTGGAAAAATCGATAAAAGATTTAGGTATGTTATTCCAGTTGGTAGCGAATATAACCATTCGGCCAGACTCGCAACGTAGAAACTACTACATAGGTACACCGTTCACCAAAAACAGAAACAAGGAATGTTGCAATCATTATTAGAATACAAATAACAATATAATACTAGTGGTAAGTACACCGTTCACCTCTACCATCTAACAAGACATGAGAAAGACGTGCTTTTACAATTAATATTATAGGTACCGTAATAAACAATACTCGATACAGATACAGATACAGTTGCCGTAAAACTGGTCTGCATTAAAAAAATTTTTTTTTTTCAACAAGAAAGCACTTCAGACTTTAACGCGTTAAATAAGGCACTTGTTTTCAAAAAATTTAAGGGTAGAAAAAAATGTTTTTTCAAAAAGGTTTATGTACAATAAAGATACATAAAGTAAAAAACACCTATTACCAAAGAGCATGAAGATCTTGACACAAATTACTCCATTTTAAAAAGACTGTCGAAACTCAAAACGATATATTGTAAGAAAAAATTTGCCAACAATCTTGGATCTCGACTTTTAACATTATTTTCACGCCTCTTTCAATTTTCTTAATAAATTCTACCCACTGATTTACACATAGTTTCAAAAATAGATTCAAAATGGTTTCGACATTTCTCTGTTCTACCCATCCTCGCTTCACTAGGGAATCTAACAGCTTCTTGTTGTTTTTCTTTACAACTTTATTCAGTGCAGTGAGGTGTCCGAAACCGAGGAGGTAGAACTAAATTCGTCAGCTGCTTATATATTTAGAATTATTTCTACCGTTTTTACTCCACCCTATATACTTTTATTTTTTACTTTTACCACCTTCAAGCTTCATGATAATTTGCCGTCTAACTTATGTCCATTTATCTCCAATGTAACTCTTCCTATTAAAGTGAAACTTCTTTAGGCAGGGTAAACACGATCGACGTGAAACATTTTCGTTTCACACGAAACGGAAATGGGCGCTCACACACTGAACAAATACGCACACACACGCACAGCAACAACATGAGAGGAAAACTGTATAATCACTTACGGTGCCTCTAGGAATCTGGATTTCTTTGGCGCGTTTAGAGTTTGTAGCAACACATTTTGTGCAGTACAAAAATATGAAGAAACATAAAAGGTGCCCCCATACTAAAACTGCTTCGCATTCGAGGCAATTTAAATTTTCCGTCGTCTCTAGAAAATGGTATATTATTTTGTATTGTAGTTAGGTGATATGTTTTGACAAAAATAATAATAAAAGGTGGTTTGGGAGGCGAAGCCCCCAATTAAAAAAATAAATTGAAAAGTTAAAAAAATAAAAGAAAAAGAAAAGAAAGGGGGTTGGGGGCAAAAGATGACAAAAAATTGAAAAATATAAAAGGTGCCTCCATACTGAAACTTTATCACATTTGGGGTGATTTAAATTTTCTATCACCTCCAAAAAAGGGTATATTATTTTGTATAACAGGTAGGTGATGTGTTTTGAGAAAATAAATAAAAAGAGGGGTTTGGGAGGCAAAGCCTCCCATTAAAAAAATTAAAAATATAATCATACAAGCACGACCCACACTCTCTTAGGTTAAAAAAAAAACATACCATTTCATCCAATTATCACTCTTGGAAGTTTCACTTCAAAACTGTGTCCCAGCACATACTTTCATTTTTTATATTCTCGTATATGACTTTTCTTGACAACTAAGTTAAACTGCTCTTCCAACTTAGATGTTTTTCCTTTTCTGTTCCTTCTAAATTTGATCTGTTATTTTTTTTTTGGCTGTTGGAAAACGCATCAGTCTGTTAATGATTGCAAAACAAATAACATACATCTTCCCAAAAAATGGGAGATGATGTACTTTTAGCTTTTTGTTGAAATTAAATAATAAAACTTGTCATGGGAAAACTTATCCAAATTTTGGTTCATATGTTACTTTGAAATATGATTTTCATTCGATATGATCTGCGATTCATACCCATTTTTCCAAATCTGAGTTGGATTGCAGCCATCCATACGATATCATGCCACATTATCACCAATCGAGTCACCTTATAATAAATAGAATTATCAACTTGGTGATGTTCTCATTTCTCTTATTGGCTGTAAGTGATTATATTATAACTGAATTATGTAATGGGGAGTAGAAGTTTTGTTCAGTGTCACATGGCAAATCTATCATAAGGTGTACCTCATTTGATTGAGTATCTCGTTTGTTAAGGAGTCTGAGGAATTGTATGGCAACTGCATATTATACTTATCCTCCATACTATGTAATCTATTCTTCATTTACCTTAGGGAGAATTTTGCCTATTTTTGTTTTATATTACTTTCAACTGTCCTATTTTGTTTCTTTAGGCACTAATATATCTTTCAAATGATGCCCATTTTCGACAGACTGGACGAAAAAAAAAAATAAAAATAAAAATATTAGCCAAAAAAAATTGATTTTTCAAATTAATACTTCTCAAAGAACGGTACTGGCAGGCAGTGCCAAAAATTTCATGTCAGATGAAATGTGTTAAATAGAATCCATTGTGTTTTACGTATTATTATTTTTTGAATTCACTTTCGTTCTTCCATTTCCCATTGCAGCAACGTAAAACCCACCTCCGTTGATTAGCTGCTGTAGCGGCGGGAGGGAGAAAGGATGGAAGAAGAATACGCGATTATTGTTCTAACTAAATTTTGCAGTTCTGGGACTGGACCCACAGCTATTTACGCTCGATCATCGATATCTCGCGATCGCATATTATTAAATTAATAAAAATTAATTTCCAGCAAACTTTCACTCCAAATGAGAATCGTAGCACTAAAAATATAAAACAAAAATATAAAACTTGGAACACATTATTATTATTAACATTATTGGTGAGAATGATTTGGTAGGCAAAAAATAAAAACGGAAATCAATCATATTTGAGTTGTGACAGTCTTCTTTCAATGGAGAAAGATATTCGTGTTTGTTTTTTCATCTTCAATGACTTATAATATAAAATAATGCAGCCAATGTTTGGGCGAGTGATGGTGACATATCAACCGAATAACGTGCAGGTTTGCTCCGAGACGATACATAAAATGAACACGAATTTTTGGTTTTGGTAGGTAATGGAAGGAGAAAAAAAATCAACTATCGACGGTTTAAACACCGAATTTAATACTGACTGTCAGTTACTCGTATAGGTACCATCTTCGAAGCATAAGGGTGCACGAGGAAAAGAGAAAGGGAGTGCTGCTCCATCTCAATTTCCGAAACATTTTTTCTTTCATATTCACCCAATTAAATGACCTATTCCAACTTTTAATTTTCGCAAAATATTAAAGAATATGTTTCAAAATCAGCAATTCAGAACAACTGCGTTAGATCGTTTTTTATTTTCTCCAAATTTCCACGTTTACCCTCGCGTAATTCAAATCTGAGGTACGCCCATGCCTTTTCGAATCAAACTTAGACGTCATAAAATTACACTATATATTTATAACTCTTTTCAGGCACTGACGTCATCGAAAAGGTTAGAAAAGTAAATAATCGAACTTGTCTGCATAATTCATCGACTGTATTCCTGCAAATATAGAATTCATTTCTCAATGGAAGAGCCTTTACTTTCGAAAAACATCACGTCTTGTTATTGTAAATCGATCCTTTGAAGGATAAAATTGTCAAATACAAAAATTACCTACTTTAACATTTTTTCTATTAATTGATTACTGCAACTCGAAAGTGCGGGCCGAAATGACCAGAGATCAAGTTTTTTTCATTTTTTGAAGTTTTGAGTAATCGAAGTTCAAAACTGGGCTACCGCATTTTTAATTTGATTAACTTCTAGATTTTCAGTGTGAGTTTGTAACATAAATCTTCATTACATCAAATTTCGTCGAATAAAATTTAGAAGTTTCTTTTAAAAATACTCATTAATTTAAGGATGCGAAAAACAAATTTATCGCATTAGTGCCGGGGATTTTCGGCGATGACGTCATTTGCCTTATGTATACACAAAAAACGAGAATGGAAATGGAAATCAGAAAGATAGCAAGTTTCAATTTTCCTGTCCTTCTGGATTCTTGACACGGCATATTCTGCTGAGCCGGTTTAAAAAGTAGGATTCCTCACTCTGTAACTTCAGGAGGGTTATTCCATTAAATATTTCAGCTGTTCGAGTCACTTACGCCCTATAATCAAACTTGCACCAGGCGTAGCCTATATTCGTGAGAGAATTCTACACAACTTCACCCTTCGTGTACATATATAAGCGATTTAAACGACTTGAATGTTCAGTGAAATAACACTCCCAAATGAAAAACCCCAACGTCCTGAATTTGAACAGCAAAATACCGAACTAATCACCAAGTTTTAGTCCAGAGAGTTCCAACAAAATAATGTCAGTAGGTAATGCGAGTATTGCATCAGTAGGTATAACCATGTTGACCTTTGTGCAAAGTGCATCCAAATTGGAACAATGGTCAATGTGCGATTATAACCGAGTGAAAATATAAATGCCGATAGTTATTGCGACACTTTCATGCGTTTGTAAAATAATATCAAAAACCAACAGTTAGGGAAACTGAGTGCAAATCGTTACAGCGTGCGAATGTACATTCCCAGACTGCATTATTACTAAAACCATCATAAGCTCTCTGATGCAGGACATTATACAACACCCACCTTGAAGGCCTAATCCCAGTCTCACTCCTTGCAACTTGACAGCTGTCAGTTATCCCAAGAAATGTTTGAAGGGTCAACGTTTTGCCACCACCGAACGATTTAAAATAGCAGTAGGTATTTGACTGGATCAACCAGGTTGGAAGTAAATTTTACCTCAATTTTATTTATAGTCTGCTCAAACAATCGGATAAATGTGTAAATATGGGAGCGGGATACATACAGAACATTAGGCCTAAGAAAACTGTTCTTTAATTTGAAACCCTACCAACTATTGCCCGATTTTTTGTTCGGAAGTTAAAAGTACCAACAGCGAACCCCCTTTTTTTGCTCTGGCTACAGTACAGTGTTTTCACAATGATAATAACTCTTTATCCATTTTCTGGATCGCACTTTTGGATTAGTCATGGATTTACTTTCCAATTTGATTCAGCTTCTCATTCTCATTACCATTCCCAATCCAATTTAAATGTGACGTAGACTTAAAAACAAATAAATAAAAAAATACCGAAAAAAACACAATGAATAACCAATAATAACATTGGAATGACTTATAGAAATACTGATTTTTTTTTCGCCATTTTCGAAAGCACACACAGTATACAAGAATAGCTGTCTCCGTCAGTTGCAGAGATCGATCAGCAATTCACGAAAATTGGTACTTTTATTTTATCCACGAGATATTAGGTAATGTGAGAATTTTTTTAATGGTTAACTTGCCTTGCGGTTTATACTTCAAATGTTGTTCAATGAATTGACATGGACATTGGCTGGAGGCACAATGTCTCGGTGGAATTCGATCCAAATACGAAATACTGCCGTCGACATTCAACACTAGCCGTTCGCGTAACATAAATTTAACCCAGCGCGACGAATACCGCAACAACAACAACTTGGCTCTTTCCTGTACACCAACCAACCACCACCACCGAGATATAATTTCAAACAGAACAGTTAATGAAAATTAAAAAAGAAAAAAAAATTAAAGAAATAATGCACAAAACAAACGAGCTTTAAAATATAGGTAATAATTATAGGCAAGGCATGGATGGTTAAGAAGCTAGGGAACTAAAAGGTAATGAGAAGGAAGCGTAATAAAAGAAAACCAGCGGCGTAGCTGATGAACTGCTCATATCATCGATGAATATAATCTCGATATAAAGTGAACGCACCTCCATGTAAAAACGTGAAGCATCTTTTTACATGGAAGCATTGTCAATTTACATCGGGGTAGAGGTTACAATTTCTAAATGAGACGTTAAATCTGCCACAATGAGGAGGTTGATATTTTATTCCCTTTTTTTTTTAATTTTTAAGAAAAACTCATCATTATGATAGAATTTTAACCATTCGTTGCTTTCTGATCATTAATTATATAAAATATCTTCCTCGACAAAGTTCAAAAGTGAGTTTACATGACTTGGGAATTGCTCACTCACATGCAATCAATAACTTTTGAACCTTTGTGTGTAATATACTATTTTAAGAAAAGACATGCGTTTTTTTGGAAAATACTTTAACTAAGCTACTTGCAATAAGCAATGTTACAGGGTCTGCATATAGCCTCATGGTCAAGGATGTGCATCTACACAACGATATTCTTTGCCGGGTTCGAATTTCACTCTCGCAACATTTTTGCTCCTTAAAAAACGTAGTCCATTATAATACGTTATTTCAATACAGGAATGATAACGAACCTAATAACTCTGTCCGCTAATATACACACGGATTACAACCATGGAAATTGGTTTTCTCACTTTCCGGTGTCTGTAACCTTAGCAGTTATATAAGACTCGATAAAAATTGCGAGGGGTAACTGTGAAGTTGCTGGCTCGAACCAGCACGGATCTCTCCTACTTCCAAAACAGGCGTTGTAATCGGGCAGCTGGATATCGTTGGAAAAATGGGTGAGAATTCTGCCATAAAAAGTGGACTGTTACACTATTTGCCCCAGCCCCCCAGTACCAGCGATACAAGATAGAGGCAGCGACCAAGCAGGTCATCAGTATAACTCGAATTATAACCCAACATTTTAAAAATAGTATACACGTTGGATTCGATGACTCTTTTTTCGGAACATTACCTTCCTAAACCTACACTCTTGTTTCATATTTCTCACTAATACGTCATAACTTTCTCCTTAAATTCATCTTCTTCCAACTTGTTGGAAGAAATTCTATTGTCCCGATAAAACTTTAATAACAGCGTCAAATCAGACCTCACACAGAACCTCTTCCAGTTTTCAAACAGCTAGAAATTGAATGGCACCCTGCTTGATTTTTTTTCATTAACGAGTTATCATAGGTTCACAGGACATAGGTTTCATTATTTTTGGACAAACACCGAATTTTGAAAAATGAAAGGCGAAAATTATACAATTTTATAAATTTTCCTCTCCCACAGATATGGTAAACGGATGATTCGATCGCTTTGAAAGTATCACCACTTAGGCAAAATTAGTTGCTTTACACGTCTTTGTGCTAAAATGCAGACAGCCAGGATTTATTTTTGCAGAACATTAGTCTTCAGTTATTTTAAGACGTACGTCTACTACAAGATTCATTCATAAAACGACGAGGAAAGTTTAAACTCGTTGGCACCAAAATAAACGTGTACAGCTCCCAAATTTTAAATTATATTTAATTATTACTGGTAATCAAAAGTATGGACGGGAAAAAACTTATATATAATATGTAAACGGACGATAAACATACATTCATTCATTTTTCGATAAAATAGTAAAAACATAAGAGGTAAAGATAATACAGCATAAGAAATTATCACACTTTGGACGGATCGTTACCAACAAACAAAAAAAAAAAGAATAAGAAAAATGTGTAGCAAAGATACATATAAATGGAGTAAAACATTTCTAAAAAGACGGATAATCCAAAGGATAAAAATACTGATTACTGAGCATAATTTTAAACATTAACTGGCGCAAAAAAAAGTACCGAGTAGGTAACAGAAATTATATCACGAAAAATTACCGATAGGTCAGGAATTAAAATTTACAAAAAAATACATCCGTTTTCGAATATTCCGTCGACCAAGTAAATTAATTATTCGTTCGGTGAAGTGATGTGCGTGCCTGTAATCGACACATGACAAGGTATCTTAACGAGGGGGGCGAAGACATTTCAAATATGGCACTGATATTTCGTCTACCATCAAACAACAACGAAAAAGTCGACATGTTTCGGTACGGTAACCAGACAATCAACGAATCGATATTCTTAATCCGTAGAGACTAAAAAGTAGATACCTACGTGCGATAAAACTGTTCCCGTGATTAATTACACCGAGTTCGACAAATTTTAGTCTATTATCGATTTGTAATCAAACAGCCACGAAGTATGGATACTTTATTTTGTTATAACAATTATTCGTTAATTTTCAAGCAGAAATAAGAGTGCGGGAATTATCAAATTTTTAACAATAACAGATTCGAGAAATACCTAATTGATTTTGAAGTCTTCGATTGTTTCATCAGCGAAAATTAAAATTTTTCGACCAAGTAAATTTAATGATTTACTGCAGACATTTAAGCGAATATGAAGGAGAAAGGAGAAGAATTACAGACGATGGTTCGACTTTTGAAGATGACCATAGGGTGAAATACAGAGCTAGACGGGAACAGAAATAGAGGCAGGGAGAAAGCGATCATCGACGATGATGGTGGCGAGGTTTCGATTTGGCGTGTCGCAAGGAAATGAATTCTATTCGTCAATACGGTCGCTACTTAATTCACTTTTGCAACCACGTTCAACGTGCCAAAACATCTCCCATTAATTAACTGTGGTGCTTACGGACAAGCTACTGGCCCTGTAAGGATAAGCGTACTATTATTTTATTTTTCTTTTTCTTTTTCTTTTTTTTCCCAATCAATCTCAGAATTTTATTAAATCGTACACCGTATTAATGGACTAGGCGTTCTCACGTCCATCCTACAAAGCTTTGCATCGAAAACAAAGCAAAACTCTGAAAACGAAACTCGAGTAAAAACTGTGATTAAGAAATGAGATAGCCTATTCGTAACTCGCCAAGAATATGATCGATTACATAAAACACTCATCATCCACGAAATATTTTCTAAATATGATTACTATTAGAAATTTTTACATAAAAATTAAAAATAAACGTTATCAATGATAAGAGTGAACAGCGCACATAATACGAAGAAAATACTGAATATGACACGAAAAAACATTTGTTCACATTTGCGATATGGTTACTATTTTGATAATATAAAATGAAGTCTGAAAAAATTGACTAAAATAATTTCACTTTTCATTAATATATTGAAAACAATATCACTTCAATTGAGAATTAAAAACGTACAATTAAGATCGGTGAAATTCAGAATGGTGCAAAATATTTCACACGAACGCCGACTTGGTGTTTACGAACGAAAGGAAATAAATTTTCCTTCTACTCGTGATTCATGGTCTTCAAGTGTATTTTTTTTACTCCGGGGACGCAGACCAACCAAAGCAAATAACGAATGATACCACTGAAGAATCGGGTACATTGATTACAATTAACTTATTTCTGAGGGGAAATTTTTGAAAGCAACAGAATTTGGAGCCAACTTGTAAACAAGAAGATTTACACGAAGAGGAGAAAACAGATTCTGTGAAACCAGAAAAAAGTAAATCTAGCCACGAAATTAACTAAAGGATAAATTTGGCATTGCCTTTTTTTTTTTTTTTTTTTTAACATTACAAAATAGGCACTTAAGCACCAATTGAGCAGCAGACTGTTACGTCACTGCTCATTAGATCAAGCAATCATAAAGCATTTACAGCTTCAGGGAGATAAAATTATAGTAATTAAAAAGTCTTCAGACCAAATTGAGGTGATGATAAATAAGACATAACTCATCGTAGATTTCAATTTAACGATAAATCGAGAGTAGCCTACCTAATAGAAGAAAATAAAAATGTAATCAAAATTATTAAAGTTTAATTGTACCGAAATTCGACTTTAACGGGTTTGATATTATTCAAGAATTTTGTAATTTATCACTTATAAATTGAAGCGAGGTACCAAAATTGACAATTCTGAATGTAAAGTTCAACGGTATAGTAAAATGGAATTTAATAATCCCAGTGATAGAGAAACAGGTTGTTTTTCCTACCAAGAATACGATCTTCCAGCAAGAATTTTCCAATCGCATGGGGGAGCATCAATTAAACCAAACCGAACACATTACTACTTCTGAAAAAACTTCTAATTAAGTAAAATAAATTTGATGGTTAAGAAAAGAGATTCTTATAAAATCAATACAAGTGATACATTTTCATAGGGAATAAGATAGTTAACAAGTGGCCGATCCGAGGAGGAAATGAAAAAATTCTTAAAATATGCCAAAAAAAAAAAAAAAAATAAAAATGAAGGGAAAAAATGAAAATACGACCGCAGAATTCAGATAAAAACTGTAAAAATTAGTTGAAGAGAAAAAAAAACAAAGACAAAAACAAAAAAAACAACAACGTAAAACATTTTGTCATTTCCTCTTCTTCAAAATAACGTTCTAGATCCGCTACTGTAGTTATTTCAGCCAACAATGACTAAAAAGTAGCAGTCAAGAGGGCTCACTCAAAAAGCAATTACTACGAAGATGACACACATGAATTGAAGCGAATACTGTAAAAATTTGCAAACATTATTAAACGAAACTTCACGAACAAATTAGCAAGAATCAATAATCATTTGTTGCAAACAGCCGGGAAGGCTTTTCATCTGGACACGATAAACAGGGTGAGTCAGTTTTCGACGCACAAAACATAAATAATCTTTGGTGCTAATTGTATGCTGAAGCGAGAGCATGGGCACACAATTTTCAAATTAGAAAGTACCTAATACTGCTATTCACCAATAATTCACACAGACCTACATAAATGCGTCGAAATTATCAATTAATAAATTAACCATATGGTGTCATGGGGTGTTATCATCTGTGTTGATGTCGAATAAATTAGGTTAAAAACGAGTTTTTAAAAAATACGCTTTTATAATTTGAAGAAGAAAATAACGGCGAAAGAGAAAATAAAATTTCTCACTTTTTTTTTCCGAGATAGAAACAAACAAAAATTGAAAAAACAACTGATAAAACGTATGTATGTGTCTGTGTGCGTGTGTCACAACACGTGAAAGCAGCGCTGAAGTTGGTCATCCGGTGTACTTCAACAAATTCAGTGAGTAGAATAAAAGCGTAAAAAAAGGTTTCGAGTTTGCCGGACAGTTACCCAGAGTACTGCATGTCAAACCATATTTAAACAGTGTTCAGATATATATATATAGATTTGTTTTGATGTAAAATTTTTTTATTCAATCAGTGGCCCAGCGGGTAAGTGCGCACACGAAAAATTGGGAGACCCTCGACATATCCCGGCTGGGTCAAAGTTTTTTAATTAAAAAAATGGAGAGATACCTATCTACCAACGAAGTAGTACGTACCTATCTAAGCATGGTGCATTCATATGATGATATTATTATGAAAAAATAAATGATTTTGAGTTGGACTCAAATACACGCATAGCCAAATATACCTATAAAATTGGTCATGTGACACTGTGACAACGCTACAGAAGTATGTCTGTTCTAAATAAGAAGGTAATTTTTTTCGAAGGCGCATACAAACGGCCTCAATAAACGTTATTGAATTTAAATTAAATATTGCCAGACAAAATGAAAATTATACAGAAACAGGCGTACTTCGTTTCGCGTCCAGTGTGTATCCTAACTTTTTCCTCTCCCCTCTATTACCCACGATGCTCAAAAAGTTGGGTGTATTGCGGGTAGAAAATTACCTTTTTATTTGGAACGGACTATAGCTTTTATACATAAGGCGGCAATAGGTTTTTGTTGGGCTAAGGAGGACAGCACACCACTAGAACCATCTTATCTACACTCTTATGCTGAAATATGAACGAATAAATCGTTTATAAATCAAATGAAAACGTTTTTAATAACATAATAACTTAAAAAATGACTATCTGCTCTTACAAACTGGAAATAAATTGTTGGAACAAAATTTAGATGGTGCGTCGAAAACTGACTCAATCTGTATGCTGTGTCAAAGAGAATATCATGCTTTCCCAAAGAGTACACACAAGAGAACAAGAGTACAATTTTCCCACAGCAGCCTCATTGAAAGGTGTCAGGAGATAGGCCTGAAAAAAACACTGAAGCTTTTAGAGAAGTTAGTAAAAAGAGAATAATTGTTGTAATTAATCGCCTTCACGTGAGTAGACAACAATCAAATTGAAATCGTCGTAATTTTCGAGCTGTTTTAAATTTCCACTTCAGCGGCGCATAAAAATTTCACTACCACAATCGAATTTATCACCAATTATAAGTAATCAACGCAAATTCACGATAAAACAATAAGGAGAAAAATCTTGGAATGAATTAAAATAGGTATAATACGAATTTTCGAATAACTCGTTGACGAACGCTACCGAATTCCTCGAATACGAATTTGAATAGATTTTAGTCAGAACTAAACAAAAGGCAATTCATTACGAATGAATACCACGTTTAAGGAGAATTTATAGTCCAATAAGTTAATAGTTTAAAATGGAATTAATGAATGCATGACGTTTTAGGCAAGGAATACTGCAGGTGTGGGTTTCTAAATAAGTGATGATTATTATAATTTTGAAAAAAAAAAAAAGCTTTTCTCTATCACCTTGTATCTCAGGCCATACGATATTTATGAAAAATGTGGGCAGAAATTTGGTAGTTTCAAATTTTAAAAGCATTTTTATATCGCTTAATTACGTCAAGGAAAATTGAAAACTAAAAGTAATCACACGTTCGAGCTCCCAGCTCCCGTGGTAAAAGCACATGGTGTGGGGTGGAGCATTTTTATCACTTATTCAGAATCTCACCTCATCACATTTCTGGCCAAAAATCTCTTGTTCCAAGTCAAACTCATTTTTAATATTATTTTACAGGGCTAGGTATAACATTAACCAGAAAATATAAATTAACAAAGAACCGTAAAACAGAAAAGATTACGGTACAGTAAATTACATCTGAGTTAGGAATTTAGGAGGAGGAGTGAAGTGAAAACGAAGAAAATTAAAAGAGGAAAAAATTTTGATCGGATAATAATATTATAGGTTTATAATATAGCTTCACTAAAATGGGGGAATGATTTAATCGATTCCTCTTTCTCTGAGGTACGACGAGAACACAGGACAAAAAGCTCTTTTATCAATTCGTGGTTTACAACGCAGATACTCTTCGATGTACTGACAGGGGCACAAGGCGGATGCCAAATGACGTGTGTCCACCGGATTTCCTCCTTCTTCGTCAATCGTCCAGTCCAATCGATGTCGCAGGTAGTCTTTACTCCATCGTTGGATGTATCGTGCAAATAGTTGTTCGCCTCTTTCCTTCATGTAGTAATGTACAATATATTGTTAGAGGTATTACATATCAAAAAAAGAAAGGATATTGTTGCGAGGTGAGGGAAGGAGGAGATGTAAATTTGAAGAGGAAGAAGTTGCTACGAACACTCGTGAAAGCCTGTGGCTAGGTAGTGGGTTACAGATAATTTCACGTAACTTCTTCGGACCAAATGCCTACCCGAATACGAAAACGTTTAAAAAAAAAAAATGAAAACGATCAGCCGTAACCGAATAGCTTCTCTAATTGGAAAACAAATGAAAAGTGAAGTGAAATGTTAAAAACAAGTTTTCTTCTGGCTTTCCAAAGGCTAAATATACAGTGCATAAAATTACTATCCCACTCAACTACTACGTAAATGCATCAAATTTCTATCAAACTCACAAGTACGTACGTACTACGTACTGACACGTGGTTGGTTGCTGGTTCAGGTTTTCTCACATATGGTTTGTTCACTACTGGAATATTAAATAAATTAATCGTGTCAATGTTGGTCAGGACTACTGATCATTAATCCCTATAATGGGAGTGTTCAATCCCCTCATTAGCCTGTTGGTATAGTTGACCACCATCACTGACCTTTCCGAGTTATAATTGTAGTATGAGAAATTTGAACCAGCAACCGACCATGTGTCAGTATACCAGTTTAGTATGATATAAATTTGATACACAATATATTTATTATTTACGTAATAGTTGAGAGGGACAATAATTTTATTAACGATTTATTAAGCCTTTGGAAAGCCAAAACTTGTTTTAACATTTCAGTTCACTTTTCAATAATTTTCCAATAAGTAAAGCTATTCTATTATGGCTGGTCTTTTTTTTTAAAAAAACTTTTTTTTTATTTGATTTATTTTTGTACCTCATATTGAAACATTTATAATTTAGAAGTAGCTAGGTACTGATAAATAAAATACTAAAAGTCAAAGTTTGACTCTTTTTTGAAGCCCTTGAGGAAGTTGAATGGTCTGACAATAAAAGTGAACATCTAATTTGAAATGAGTGACTCAAAAAACATACATGCTGATGTGTTACAAAATAAAATAGGGAAAGTCAAAATTTGGCCTACTTTTTGAAACTCCTAAACATTGAAGAATGGGTTAAATGACGAAATGAACACCAAAATCAAAGTTAGTAATTCAAAAAACAGTATCACACAATAAAATATTAAAAGTCAGAATTTGACCCCATTCCTGGGAGTCAAGAAATGGGTCAAATGAAAAATAAGAAGAGAAATTCTAACTCAGCGCCATAAAAACCAAACCACATAGTGTATCTCATAATAAAATAAGAAGAGTCAAAAAGCCCCATTTTGAAGCTTCATGGCATCAAGGAATGAGTTTAATAAAAAATTTACATCAAATTCAAACTCAGAACCTCGAAAAACATACCCAATAATGTATCACACCACAAAATATGAAAATTCCAAATTTTTCTCTTTTTGAAGGCTCGGGGGGGTCAAGGAATGGTTAAAATGAAATAATCAACGTCAAATTCGAACTCAGCACTCCAAGGAACATATCTGATGACAAATTACACAACACTAAAATACCTATAAATAATTGTTTGTTTATGTTGGCGCTATCGCTGGAGAGGTGATTTTATTTGTGGTAGAGCACATTTTGTTGTCTGGTGGTATATTGGAGACATGACAGATTTGGCTGGAGATGTGTACAACATACCAAATACATATGCGATATCACATTTTGTCCTACAACTGAGTGTTATCTCATCCCTCCTCAAACGATATCCAAGAATTGATTCAAATTGAAAAATTTATTCTCAACTTTTCTTTCACTCATTCTCACTCTGGCTCTGACTCCCATCACTACACACCCAAAACACTGACATCATATTTTCACTGATTAATTAACGTAGCTGCATGCAGATGTAATGTAATTCAAAGCATCGATATGATATCGGTATGTTCGAATATCGATGTTTAATAAATATACAGGTTTACATATATTATATTTCAGCAATTGGTGAGGTGGGGTGGGTTGGGTTGGGTTGGGTTGGGATTTATGAAAAAAAAAAAAGAAGGAAAAATGGGGTTTGGGGTAAAGCCCCATTATTTAAAAAACAAACACTGATGTTTTAATAGATATATCTATATTAATATTATTGAATAAATCATTTTCACATTTATGCATCTGAAGATTTGAGATTTGAAATGCATACAAACGCCACCTCTTAAACTTAATCAATTCTTGGATATCATTCGCGGAGGAATGAGATAACACGCAATTTTATAGTGAAACGTGATATCGCAATACATATACTCCCTTCTGTTACAGCTCGTTAAAAATTGCACTATTTGATATTTTGGAAAGTGATCCATTTCACAACGAAATAATTACAATTTTATCCTTGTGTTGATTTTTCAACCACTTCATACCTTGAACCTCAATTATTTTTTTCTGTTTTCCATTAAAGAAAAAAATTAGTACTCCGTCAGAATTATTTACTTGAACAAACAGACAAAAGTTTTTCAGCATTATTTCGCAGTCAGGTAGTTAAGATAATACGTAAATTCATGATCAATAGATCGATTTGAAATTGTAAATTCGTGCAATTTCTGGTTTGTAAGTTGTCCTGTTCGAAATTCAAAATTTTTGTTGATTTCTGCAGTTGATGCAAAATATGTGCATGTAATATTTTTTCAAATTATCTAGGACATCTCTAAAAGTGTTTCAAGGATTAAAATTCATACGCTACCATCTGCCTAAATTTGAGGCAATGAAGAAATAACATTTCATAATAAGCATATGAAAAGAGTAAGAATCATATTCTTACAGAGTATGCAAAGAGGTTAACTTATCAGGGTTCGTTTAAAAACTAAAATGCAATGATATCATAATATTCCAAAGTAATTAGTATACGTAACATTTTTCGTTTCATGATCAGAGAATTTCAACTGTTTTTGAAAATTCTTTTTTTTTTTTTTTATATGTACCACTTTTTGTGTTGAGTCCATATCTAAGCGTAATTTTGATCGTATCGTTTCGAAATTTAAAACACATTTTCTGATCCATTTAAGAAAACTTTATTGTTTTTGGTTCTGATCGGGAGCATAGTACGTTCGATAGGTCAGTTTATATGCATTCTTTATTGAACAGCGTACCGGTGGCAATTTTCAATCGATAGGCCTGAAATTTGGTATACGTATGTGCTTTAGGTCGAGGACAGTACCTACCAGTTTTGTTGCAGATAGGCTTTATGGTTTGGCAGGGGCGATTTTGTTACACTTTCGGGAGATTAATGGCTCTAAAAAGAATAATTTTCAAGCTATAGTCACAAAATCTGGCACAAATATTGATTTAAAGTATATCTAATATGCTTCCAAATTTGGTTCCTATTGGTATTATGATTCATTCCTTGGGGTTATTGGAGCTTCTAATTTTTCACGTTATCTTAAAGTTTCAATTCTCTTTCAATAGTCACGAAATTTGGTATAAACAGTACCTCCTATACAAGGACCAGACTTACCAATTTTGGTTTAGATTGGTCAATTTGTTCCCAGCTTAATAGATATTCAGTGTGATTTTTCCTCTTTAGACCTTCTAATAATGGTCCTGAAAAATTCATTTTCTAGGCTTCATCGAGAAAAACGCTCGTTTTAACCTAAAAACAACACCTCTCCGCAAAAAGTCAATTTTCGCCCACCTGCTTCCGTACACTAGATTTGAACACAGACACTAAAATCTCCGCTTATATTTTCGTAACCAGAACATAGAACTGCACTATACTTCTTTTGCAATGTGTGAGATTTTTTTCACACATAATTGTGGGTTTTTATTTTTATTTTTATGTACTACACAATTCTTGTCATTACAGGAATGAGAAATATCTAATTATTTCCTAAAATCGTGCTTATTAGACCTTACAATAAGTTTTCATTTAAAAAAATAATAATGATTTTTGACACAAAAATTAAAAATTCATTCATAAAATATTTTGAAAATATGATATTGAATCAGTATATTTTATCGCATGCATAGTTCCGAACTACGTTCCACTGGTCCAAAATTAAGCATATAGCCCAAATAAAAACAAAAATAGTATCACCTGCTGCACTGTCAGGCCAATACGCACAAAAATTGATAGTAAGTTATAATAGATTATAATGAATATTTCTTCCAAATTACATAGTTATTGGTCCAAAATTAAGAATCTGGTAGCCTAAATAAAAACGAAAATAGCGGTATCGGAAGTACCATCCGGCCGATCCGCTTCAAAATCAACAGGTCAGGTCTTTGGCTTAGCACTAATATCAGATAAAATTTCGTGACTATCGGACAAAAATTGCGATTTGTACCTTGTTCACAAGAAATTGGCATATACAATATGATAAAATATATATAGTAGAACCCGCTAATTAAACTCACTTTGAGACCAAGGCAAAGTGAGTCTAATAACCGAATGAGTTTATTAGCCGAAGGTAAAAAAAATTTAATTCCAAATGAAAGTTTATAAGAATATTTATAGGTACAAACTGTAAAAAATATACACGTCTAGGCTAATATATATTTATGGAATCGAGACTGTTACAAAATTTGTTTGTTTTAATACTACCTATGTGCAGGTAGATAGCTATTAATTGAGAAAATTTATCAATTTCGATTGTTGTTGTTCGATTGAAAGGAGGCAATAAAAAATTCGTGATTTTTCAAGCTTTTGTGAGAAATTTGAGATAAACCAAATTCGAATTTTTTTTTAATACATTTGGATACAGTCGATTTGTCCCAGGTAATGTCAAGTCTAATAAGCGGCTGAGTCTTCTATCCGTGAGTTTAATACGGGGTTCTACTGTGTATGAATTTTAGTTTTTGGTGCCAAAACTTTCCATGAGTTATAAAACAAAAAACATCCCTACCCCCACCCTCAGGTCGTTCCATGACACCAAGATTAATAAGTAGATTTTCAGAGAAACTAACTTGAAAAAACTATTGAAGGGGTTACGTGTGTGCTTTTGTCCTTGAACAAATAAAAACGACATTTACCCCAGAATAGCGTTCAAAAAGGTAAATTACAAGCTCAGCCTACAAAAATTTTTCATCGAGAAAATTGTACATTGGTCGAAAGCAAAGAGAATGACGAGAAGAAAAGGAAGAACAATCGGCAGGATTTTCGAAATTAAAATTACAAAGTAATGTCAAGAAGGTTGAAAAATTATGAAAATCAAAACATTCCGGATTCACATAGAAAATTTGGTAAATAGTGAAATCAAACTATCAATACCTACAGCAAACACGAACTGATACCATTCAAACCAACTAGGAGGAAAAAAAAAACAAATCTGGATGGAATTTGTTTCAACCTACACGTGAAATAATCATCAAAAATAAGTCGTCGCATTTCATAAGCGATTGACAAGGAACTCACCAAATAAATAAGAAACAACGATAAGCGTTGCAACAGAAAGACATTAATTGTAAGTAATAAAAAGGAACATAAATCGTTAACAACTTGACGAAATTTATGACAGAATGCCGACAATCCAATACGGAAAAATACACGGAAAAAGCTATTTAAATACTTAGCGTGACAAGGAAATATTACAGCAAACTGGAAATCTACTTAAACACGATTTCAAAACGAACAACTGAACTGAGCAAGCGATGAGAAAAGGCGCTAGTTAGATCAGCATTTTACTTTTTAACACATGCATAAAAAAGATTTTTCTTATCTAGAGGAAAGCAATCTCAATTCAAAATAATTGACTTCGAAATCGATGAATTATAAAGAGAAACACACTGTCGAACAGAAATCTTGCGACTCTTCGAATTTTTTTCAATGGAGTTATACTTCTTATTTGCAGTATGATGTTCGTAAATATTGAAAAGAGATTCTTTCTTTGGATCATGTTGAATTTAATCATACCGAGTTTAGGAGACAAATGAAGAAGTTGGAAACGAAAATTCTCCTAAGAGGGAAGAAAAAAAATGAATAGGGACAAACCTCAAGGATAAAGAGAAACTCTAGCAACTAGTTTTCGTTCAGGAACGTAATTAAAAAAAAAACAAAACGAATTAAGACGTGGAAAAAACTATAACAGTAACGGGTGGTTCAGAAAAATATGATTACGTACCGAAGCCAAATAAACTTTATTTTATTTGGGGACCAGTTCCATTGCTCTATAATCTATATTGTTCAACGTTAGTCAATGAACCAACGTAATAACTGATCATGTACGATTTCTTACGACACTGATTAAAATGGGGCAATTTCTAACCATACTTTTAATACATCTTCGAATTTTTTCTTAAAAAAAAAAAAAAACCGCGTAGGAAGATTCAATGATTTAAATATTCACGTTCACGTGCGAAGCACATGCTGGAGTGGTTCAATGAAAGTTATATTTAAAAGCAAGAACAGGATTATATCGTTATGGGGGATTCGCATAACTGATGTAACAATTAAAGATCGACAATTTAATCACAAATGAAACTTGAACATACAAATAAGTGGAGCAAAAAATTAAAACTAATCAAAATCATAAACCTTGTATGAATCAGTTAATACTGATGAATTAAAGTACTCTGGATTAGTTGCTGTTTACTGTGAAATATGAAGAGAAGTAAGAACTTCTTTTCGGAGGACTATTTTTCGTTATCTTATCGCAACTATTTCAGTTGAAAATGCCAAGTTCATTTGCTGGGACAGGCAGCGCAGTTTGATATTGGTTATGTATACGCAGCCTAACTCAGTGATTACGAAAAAAATTCTCTACCAAGACTTCAGTCCGCCAGTGTTTTTAAACCAAGAGAAAATTCAATACATCGTTATTTTTCGAACCATTTACATCGAAGATGTAACACACAAAAAAATTACTCACTTGCTTTCGAGAAACGCGAGTCGTGGTGCTTCCTTGAATAACAATATCCTGATCGTCGATATCCATTCGCTCTTGAAACTGTCTCGATGTTTTTTGATCTTCTCGCGTTAGTTCTCTGCTAACGATACGTCCTGCAGCTTCTTCATTCTCGATAATGTCTTGTAATTTTCTCTGCCAATCAAAAAAATACGATAATACTTCTGAAGGTTGTACGTATCATCACCCACTTATCAAAATACTTACAACACAATCGGTGGTATCGAAATAGATAAAACAAAGATTCACTTTATGGCATGATATTCGTCCGCGATCATCCAGTCCAAGGATAATTTTATGCCTTATGAGATGACGATTGATTTGCGCTATACACCTTTCTAAGTTATGATTCAACTGCGGACATGCAAGTCACATTTACTCGGATAATTTGTAGGCAATTCAGAAACGACGGGAACTAAACGTGAACGAGTCCAAATAAACTCCGGCCAATGATTACCTTTATTTTTATCCACATGCATAAAAATATGGCAGCCGAATTCAAAACGAGCCACATTACTCCAAGACTGAAGAGTGTCAATCCTTGTACGCCGGAGAAAAGCAACGCGAGTAAAACGACAAAAGCGGTAAAAATCCATAGCACCAAAACTCGTTTGTAACATATGTTGTACAACGTAAATCTCAAATCGTTGGTTAACATTTCCATAACATGAACGTAATCTTCTACAGTTAACTGTAATAAATACGTCATTATAGAAAACCACATAAATCTATTACAAGGTCTCATCGTAGAAAATTAATAAATAGGTACAGTTAGTCCTTGAGCCATAAGCTCTTCTGGAACGAGTTCCGGTCGGAATTTTGCAGGAGTAATCCATGGAAAATTGGCATTGACTGGTAACAAAGTGACGATAATATCACCATTCGCTATTGGGAAGCAGATAAAATAGCTTTTAGAAGATAAATAAAAGACCATAAAATAATTGTACATTCAGCGTACATACCGAAACCTTGTCGAATGACACTGGAAGGCTGCTGCGTATTAACACCGTTTGAAGTTTCATGTAAGTCGATAGTTCGCAAATTTATATTCTGGGATGAATTGGACGTTCCAGTATCGACAGATCGAGCATGATTCACGTTTATGTGGACCGATTCAGTAGGTAAAATTGCACCGCTGAAAGTGTTTCCACTTTTTTGGGGTGATGGAATGTTTATTTGCACTGAATCGGATTCTAGAACCGCTGGTTTACTGCCATTTATGGTCGACTCGTTCGTCGACTTATTCACATCGTCTTCAAATTTTACCCACTTTTTCTTCGGTAGTTTACTGTCCGAAGAAATTTGCTCCTGATTCTCTTCGTCCATTTCGAAACACAAACTGGAAGTTCAATTTAAGTTCAGAATAAAATGGATTACTTGCACCACCTAATTAATTGAAGAAACGTTGAATAAATTTAATATAGTTAAATCACTGAGAACGTAACATTTACGTAATGAGTAATTATGTTAATTTATCGTTCAGTCGAGCTGTTTTTATCAATAGGAATAAATTACACCCAGAAACAGACAAACAAATAAATTACGAGGAGGTTAAGCCAAGTGACAAAAGAGAAGAGACCCGCCTTCCCACAGTTACCTGAGTCACTATATTGCGTTAAATTCTTTCTGGAATCATTGAACTTTAAAAACTTTTTAGGGCCAATTCACATTTGAATGGTAAATTAAACCACGACGATTTCATCACTTAATGTAAAAATGTTGTCATTAAAGAACCATTAAAAAACAGGAAAGTAAGTTAAGTTAAGAACACTGGACAGTATCGAATTCAAGAGCATTAAGAAACACGAGCAACCTTCCTTCAGTGGCTGTAGTTGTACTTCGTCTTCTACGGTTTTTACTCCACGAAATATCAAGGCTCTTCGGTCTTTACAATCACATAACATCAATTAAAATAATAAACATATTCATATACCCAAAGGCCAAAATTAATACAAATACACTCATTTGGCCTACACGGCTACGCCAAACATTATTAACAAGCGAAATTCCTTAGTGCATATTTCGTATCCGATCCTCCAAGAGGATATTATAATTATATAATGATGAAAAGTAGACGACATAATACAGGTTTTGGTGTCGCAGCCATGGATAGAGCTGCTAGGGCTCTTTACTAGCAGGTATGCCCATGATGGTGATAAGAGATGAACCGCCATTTAAGGTTTTATATATATATAGTAATAATAAACAATGTAAAATTCCTGAAAATACGAAAAACACAAGACGGCAGCTCATCCTTCGAGGATATATATATATGATGGAGATGACACGGAACAGTTTTATCAAAGGGGTTCAGTGTCCAGCCTATAGATGCCGCCTGCTGGCGTATGAAGTACCCCAAACTGAACACCCCAACCAATCAGAATGAAAATCGGAGTAAAAGTGAGGTACTTTGTACGCCAGTGTTTATAAACAAATGCACATTGCAAGATTTTTCTCCAATCAGATATTTAGTTGGAAGTATACTTGTTTGTGGAGGCGCTTTCTATAGGTAGGACACCAAAACTGCCCATGTGTTGTCTCCATCATATATATATCCTCAAAGCAGCTCATTTTATCTCTTATCAACCTCATGAACATATCTGCTTCTAAAGAGCCATAGCGCTGTCAATGCCATGTGTTATGCTTCGTAAAATTATGATTGAAGGAAAGAATTACCGCTTACATTTGTTTATAAAACTGGCAAACAAATTACCTCACATCAATCGACATAGATCAATTAGAATAGTCAGATTCTCCCAAATGGGGTAATTTGTAATTTGCATGACAGTGTTCATAAAAAAATGCCCATGGTAATTTTTTCCTCCAATTAGATTTTTTAGAAAACAAAACACCTGGCATCAGCAGCCCTTTCTGATGTGAGAGAGGTACGAAGAACATTGAAAAACAGAAGAAGAACTCAGTACAAACAGTTACAGAAATATATTATAGAAGAATTAAAATACAATATTCCAATAATGTGAGATGGCAAAGTGCAGCGTCAGTGTGGTTTGTAACTAAATTGGAGGGATTAGAATGGAAGTGGAACATATGATATATATACAATAGTGATGATGATGATGATGATGATTTTTGAGTGAGAGGGAATTTTGTATCAACACCCCCCTAAAATTTTAGCACTAACGAATGAGTATCATTGAGTGCTGAAAGTACCTAAATGATTATAAAACATAAAAATGAAAGAAATAAATTAATTATATATGAGTAATTAATTTTGTTGATAACTATATCAACCACCAAATGAAGGATTAAGCTGAAATTTCAATGAGACATTGATATTATTATGTTTATTTGTGATCTTGTGAAAATTTGACAAAATTTGAACATTTCATTTTGAAGACCTTAGCTCTGTTTGATAGGACTACACCAACTTACACCAACCTACACCAGGAGGGCGATTCCACAAATGCAGGAATGTTATGGGACTTTGCGCCTAGTTTTACTTGAATATTTGTGGAATATCCCTACCGGTGTAGGTTGGTGTAAGTTAGTATAATTCTATCAAACAAAGCTATTGCTAAAATTCCCTAAATAAAGATCGAATTGATATCATTGAATCACTCTTTTTGAACATAATTTCAGCAATATATAAACAACAAAATATTATATTAGGCTGAAATTTCATTCTGACATCAATATACTCACATTTGTTCAAGATTCTAGGATAATTTGTTTAAAATCATACATTAGTTTTATTGATATTGTAAAAATTCTATTTTCATTTTATGATTTTAAATCATATTTTAATTCAATATATGTAGTTGTGGTCTTAGGGAATGTTTTATTCCTTCTAAGGACAACACAAAACAAAACCTATTACAGCTACTGCTCTTTTTTTTTTTATCAAGGAGTGAAATCTATAATAATACGATTATCCTTATGTTGAACAAGAATATAGTAATTGTATATAAATGGCTTCCCTGATTGAGTATCATATAAAATTCCAAAAAATAGGAATAACACAATTCTCATCACCCCCATGCACAATGCGCATACCTGCTAATTGTTGATAAGAAATTCCATCTCACTCACTCATCATCATCATTACTACTAATATATATATGTCATACATTCCACTTCTTTCGATCTCATGCTAGCAATGTGCTTCGCCATTGCATACTTTATTCAAATATTGTATTTTTGTTGGTCATTAATATAATTCTGTAACTGTTCGAATTGAGTTTTTCTTTATTTTCTTCAACTATCCTCGTACTTCCTCACATCATGGTAGTCATCACTACGGTTTGGTTCTGAAAACTCATACAACAATAAGATCAATGCAGATTATAATTGAATTTTTTATGTGAATTATTTGTTGTGCAAAATTTGAATTTTACATTATTTTATGTATGAAATATTTTTGTGTTTTTTCGAAGTTTATTGAAAACGTGAATATTCAATTTTTTTGAATCGATAAAAATTGAAAGTTCCTGATTTACTAAATGGCTAATCCTGGAAGTATCAACTGCAAATCCAGTAAGGACTGCCAAAGAACAGTGAACAACCTGATCATCAACTACTTGTTCCCGTTTTTTCAGAACTCATCGTAGATCTACTCCCACAAAAACCGATACTTTTAGGCCAACTTCAACCTTCAAAATTTCCAACGAAAAATGACATCAGAGTATACATCAAATAGAAGAAGAAAAAATCAAATTCATGCACTACAATAAGAGGAAAATTTTTGCTGTAAGCAGGTAGTATATATTGTTTAATCATTGAATTTTGTTTTGGGGGATTGTGTATCAAGTATCAAAAAACAAAAACATATGTCAAATTATATAAATTTAGACGAAAGAAAACTAGGAAAATTCAAATTATTAGAGGAAGATTTAAAAAAATTAATGTGAAAAATTAACAAAATTAAAAATAGCAACATTTAATTTCCTTTTTTTCGTTTATTTTACTGGAGATATCGTATTAGAATCGTTCATGTTAGATATATTAAGACAAATTGAAGAAATTAGTAGTGAGAAGTGGCTAAAAATATTACCACTAATATCGCACCTAAGGCCCATATTCACAAATGTCTCTCTAAGTTCCCTTCACTTAAACTTCACTTAAAAAAAGTTTTTTGCACAATTTTGTACTTAAAATTGTTGGAACATTGTATCTCTTATGAGAGTTCCAATGTGAAAATAAAATATTACCACACTCTTAAATACAAAATCGTATCAAAAGTCATTTTTAAGTGAAGTTGAGGTAATGCTAGGTTAAAATGATGTAGGTGAATATGGGCCTAAATTCATGTATGCATGTTGTGTGCGCATTTCAGGAATAATCCTCTAGGATTGTGTGAACCTTCGAGGATATATATATATATGATAGAGACAACACATGGGCAGTTTTGGTATCCTAGTTATAGAAAGCGCCTTCACAAACAAGTATACTTCCAACTAAATATCTGATTGGAGAAAAATCTTGCAACTTTGCATTTGTTTATAAACACTGGTGTACAAAGTACCTCACTTTTACTCCGATTTTCATTCTGATTGGTTGGGGTGTTCAATTTGGGGTACTTCGTATGCCAGCAGGCGGCATCTATATGCTGGACACTGAACCCTATGATAAAACTGTTCCGTGTCGTCTCCATCATATATATATCCTGGAAGGTGTGAACGTAAATTTTTTGTAAAACGATCGTGGGGCTCTGCTTTGGTCATTTATTTATGTCAACAACCGTCAATGACTTGTGATTAAGACTGACGAGGTATTTTCATAGTAATACAACAATTTTGTATAATTTTATTCTAATTTTTTTTTAATGCAGTGCAAAACTCTTAGTTCGTAATTTTATGTGCTGTTGAGCTTTTATGTCAACTATTTTAATATTTTCAGCTTTTTTTTGCCGTGGAATGACTAGTCTCTTATGAAAGATAATGAGTGCCTAATAATATTTGCCAACTGTGTTTTGATGTTTAAATAATATTCGTCTTAGGATATTTATTTCGAATCGAGTGATTATAAGTTTCCTATATAAAAAAAAATTAAATGATGGATTCGGATGATCAGCCGCCGTTGAACGGCCAATTTTCAACCAACGAATACTTTAAATCCTTGGAAAAATGGGTTCAAGATACGATGCTGTGGCAGCATTTCAACTACGTATCATTCCAATCATTTATGTTGAATCAGGCTGTTTCGTTGAGGTCGCCTAGTATTCACCAACAACCTTTAAATTTTGGTAACGTCGGTTATACCGCTTATCAGACAGCTACGCAGATTCGAGGTAAATTTAAAAATCTGGCGCAATGGAATACTTATTAAGAAGGATGGAATAAAATGTTACTAATAATAATTACATATTTTTTGTTCGCAGGAGTCGAATGTCGTTTACCGCCCTTATGGAAACGACTGCTGGCTGAATTTATCGATTTTTTATGCTTATTTATTTTAAAACTATTTGCTACTTTCATATTAGTCGACTTTCTTGATATTTTGTAAGTTTTATGTTATCTCTTTCGGTTGTTTTATCATATTACAGTTCATATTCTGATTAATCTAATATGTTTTCTCTAGCGATTGGAATAAATACGACTTCGAGACATTAATACAGAAAACATGGCGCTTTGAATATACCGCCATGGTTGAGCTCACATCAGAATTAATGATTGTAGAGTTCGCTCACAGGATCATTGTTTGCTTGTTCGAAGTGGGTATAAATTACGCGAATATACTTTTTGATTTTAATGTTAGAAAATTGGGATTTTTTTTATTTTTTATTTCAGACCGTCTGGTTGCATCGAGGTTTTCGTGGAATCATTGGCGGTGCAACGCCAGGCAAAAAATTAATGAATTTAAGAGTGGTGTATTGTGAAAAAGTAACTACTGTGAGAACAGAACCAGATATGGTGGTATTAGTCGAACCTGGAACAGATTTGGGACTAGTCAGGGCCGCTATTAGGTCTTTTGTTAAAAATTTTGTAATTGCGTTATTCTTACCTTTTACCTTCACATTTTTGTATTTCCAACATAATCGCACTGGCTATGATATTTTGGCTCAATCCATTGTCATCGAAGACCCTATGAGATATCATACGAATAGGTAATATTTTGGTCGTAGATTTTCAAAGAAAAAAAAATTGAAATTATGAGAGAGTAATCTCTGTTACATACATAACCAAATGTTACCAATAAATTATCATCTATAAACCTCGTAGGTCAAAATTCATAAACGTTCCTTATTCTCAAGTTTTCCACCAACATTGAGGTGGTAATAAATGTGGCAATATGAAATTATTCTCGAGGTCATTTTTCATTTACTTTCTTTAACAAAAATTTGAGAATAAGAATTGAGAACGTTTATGAATCCAAGTCATAATGTTTAAGAAGTTTGAAATATACTTTTCGATATTCACATTTATTTTTGATTGGCGAATGATTGAATTGTTCTATTCTATCTTTATGAAAGGAGAGTACTCGATTGATGATTTGTTAACCTAGCAGCGTTTGAAGGCGAGGTTGATTTCTTAGAATTTATGAATAATCCGTTATTCGCAAGAGCACCGATGTCACCCCGAGTGACTATAATACTAATTTTGGGGATCGTGGACTAAACAGGTATTATTCAGTCGGCCCAGCAGTTCCATTACTCACAGCTTTTATCTTCGTTTTATTGCCTGTAGCGTCATCTTTTTTAAGCCTTGAAACACTCTTTTCCGGTTGATATATTTATCATTTATGTTGTCTGTTTTCTCTCTTCAACGTATACTGTTAATCCGTTCAGGATTTCAAGATTATTTAAATAAATTAGGTTAAAAACGAGTTTTTAAAAAATACGCTTTTATAATTTGAAGAAGAAAATAACGGCGAAAGAGAAAATAAAATTTCTCACTTTTTTTTCCGAGACAGAAACAAAAATTGAAAAAACAACTGATAAAAACGGATATAAGGGTATGTGTGCGTGTGTTGCAACACGTGAAAGCAGCGCTGAAGTTGGTCATCCGGTGTACTTCAACAAATTGAGTGAGTAGAATAAAAGCGTATAATAATATAATTTTATCCTTCCTATAGGTAAAAATGTCTGCTCGTTAGTTGAGGCTCTTTACTACCAGGTATTCGCATAAGTGTGATGTGAGGTGAACCGCCATTTTGTGTTATTTTTGTATTGATTACCCTCATGCGCATACCTCTTATTTTAGGTCCTCTGAAGGCACAAGTGTAGCTTGATTTTTAAATTATGAATATTTAAATGCTGCAGACATTTCTCCCTGGATGTATACTTCTTTCGATTTTAAAATGTGATGTTTTGGATTTCTTTTACAACAGCTCCTATCAATTTATGTTAAAAAACCTTATTTTTAAAAATTTTCTTCGCTAATTTTCAGTCATGAGTGAAGTTATTAAATCAGTGGTTGCACAAAGGTAAATGGAGTGTGTGACATGTCCCTTCTGCTCCAAGCTGTAGTAAAAATCAAAATAAGTGACCTTTTGTTTCTTTTTTTTTTTGATTTTGAAATCATTAAGTATCCTTTTTATGGATTATTTTTTTGAAATATAGATAAAATTTTTTTGGGCGTGTTATAAAATTTTTATAGATTACACCCTCAGATAACATTGTTAAGCACGGCCCCTGTCTCAGCTGCAATCGTTCATGCAAGTTTCGTATTTTTGTTTACAAGAAAATAAAAATCAATCAATTGAAAAAATTTTTTCAAAAAATAGTGTTAATTAAAAATTTTTTTCATATAATTGGAAGGAATTGACGAAGGTATAAAGTCTATATAGTAAAGGAAAAGAGCACCAACTTCAATAATTCCAGTCCTTAGACTTAGATCTTGCTGCAGGAATTTTGGAAGAATTACTTTTCTATTTTTAGTGCATTTTTTATCGTTTGTTTTCTTGAAGTCTGTTCTATTTTTTGAAAAAAATATTTTTCAATGATTTGTTGTTTTTAGCATTTGCAGCAATATTACTTTGAAACTAACATTTTTTCATTACTTAAAGATATCTCCAAAACTGCGTCGTTAATTCTTGAAAAAAATTAAATGGGACTACCATAGGATCATCGTCTATCATTTAAAAACAAGTTCATCAAAATCAATATCCAAGTTGCGAAACTATGCTGGAACAAACATAAAAAAAAAAAACATATACACAGATAAATTTATAAAATCCTTTTTTTGAAGTTGGTTAAAAAGTGCATTGGACTATGTGGAATACCTTGTTATGAAGAAGTATTCACACATAGAAGGTAATCAACAGCTTTGCATGTTCTGCCACATCATACACGAATGTATGGGAGAGCCAAATCCTAGGCAAACACTGGTGATTTTGTAGCCAGTTTTGTGAGTTTTTATAGGGAAATTGGCGCTCGCACACAGGCACATATACATATGGAATTATGTCATCTTATTATGTCGTTTCCTGTTTTGTATGGTGATAAGAAACAACGCAGCTCATTTTGTATTGGGCTGTGGCAGATCTTTACCAGGTAATTTGTCACTGCCAAAATAATTTATCTTACCTGTATGTACATACGGGTAAGAATATACAAATGTATGTGTGTTTATTAGTTTAATGTCATAGAGACGAATAATAGCCAGCGTTTCGGCTGCGACTGTCATTGAGGCGTGCGAGCACCTTTACCTCATATGAGTAGAGTATCTAGAGACTACTTATGTTGGTTCTTCCAATAACGGTGCATCAGAGGTTATGCCCATATCTCTATTTATCAGACGTATTTTGCAACAAAATGTTGCAATGGCGTGTCTGCAATCAATAGGCCTGTAAATTACAGTATATTGTGAATAACCGCTGTTTCCTCCTCCCTTTCTTACCATACTCCCTTTACATTTTGGCATTCTTATTTTGGACAAGGCGTATATAATATTGTCTTCATTTATGCATAAGTTGGTACCATTTGTCTTCATCAGGTGTGGCATCGGGAGAAAAAGTGCTCCGCTGTTTGTGATTAATTTTTTCTCTCACTGATCTTATCCAACATTTGCCGAATTTTTTTTGATTTAAATATATCGAGTTCCGTATAAATAGTCAATATCTGCGATACCTACATTGAAAACCTATAAATTTATAAATTGTAACTATAGGTAAATAACAAACTTACTAAAATTAAAGTTTAAATAAATTTACCAGATGAAAATCGTAAAAAATTTGATTTGATTTTGTCTCAAAATTATTGTACACTAAAACATTTATATAATATTGACACGTTTATTTTCTCGCAAGGTTTATTTACTAACGTGACTGACATCTAATGTGTGTAGCTTAAATCTTATTCTAATAGAAGTCTTTTCGAAACATCAATGATTTAAACTGAAAATCAAATACAGTTGCACCGTGCAAATTTCAGTTAAAATAGACACGAAAAACAAAATATTTGTCATAAATAATGAAAACGATTCGATTAAAATGTAATTGAAAAAAAAAAAAAGAAGAAAAATAAGGAGAAAAATTCAGTCTTAGTATTGGGAACTGGGTGAAGGTTGACTGCTGTTATAATACGAATAATTTTGATTATCGGACGTATTAGCATCAACTACATTTTGATGGTGGTCTTTACTGGTAACGTGGGTAGGAGGACTTTTATTGTTGCAATTAATGGTATTGTTAATGTGACTACTGTAAGTGCTGTTGCTGGAATCGTGTTTCGTCTTCACTTCACTGCTGTAGACGTACTCGGGCTGACGGCCTGGAATTTTGCCGTAGATATCTCTGCTGTTGATTCTCGTGCCGTAAATACTATCGGCCGCTCCTCCTTGGCGTTGTTGGTTTTGGTGGTTCTGATTCACAGCGTTGGCATGTGAGGGTATTATTGGGTGCAGAGACTGCGATGGATATAACGGGGCTGCTGGTCGGATGGGGGCGTAGCCGTGTTCTCGGTGTTGCAGCACATGATTGGGAGCCGTTTTGGTGTACACAGACTGCGATCGATTCAGATTTGATCGAGTCAGTGGCGGAGATCTCGTGTACATGGAACGACTGCCTTCATAAATCGGTTCATTTCGATCAGTTTTCCAATCTGTCGTCGGATAAAAGCCTCCGTAGTACGAAGGACCGCGCCCTATTTAACGTGGAAAAAGAACGTTTGTCGTATTAATAACAATTTAAAATAATAAAATGAATACGTAGGCGTTGATCTCTTCCTTATCAAATACACAAATCAAGGAGCTTGTGATGAAAATGTGAATAGTCTGTGTGCTTGAAGGCAAAGAATAGATGTAAGAAGGCTGAAAAAGCATGGAAAGACAGTTTAAAAACACGATACGGGAAGAAATTTTCATAACTTTTGATAACTTGCTCTTCTAGCAGAGCTTGGGCTACTGCATTAAAATGTTTGCTTTTACCGTGCAGTATGCTGTGCGAGAACTTTTTGAAGTTTCAACAATTAACATGTGTGTCAATCAAAATTTTCAATACGTCGCTTCCCTTGGACATTCTGAAATTGAAATATATGGACACGTATGAAGAATATTTGATTGAAAAATAGGACCGTCCTTCCACCCACTCGAGTATGAGACTATTTTTTTTAAATTTTCCAACTTTTTGATAGTTTTTTCCGCATTTATTGCTAAGTAAAAATTACCAAAAGGTCTGTTTCTACTTATAAATCCTCAGTATCTAAATGTACAACATATTTCATTCCCGTGTCATTCACAACACTAGTTTCCGAGAAAAATAGAAATTTTTTCTCAAAATTCAAAAAATTATTTTTCTCACCAAAAATGAATGGAAGTGATAAAATCGAATGTTAGCCTAAAAGCAACCTATATTATTTTGTGAAAAAAAAATCAACCGTTTATTTGATTCGAAGATTGATTTCATTCAAATTTCTTACGCTTATCTATGGCTTACCCTGATATGGCCTACCATTTTTCGGTGTTCACAGTAAATACACGATGTGTAGAAAATTGTAATCGTAAAACTATTCTGATTTTTTAACTCCTAAAAAAATTTGTTTAATAGATGGCAGGCGGTATTTTTAATATGATGTTTAGGCTACCACTCTTAACAATATTCGACAAAAAACTCGTAATTTGTGAAAAATGTTTTTATTTTTCAGAAGTGTCTAATTTGCTTATACTATTATACGGTGTGTCCGCTGAAATGTCGGTATTATTTTGATGGTAGATAGTAGGTATTTGATGAGACGAGTAAAAATGTCATGTCCACATTTTCTCTGCACGCCATATTAAAGGATCTATAAAATTTTTCAATTTTTTAAATAAATTTCAACTATACTACATTTTTATATCATGTCACTGATTCAGCGATTCCCAAGGCTATTCTTTCGAAAGTATTTCCGTCAAATAAGATTATGCAACATTTTGTATATCGTGTATAACACATTGCATACCGTAATATCAAAGGTGAATTTCAAGTCGTTGTCGTCGTTATTGCTGTTACGCCGATACATTCACGCAAAAAAAATTACCTAACATTCCTTTTAAAAGGGGTATTTTGTACGTCTCTCATCATACAGGACTTATCAGCAAAATATTGCCGACATTTTACCAGACACCCTATATACCTACATCTCAATTAAAGTGAAGAAACCATCGAAAATAATAGGTACCTAATTGTGTATATCTTGCTTCCACCTACTTTTCTCCCATAAAATAGCTATTTACCAATAGGTAGATACTATATTTTTTCGACAGCAATGCCATTTTATAATGGGTAGCGCGATGCTTGCCGCAGGATTATTTCTTTCACAATTCCAAAATTAGCCTTTCTTTTGACTGCGCAGTCGTGTGTTCAGTTTGCAACAAATCGAAGGCTCCTTCGGTGCTTTTGTTTCTCTCCATTTTTACGTAGTTGAAAAAGAATTATTACGAGTAATTAGGCAATCGATGAATCGTGGAAGTGTCGCCAAAGGTTTCTCGTGAAGATGAATTTAGGAATTTAGTTTGATGAAATCGATACGAAAATAGGCCTGCGCCTATGACTCACCCGTACTTTGATGAGGCATCTGCCGAGTATACGGGTTGAGATTTACAGTCCTCGTCACCGTCGATCTTTCTTTGTCCGCATTACCGTAAGTGTCACCTTCGGAACGTATGCTAACGGAGTCTGTAGTAATTGAGAGGAAAAAGGAACAAACGGTGTTAATAAAAGGCGGTAGAAAATTCGATTACTGCTGCTGATGTGGAACTCGTGAACAAAAAGTGAATCGTAGGAACCGCAATGCGGGTCCCACTTGAATGAAGGACTTCCTTGTAATTATATTCGCCAGTCTCTAAAATTTCTACAGGTCGGCCGGGTTTCCTGGCGCAATCGGCAAACAGGAACCACTGATGTCATCGGTTCCACGAGGATTAATACGTACGTACCTATGTGAGTGAGTACGTAGCTTGTGTATAGCCACGTATACCTACAATCCTCACGTGTCATGCGGGTTGTATTTCTGTTTATATCGAACTTGGCTGACCGGTAGAGATTTTGAAGACTTTGTATATTCGCTACCTATACTTTGCCCACGATAACAAAAAGATGTATCTACCTGACGTCATAATCAACTATAGGCGTTGCATCATTACGATTGGTTGCGGATGAAGAAAAGGTATAGAATCACCCTCAAAAATGTAACAAAGATTTCTTCAAATCGGGGGGAGGGGCAAAAACGAATTTATAAATTTTATTGTTTTTCTCGTCACTTTAGAATTTAGAAAATTTGATAATTAATGTAACATCTATGGAACCAGCTGTTGCATATTTATTATACTAAATTTTTTGTCAAAATTTTGAAAGTGACAATAGAGCAAACCAAAAAATAAAATCACGGAGGCAATTGCTCCCTTTGCTCTCTCGGATACGTCCTTGTTCACACTATTGTTCAACGATGAGCATCAGCTGAGGATATTTTTTAAAGTAAACAAACATGTGTTTCATGCAGACAGGTGTGGATATTATTGTTTGTGACAGCAGGTGGACAGAGTATAGGTATAGTAGGTACTACTATACTGTATATGTTTACCTACGCAAAATATTTCAACATTTATACGGAAGGCTACGCTAAAGAAACAATGAGAAAAAATGAAGGTTCTTCAATCAAAATACGAGGTTTAAAAGTGTAAATAGGTACATTAGGCCCATCATACATACCTCCATCGACAGACATTTCGGATCGACTTTTCTTACGATGTGTGATAAATATGATTTCGAAGACTAGAGCAGCGATTACACCTCCTAAGCAAGGACCAAACCAAAATACCTAAAAAAAAAAAAACTTTCAATTCAATGCACCTACCGAAATTACTCAATTCTCTTAAATTTTATTGTAAGTTGACAGCCACAGTATCATAGGAGACTGAATGACGAATTTTTTCTTACTAGTAGCCTGTAGGTAACGATCGTGCTAACTTTTAGAATGGGTATATTGGTAAACTTAGTAGTTTGCTTAGAGGATTATTAGGTATCCGACTAAGATTGATTAAGCTGAAAGTGTTTTGTAACCGAAATGAATAGATACCAATGCAAATTATAGCTATATAGTTGAAACTTACGCTATGCAACCCCCTGCGTAATATGTACACCTATATTATACTACCTAACACTTTGTGGTTTACACTACACAGAAACACAGCCTACTGCAGTAGGTACTATACATATACTCTGTAACGCTTCATAGTATGCAGCGAACACTATGCTCAGCGCTACCGCCTACATCTGCTCAGCAGCATTTCAGCATTTGGCATAGTATGTTGTCCAAAGCACTGCACTCTTACTGCGCAGCACACCCTGTGCAGCATCGAAATGGTCGTGCACAGTGCTACCAAGTTGGTGATTTACAGACTATAGGTACATTGACAAGCATTGGGTTCGTGTCAGAGTAGGCAGCGTGAACAAAGGCGTAGTTAAGGAAATCCTAGGGGTCTGCACTATCGATCATTTAGTTATGTGGATACCGACCAACCCTATTTTACCAATGTTAACGAATCGTGCCATCAGTGTAAAAACCTACAATGAACAAAAGTTTTTTATGCATGCGCAGCAGGATTTTTTTCGTCTATTTTTAGTTTGTTGGTGCCGTGAATCTAAAGCTATGTACAGACGTTGTTGTGAATCCAGTGAAAACGAGTGAAACCTACGTCCATTTTAGAAGTCTACGTATTAATGTTGGCACGGATATTCGTGTTTACCTGGGTATCTATACATCCACTCTATGATCGAACCTCCCAGGGTTGGTGAATTTACGCGTATCAAATTCTCTATACAGTTGGAGAGAATGGAGAGAATCGTCACGAATGTAAATTTATTTTGTTATAGAAAGTTGAAAAAACAAACTAAATTCGTAAAATTCTAGATATTCTCTACAGTCTACGCTTCATTTTGAAGAAAATTCAACTTTACACGTAGAGAAATGTAATTATGTCAGTTTACATCTGTTTGTGCCAACTTTCATATCTCCCCTTTAGTCAAAAAAAAAAAAAAAAAAAAAAAAATCTGTAACTGTAAATACCGTAGGGTATCCTTGCAAGTTTTTGGTAATTTTATTTTGGGAGTGGATGCGAAGGTGCGGAAAGATGGTAGCTAAGATGGGGACGACAGCTCTCGCCGTGGAGCTATGTACCTAGGTACACTCTTTGTTGTGAGAATCACGTAGTTTCAAATAAGTTAGTACCAATATAAGATTAGGTGGCCATAAAAAATATTTTACTCTACGTACCTACCCAGTGATATGCCCAACGATTCATCACAAATGCTGGTCCAAAAGCGCGAATGGGGTTTTGAGTCGGCATCTGCACAGGCAAGAGAAATGATAATCCACGCGCACATTAGATAAATATATCGATCGATCGAAAGAGAGGGAGGAGAAAGAAAAATAAACGCAAAGATATACCTATGTTAGGTACCTATCGCGGCTAAAAAGTAATCACGAAAAAAAGAAAAAAAAAGTGCTCACAGAGACGAGACCGGTGGATAAGTAGGCGAGACCCATGCAGACGGCCGAATTCCCCAGCCATTTTCCTTGGCCATTCATCGTCACACAATACGCAAATACAATTAAAAATGTTAACACGAATTCTACGCTGCATCGTTCCCACGGTGACATCATGGGCAGAATTTGCGAAACGGTTGCATTCAAATTGCCATAATGCATTGGTACGGTAACGCTGCAAACAGACAAACGTACCTAACAGATTAGGTACGTAGGTACCTACCAAAGTTTCTCATGAAACAGATCATTTTCATCATTCCCACCCCTAACCCTTTCGTGAGGTCAATTTTAATGCCCCATTTGCCAGCAAACCGGGTAAAAACTTTAACGTAGGGATACTTTGCTCGAAAACCAAGTTTGTCCATTTTCATTGACGATATTAAAACAAAAAAATGAAAAAACAAAAACATAAATAAAACCTAAATATTTATGTCATGCTGAAAAGACGCTTGTAACATCTTGCGCCGTAAATAAGAAGAAGATACTTCAAGCAACACAGTCAACTTGCCTTTCTTCAGAAATTTTTCATTCTTGTTTTACATTTTTCTCGCAAATTACTAAACCAATAGGGCAATAGGGCCCAAATTTCTGTCAAACTTGCACACCCATACTGACAATCGATCGTGAAAATTTCCATCAGATTTCGTTCAAAGTTTTCTCAAAACCGTGAACCTAATTTCCTTTCCAGTTTTGTAGAAAACTACAAAACAAATAGACGCCAAACGTCAATTAGACTTGAACATATGTAAGAAAAATCTATCGCGAAAATTTCAACCCAATCCCTTTCGTGGTTTCCTCAAAATTCTGGAAAATATTTTTCAACGAAGTTTTTGTTCTCAGGTTTTTTCGGAAACCATCGAACCAATGGGCATTAAAACTTCTTCCGGACCTCTTATACATAAAAATGAAATATTAGGAAAATTTCAACCCTCTCTCTTCGGAAGATTTTTCAAAACCGTGAACTAGAAATTTTCTTCAACAATTTTTTCTTTTCCAGTTTTCTCGAAAACTACTCAACGGCTAAGCATCAAACTCCTAAAAAACTTGCATTAACATAAGGAAAATCCGATCTCTTTTTGTAGTTTCTTCAAAATCTGGGAAAAACCAGTTTTCCAGGAAATTTTTGCTTTCTAGTTTTCTCGGAAACTACTGAACTAATAGGCGCACTACATTTCTCTCGAATCTTGTTCTATATGAGAACTACCTTTCGTGAAAATTTCAGCTTTATTCCTTGGGTAGTTTTTTCAAAACCATAAACCAAAAATTTAGGCGATACGTACCTACGTACATAAATATACGAGTATAATTGTATGTATAGATACATAAAAAAATTAGGGTAAAATTAGGAAATGGTGTCATCAGTTTTCTTTTATTGCGAAAAGGAAAATTTTCACTGCCCCCACTTTTATACTTCTATAACCCTTCCACGAAGTCAAGTTTAATAACCCATATTGCAAGCAAGTAAACTTCAGGGTAGAAAGGAGCAACATATTATACTCCTGTTCTAAGATCGATGAATCAAAATATACACCATAAAAAAAGTCCCCCACTTTATTTTCTGTTTTTTGTGTGCATACATAATACGTACACATATATAATAAATTATATACATGAAAAAAAAAGTTAGATGAAAATAGGAAAATAGTATTAATCGTTTTCTTTTCTCATGAAACGGATTATTTTTATCATCCCCCCTCCTAACCCGGTCAAAGGATGCGCGAATTTTTCAGCATTCCCAGCACCTTATCACCGCATATGTTCCACATGAATGCATTTTTTCACTGTCACAAAATCAGTCAATATAATAGGTTTTTGAGCGTCAGTACCCAGTAAAAATCATACAATTTTTCTCCCCCTCTAAATTCGACATAATTTACAGTACAGCTACTGTGTAAATTCCGGCGTCTCATAAATCACTCCCATCATACCATCATATATATGTGTGTATTGTATATATATCGTGTACATATCGTGTATTACGATAATTGCGTAATAAAAAAATTATAGTACCGCACTTTTTTACTCCTCGTTCCAACAACTCGACCGAGCATTTTTTTTCTCTCCAATTTTTCTTTTTTTTCCTATAACCTAATAACCAAAGGCGCGTTTATTTTGCGAACCATTCACCCAGACAGAACGTTCTCACAGATTAATCCCTTCGGCTGCGACGTGCTGTTGTTGTTAGTGTTGTTCTCTCCTTCTACGATGACTGTCTTATCTGTTCACCGCAGAGAGGAGAGAAGAGAGAATGGCAGCAGCAAAGCAACGTCAGTCGGTTTGACGTACGTGCGACATATATATATAATACATAATATTAATATATTATAATTGCACGATCCGTGGGTACACGTACAGGTACCCACGTAGGTATACTTGTTTTCATTCCACGCCACTTGTCACGTTGTCACGAATCGGATGCGTTAATTTCCACCGCCGAGTGCAGCCGTCACCAACGCACCAACGCACACCAACCGAGTCGAATATAAAATTACAAGTAATAATGGAGTCGAAGAGAATTCACACCGATCGTCTTCCGCAGTACGACTTCGCTTACGGACGTGTTAATGGCCGCAATTTAAACCGCGTTACTCGCAAATACTATTTTACACGTCGTGACGTACGTAGGTGGGCGAGAGTTGGCCAGAGGCCTCAATATCTGACTTTTTTTTTTTTTTTTTGAAAAGTACATTTAGGTACACAGGCAACGCCGTAAGCCACCCCGGTAACCATCTTTTGAAATCGTCTTAGTCCCTGCAATCCGACGAAAATTATAATTACCTTACCGCGACGAACGCCGATAAGGGTTTAAAAAAAAAAAACAAAAAAAGGCCAAAAAAAAAGCCTTAGCCTAACTTTCGCTCATAGTCATTCCTTATGGTCTATATTCATGCTAGAGGAGCGACCTAAGGAACAAACCACTTTGGTTCTTCGTATTGATCGAGAATATTACCATAACTTGGCTGGTCGAGGGTTAGTCAGTGGTTTAGAGTGGCGTATCCGAGGGTGTTTAAAGTTAACCTTACGACTGGCGAAAGGATTTTTATGTAAATGGGTAGGTATTTGGTTCGCTAACGGGGATCGAATAACTTCACAAACTATGCGACTTCTGATTCCAAAAATAGCAGTTTTATGTTGCATATTTTTTCTGTAAAATTGCGTCGAATGCGCGCGCTGGTTTGGGTTTGGAAATAACTAGAATTTAGTATATCGTGTAAATATTGGCAGCTGCCTATATATGCGAGTGGTAATTACATTCTGGCAACAGCAACAATGTGTTCTGCTGAGAGAAATTAACGACTACCGGGTTATCGCCACCACGGATGGTATATTCGTAGATAAAATGAACCCTGAGTTAAGGCCCCTCATAAACGACATCGAAGCTGTGGAAAAAAGCTTCGGTGTCTCAAACTTCGGTAAAACTATGAAAATAAGCTATTTCAGCTGAGAAATGCAATTACGCGATAGTTTGTATTGAGCCTTTAGGTTAGTGGACACTTACAGCCCCACAGTCTATAATCTAAAAGTATCGATCCAACTCAAAGTATAGGTGCCTAAGTATATTTGTTCACCCATAACTTCAGAACTGCTTGGCAGATGGAGATGAAATTTTCAGTATTTATTTGTGTTAGGTATTCGGAAGCGTGCTTAAAGCCATCGTCAAAAGTCTCTAACCCCGCCGCAGGCAAAGTTGTTCATTTTCATAAAAATTTGTAATTTATGGTATAAAAACGAACAAAAAAGAATAAAAGAGAATGAAAAAATGGCGAAGCTATTGGTAACACCCAGAAATATATATTTCGTCGCTGTTTTGTATTATAGGTACATGTTTTTTTTTTTTTTTTTTTTTTTACCACAAGTATTTGCCTCATTTATGGAAAAATGATCGAATTTAAATAAGCCTCGCCAGAATTGATAAATGCATATTTTACCAATCTTAAATGCATACAAAAACTAAATAAATGCCTAAAAATCCTTTCCCTACCTATTATAGAAGTTTGACTTGGAGACTGATTACAGTTTTCTTGTTCCACGTAAATGAAAAACTATTTAAAAATTTAATGTTATGTATGTACCTACTCGTACAGCAACCTTCGAAAGAAACACGAGCTGTATTGATTTCAAGGGTATAACTTATTTCCTATAGCTACCATCTTAAAAATGGGGCATGAAATTTAATATTTATTGAAATTTATTTAGAATATGAACAAACGGCAAAATGTCTGCAATTTTCATACTTGTATAATTAACAATACGTATTCAGAGTTGAATTTTTTCTTTTTCCCCATATTCAGTTATTTATTATGGTGTTTGTGGTAAAATTTGGATTGGCCATAAATAAAAGTAAAAATTCACTGCTTAAGGGCAAGATCAGGGTCCAATACTTGAAAATGAAAGACTTTAAACTGCCACGAAGTCGGTTTCTGATTTGCTTTTGTTCATCACTAAATGGAAATAATGGAATATTAACTTTAAATTAAGTAACAAAATAGAACCTCGTAAAATATGCGGTAAAGAAAATTCAGGAAAAAAAAGCAAAATAACGAATTCGTGAGTCACGATAAAATTTCGATATAGAGAGGCAAAAATGCGATAGCGGGAGCAAAACCGATATTTGCTCCTGTAACCAAAATTTTTTGCTCCGCTCATCAACCAATTAGGTGCATTCACCAACTTTGCAGCAGATGTGTTGGGAGAAATAGCGTTTGCAACGTGAGCGTAGAGTGAGCTCTTCCCATTCATTTGATGTTTGCAGCACTCACCTACAGCTCAAGTTGCAAACTAGAACTCTTTGAGGAGTGCTCACCTCACTTTGCAATCATATAACGAAATGTACTGTTTTCCATAGGCATTTTTTTAACGATTTATTGTTCATTTCTTAACGGCGCCGTTTACCCGTATGCAAATGGCAAAGTGTCACAATGAAAAAGGGCCATTTTACATGGTGATCCATACACAAACAACAAAGTTCACTTCTCCGTAATATTTGATTATTATTCAAAATTCTGTTCATAAATTAAGTCCACCTGTTTAGTCAAATAAATAATAATTTATTTTTAGTGAATTTGTTGAAAAAAATATTGTACTCAACTAGTATTTTGATTGGATGTTGCAAAATAGTTATTTGCGTTGGCTTGTGCTGCAAGGATCAACACTCGTATCGCAATCACCTACTTCGCACGAGTGTCACAATCTATTTTTTTCACACCTCTTCCAAAAAACAAAAAAAAAAAAAAAAAAACCGGAGAAAAATAAATATTCTGGTATTGGCAAGTATATAAGCGCAAAGTATCGCAACACCTTCAAGCAGAAGTTGTGGCGTGTTGGTTAAGGTGGTAGCTTTCAAATGCACAGATTAGAGGTTCGATGATATCCCCCAGAGCAGAAAAACGTTTATCAATAAAAAAATAAAAAAATAGCGTTCAAAAAAAAAATATATAATATAAAAGCGCATTGTAATGTTTGATGAGACTTAGCGAGCATGTGTACAAAATAAATTAGGTTAAAAACGAATTTAAAAACATTTGGAAAGAAAATAACGGCGAAAGAGAAATAAATTTTTCACTTTTTTTTCCGAGACAGAGATAAACAAAAATTGAAAAAACAACTGATAAAAACGGATATAGGTGTATGTGTGCGTGTGTCGCAACAGGTGAAAGCAGCGCTGAAGCTGGTCATCCGGTGTACTTCAAAAATTGAGTGAGTATAATAAAAGCGTATAAAAATGAGTCACAGTGTTTAATAGTGTAAAAACGATCAAAGCGCAGATACTTGAAAAATGATGTTAAAAATTATGGTGCTAAAATTTCACTCTTCGCATAAAATTTAGAGAGAGGCATGAAAACGTCTGTTTTTTAATAGTAGGTGTGGAAAAAAAATTTTTTGTAACATGTGTGGGGACATTACTCGTATGAGGTTTTAGGGGCTCGCACCCCTCGACGACAGTCGCCGCCTAAAGGCTGGCAATATTCGTCTCTATGACGTTAAACAAATACACACGAATTCGTTTGTATGTTCGTACCTGTACGTATGTACAGGTAAGATACATCGTACGAGTCGAGATCAATTACCTGATAACGATCTCGGTAATGTCACGACTCGGTACCAAACGCACTGCGTCGTTTCTTATCATCTCGACGAAGACAGGAAACGACGCAACGTATGACATAATTACGTATACATACGTACGTATGTGTGTCCGTGTGCGTGTGCCAAATTCGGTATATAAACTCTCAGAACCGGCTCAAAAATCGCCAGTGTTCGCCGAGGATTTGGCTCTCCCATACTTATTCGTATGAAGTGGCAGAACACGCAAATACTGTTGAAGACCTTCTAGTGTGAATATCTCTCACGACAAGGTATTCCACAGTGGTGACCCCGATGTGATATTTTGGCTACGTCGTGGGTGTCTAGAGGCGCGTTGCGCTATTACTAAAAAGAGGCGCGGTGCGCTGGCGAGTTACTCGCTTGTAATACAAATAATTTTTACAAGATCTAGACACCTTTGGCTGTCGAAGCAGAGGTCTTGACTTAGAAAGTGGGAAATTACACCCCCCCTTCCAAATATATTTGCCGGAAGGGAACCAAGACGAGTAGACCTGGAGGAACAAAGTTGCCCTCATCCGCCAACTCCTCCAGCTTCGACCAGAGACTCAGAAGTCTTTGAGACTCCGGAAAAACAAAAACGAATCCGGAGGCCAGAAGCCTTGCGTTTGGGAGCTGTTGTAAACCCAAACGAAACAACAGCTCGAACACTCAGAAGCGGTCGTCTATTGAGCCAAGACTCCGACCCTTCAACCCCAGACCGACAAACCATGGAGTCTGGAAGACTCTTCGCAGAAAACATAAGTAAAGAAGTCCAGCACACGATGCCCAACGGAAACACGAACCCGAACCCATCATCAAACCAACCAGGAGCAGGCGGAAGTGGTCAGCCACAGCTGACCCCCGAAGTACTCGCACAGCTCTTACAGCTGTTGCAACTGCAAACGTTGCAGAACCCTGCCATCCAAAGACGGAGGATAGAGATTCCGGAGTTCCTACCAAATGAGGTTGAATTATGGCTAACTCTCCTCGAGGGTCGTTTTAAGACAGAGAATCTGCAAAACGACCAAAAATATTCACACATTTGCAGCGGCATGCCCGCAGAAATTATACGCCGCATTCCGGATATCATGGAATGCCCTCCGGCGGAAGCAGATAAATACAGTTGGTTCTGCAGAAAAATAAGAAATGTGTTTGGTAAGACTCAGAACCAAATTATTGATGATGTAATAGGCGGAATGAAGATTGGAGACGACAAACCCTCCACCTTCATGGCCAAACTCAGACAAAAGGCCGATAATATAGTGTCACCGTCAGTTATTGGAAACCAGTTCTGCAAGCAACTTCCCCAACATGTTGTGCAGTGTCTGGCAGCCATAGGTACCACGGTAATCAACAATTCCGAGGACCTGGACTTCCTAGCGAAGAGTGCTGATAGTGCACTGGAACATTCGAGATCAACATCCTCGATCAGTGCAGTATCAACCGAGACCGGAGAACTAGCTCAGCTTCGAGCCCAGATAGCTCAGCTGACTAGCGAAATTAAGAAGAAAAGCAATAATAATAATCCAAGAAACGGTAGAAACAACAACCGCTCGAAAAGCAGGAGCAACAATAGAAGTAATGACAGAAAATCCAGGTCCAGAGACCGCAAGAGCAATTCTACCAGGGGTCAGAGTCCAACTCCCCCAAGAAGAACATCGTCCCCCAAACCCCGGTCTCAAAACTGGGACGATAAATCCTGCTTCTTTCATAATCGGTTTGGCGCAGAGGCCACCAAGTGCAACAACAGATGCCAATGGTGGGGTAAATCATACAATAAGTCGTCAAACTAGAAAGAGGGGTCGTCTATGCGGCTGAAGATCCCTCGAAAAAATACTCACGCCGCCTGTTCATCAAGGACAGGACAAATAGGAGACGTTACCTAATTGACTCAGGTGCTGACTTGAGCATTTTGCCAGTAGATAAAAATCAAAAGGCATTTCCTCCGAAATACTACCTCCGAACTGTGAATGGTCAAAACCTTCCAGCTTACGGAATAGAATCCAGCAAAGTAAGCATCGGTTTGCGAAGAGACATGACGTGGTCCTTCACAATTGCGGATGTTCCAACTCCGATCCTGGGTGCAGATTTCCTCGCGCACTACGGTCTGGTCATTGACCTCAAAAATGGAAAGATCATAGACAGTAAAACTGGTCTATGGGTGGAAGGCAAAACGCTAGCGTACCAACTGGACACCAATATATCCAGTTGCACGAAAGTCGACGAACAATTCCTACGGATTCTGTCAGACTATCCTGGAGTCACTCAACCATCGATTCGCAGGCATCCGACCTATAAACATGATACCATTCATTATATAGAAACTAAAGGACAGCATTGCCATGCTAGAGCCCGCAGGTTACTGCCTGATAAACTCAAAGCAGCACGGGAATACTATGATCGCATAATAGGAGAAGGCATATGCCGCCCCTCAAAAAGTTCATGGAGTTCCCCGATCCACATGACCAAAAAAGCCAGTGGAGAGTGGCGAATCGTTGGAGACTACAGGGCCTTAAATGCCAAAACAGTTCCTGATCGCTATCCAGTCCCAAATATAATGGACTTCAACGCGAATATGAAGGGTAAAACGATGTTCACAAAAATCGACATCAACTGGGCATTCCACCAAATTCCAATGGCCGAACAGGACATCCCAAAGACAGCGGTCATAACTCCCTTTGGGCTATTCGAATACCTTCGAATGCCGTTTGGACTCTGTAATTCAGCACAAACTTTCCAAAGATTCATCAATGGACTGTTTATGGATTTGCCGTTTGCATATGCATATTTGGATGACATATGCATTTGCTCAGAAGGCGGTGAGCAACAGCACGAGAAGAATGTAAGAACCATCGTACAACGTATACACGCTGCTGGACTTACTATCAATGTTGGAAAAAGTTTATACAAACAATCCAGGATTGACTTTCTCGGCTATCAAGTCTCGACCGAAGGCATTTCCCCTCTGAAGACCAAGGTAGAGCCCATATTGAAATTCCCGAAACCCTCCAACGTAGCAGAACTAAGACGCTTCTTGGGGATGGTGAATTTCTACAGACGTTGCATTAAAAATGCTGCAGCCGAACAAAGTAAGCTGTTTGCATTAATAAAAACAAACAAGAAGAAAGATAAAACTCCACTCGACTGGACTGAAGAAGCTGAAAAAGCCTTCGAAAATATAAAAGAAACACTGGCAAATGCAACTCTACTAGCTCACCCAGACAAAAGTCTGCCGTTATGTGTCGCAACTGATGCGTCCGACTTTGCTATTGGTGCAACACTGTACCAAAAGGACAACGACAAAAAGTTACCGCTCGCTTTCTTCTCCAGAAAGCTATCAAAAACCGAGAAGAACTACAGCACTTACGACAGGGAGTTACTGGGAATATTCGCTGCGTTGAAGCATTTCAGGCACCAATTAGAGGGTAGATGTTTCACTGTGTATACAGATCATAAACCCCTAACACATGCCTTCACGCAAAAGACAGAACCAGCTTTCCCGAGAAGAGCTCGACAATTGGACTACATAGGACAGTTGACTACGGACATCCAGTATATAAGTGGAGAACTCAACACTCCAGCTGATGCTCTTAGTAGGATCGAAGCTATCTCGGCACCGTCTCAATTACCTTACGCTGAAATAGCTAAAGAACAGTTAAGGGATGCAGAACTGCAAGAACTGTTGTCGAACGATGATACAGCTCTCAAATTGAGACAAAGGAAAATCCCTGGTACTAATGTTTTACTAACATGCGACATTAGTACAGGCAAGAATAGGCCATTCCTGCCGACAAAGTATCGCAAATTGGCATTCAGTAGTGTGCACAATCTATCGCACCCTGGACCAAGATGCACTGCTGGACTAGTATCATCAAGATTTGTTTGGCCTCGGATGAAGTCCGACTGCAACAAATGGGCTCGCAGTTGCCTGAATTGCCAAGAGTCCAAAGTAGGAAGACATACTCGGTCGCCTCTCAAATCTTTTAAACAAACGGAGCGGTTCAAAACAATACACATAGATTTGGTGGGTCCATTACCCCCATCCCAAGGACACAGATACCTGTTAACGATGATCGATAGAGCAACTCGATGGCCAGAGGCAGTTCCTCTCCATGAGATGACAGCTCCCACTGTAGCTGCCAGGTTATACGACACCTGGATTGCCCGCTATGGCGTACCTGAAGTCATCATCACGGACCAGGGTCGTCAATTCGAAAGCTCGCTCTTTCAAGAGCTGTCTAAGAAGCTTGGTGTACAACACAATCACACCACAGCTTACCATCCTCAAGCAAACGGAAAAGTTGAGCGATGGCACAGAGCTTTGAAAGCCTCCATTATGGCTTGCGACACCAAGAGATGGGTTGACATACTACCAACCATCCTCTTGGGCCTTCGATCTGCTCTTCAAACGGACACGGGTCACTCTGCAGCGCAGTTAGCGCTTGGCGAAGAGCTACGCCTACCAGGGGACTTTTTCACCCATTCGAAAGAAATTAGCCCCGAAACGCTCGTCCAAGACATACGGACTGACGCCAACAACTTTCTGAATCAGGCAGCTCGTCATGGCCAACCAAAGGTTTATGTCTCCAAACACTTGGCCACAACATCTCATGTGTTTGTGAGAGACGAAAAAATAAGATCTTCGTTGGAGAAACCATACGCCGGTCCTTATAAGGTTGTATCACGAGATGACAAGAATTTCGTGATACTAATCGCAGGTGAACAAAAAACGATTTCAATTGACAGATTGAAACCTGCGTACCTTATAAATGACGACAAGAAAATGCTCCAAAGAGCAACAAGGAAGATGACACACAAGGAAATAATAAAGGAAGAACAGACTGAACAGTCCGAAACAACGCAACCACGAAAAGTTGAGGACAACCCAGTCGAAAAAGGTGATAAATCACAAAAATCACCAGAAGAAAAAATAAAAATAAAGAAAACGGTGAAGTTCAATGACGAGATCGTCAAAATACAATACGATCCGTCGGCCCCCTTGTGCCCACGAAAAAGAGGCAGGCCCCTTGGCAGCAGAAAGCAGAAAAACCAAAGTCCAACTCGAAAATCCGAGAGACTGGCACGGAGAAACTGAAAATATTCACGAACGTTAATATCCGCAGCAGAAAATACAAACCCGCACAAAAAGACGTACGAGAATCTGAGAATATTCGTAACAATAGAAATTCTTCAGATAAGCAGAGAAAAAGTGCGTACAATAAAAATACGACACGAATAAACAAATCCACGTGCAATACGGAAGAAAAACATTGCAACGTGTTTCTATTGACAAACAATACCGATAACAAAATAGTCAATAGATCGTGACGTCACAAACGAAGAGTGCATTCCTTTGTGAAATACAAAATTCAAAGTACGAAAATTCAAACACGCTTAACTCTGCTTGTACTTAACCAAATTTAACCGGAAAACTTTTAAGCTAAAGAATATTGAATGCACTATCCCCTCCGAACAAGTCTGAAAAAAGATAACGACTTGGAATAAAGCTGCGATCGAAAATATTCTCGCAAAGTTTTTCATACGCCTTTCGACTGTTGACTAGAACACGCCGAAAAGTTTTCTCATAATTTTTCTCTTTCCTTCTTTCTTTATTTTTTTGTACCTTGTATTTCCCTTCCTTATGTCATCCTCGACCAATACCCCGTTCTCAGCTCAACCGTTCCAATTCGTGGTACCACCTGCCCCGCAGCCTGAAAAGACCAAAGAGCAGATGGAACATGAAAAAGAAATCGAACGCATAGAGAACGAGCTATTGATGGATACGACGTCGGCGGTGGACATTATTAAAGTAATGTCCGCCCCCCTTCCCCCGTTGATCTCGCCGCCAAAGACGCCGGAAAAGATACCGAGAGTGGCAATCCCACCTTCGGAATCCTTAACCGTTGCGAAACTGGAGACGAAACAACCTCAGGTGGAAGAGGTGCGAATCCCACGCCCTCCCCTCACCGCTAGCCTGGCCTACAAACCATCTGGGAGTTCTAACTCCCCGATGTATAGAAGGCCAAGGCCCCTGACGCTAACCGACCCCCGCCTGTCTCACCGCTCCCATCCCTACTATCCGGCTCCACAACGACAACGACCGCCGAGAAGAAGGGGGCAGAATAGCAGGGACGCCTACCAGGCCCGTTTAGACGCAAGGAAGCAGTCATACGAATGCGTCGGGGCCGCGGTAGGGTCTGCCCTCGCTAAGTGGGAACGAGACCAAAGACAGTAGACTCGATAAGTCCCCCCAGGCATGCGACTTATCATTTTCGCGGCGCAAAAACTGGGGGGGAGTAGCTGTGGGGACATTACTCGTATGAGGTTTTAGGGGCTCGCACCCCTCGACGACAGTCGCCGCCCAAAGGCTGGCAATATTCGTCTCTATGACGTTAAACAAATACACACGAATGCGTTTGTATGTTCGTACCTGTACGTATGTACAGGTAAGATACATCGTACGAGTCGAGATCAATTACCTGATAACAATCTCGGTAATGTCACGACTCGGTACCAAACGCACTGCGTCGTTTCTTATCATCTCGACGAAGACAGGAAACGACGCAACGTATGACATAATTACGTATACATACGTACGTATGTGTGTCCGTGTGCGTGTGCCAAATTCGGTATATAAACTCTCAGAACCGGCTCAAAAATCGCCAGTGTTCGCCGAGGATTTGGCTCTCCCATACTTATTCGTATGAAGTGGCAGAACACGCAAATACTGTTGAAGACCTTCTAGTGTGAATATCTCTCACGACAACATGTATATGTAAATGTTGGTTTTTCGGGTCTGTATAGCGTACCAAAGTGACCGATTTTAGAACTTTTCATTTTCTTACTGCTTTTCATTTAGCCTTTTTGGTTCCTCAACTTTTTTTCACTCCTTTATGAGGCCCTACTTTTTTTCACTCCTTATTAATTGTTTTTCTTATTCATACACACCCTTTTTCTATTTCGCTACTTTTTATCACGCCTTATTATTTCCTCAAGTTTTATTACGCTTTTTTTTCATCATAAAAGAATACACCAATTCCTATTTCTTACATGTTTTTATTATTTTTTGGTGGACTATCACCCTACCAACTACGCCACAAAAACTGGATAATAGAATGATGTAAGTTTACCATTATATGTTCTTGATGAATTTTTTTCGCGTATTTCTCAGCACAGAGGAATATTTTTTTTCTCAAATTTCTCAAAACCAGGATTGCCTACACTTGTCATAAAAAAGATAGAGTGCTACAAGTGCTAATGGGCTATTTTAACTCTAGTGAAATTTTCAGCACTCGCCTTCAGCTTATTTGCAAACTTCCCATATTTGGTAAAAAAATATCTCACTTTAGGCACTTGTAGCGCAATACACTATTGCGGATGGATAAAAAGACGAAGAAAAACTTCTTGGAGTTGGATTATACCCCCCAGAAATTGGGTAACTTACACGTATATTTGATGAAAAAAATTTGTTTTCATAATTATTTAGGCAAGTAGGGACTCCTTGGACTTCCTCTACTAAAAATAATTCGAATCGTTTTCATTTAGACATAAGTTGTTCGTGTCATCTATTTCAAGCAGTTCTTGGCTTTATCAATGACGGCAATTACCGTAGGCTAATCGTATAATTGCACTTTGTATAAATTTCACAAATACCTCTTCCACGCAGAACATGTGTAAATCCCCCTCCTTTGTATCTAACCGTAAATGGAGAGACCTGAATGAGCCAGTTTCGAACGTCAGCTAAGTAAGTTAGCTAATACAAAAACTGCAGTTGGTGTAAAAGGGGGTGAGTTCGCCCTTACTGAACCGCAATAATCGCGGTATGGCCAATATGATCGCATTTAACTCGCCCTCCGCCTATCATCATCCCCCATGGAGTGTTTTTTAACAATGTAACGCGTTGGTGGTCGCATTTGATTGATAAAAAATAAAAATGTATAAAAAAGGGAGAAGCATTATACGTCCACGTTTGCGTGATTTCCCAAATGAGATTACAAAATCTCCCTCGAGACAGCCTGTAAAAAAATACTAATGCTTTTTCACTTCGTTTTTATTTTATTTTCTTTACTCAACGACGCCCTTTTCCCACGCAAATTTCCTCAAAATTGTTACGCCGACATAATTTCGTGACAATAGAAAATTTGAGTTCGATAGACGGGCGAAAAGTGAAAAGAGTGAAAGGGATGAAGAGGAAGAGGAAGAAAAAAAGGAAGAGGAGAACAGATGAAGAGAGGATGGGAAAACACTTGACCGGTCAGGTTGCACTCGGTGCAAGTATAACAAGTGCACATCTTTCTAAATGCAATTTGCCAAGTACGCAAGGATTAAGGGTTCGTTCTATCGATCGAGTATAATTGGGAAATTCAATTCGAGGGATACCTACCTACAATTATTAACAATACGAACTCCAACCAATAATAATTGTAATATTATACCATTCCTTTTTACTTTTTGAATGTTAAAAAAAATCACCTGACCTTTCAGCCTACCAAAATTATTAATGAAAATGATATTTAAAACACACAAAAAAAACAAAAAAACAAAAAAACAAAAAAACATACCCTCGATGAGATTCGAAACCTGTGACGTTCTACATGTCGAATTTACTCTTTGCTTATGGCGTCACAGTTGCTGATGTTAGTTGAGGTGTGTTCACTGTATTCTATTATTAATTCGAAAGTAGGTACATCATCCATCAATCAGTATATTTACTAGGCATTTACTTATTGGACGTTTTGTCGCTTTCTGATCGTTAATTAGGTATAAAAAATATCTTCCTCACTAAGGTTTAAAAGTGAGTTTACATGCCTTGGGAATTGCTCACTCGCTGCGCTCCTTTTCCAAACTTTCCTTTGCGTGTAAACACTCACTTTTGAACTTCGGTGAGTAGCCTGTACGCTGCGAAGTGGGATACATTAACAACTTTGTTTTCAATTTAAGGATGGGCCACAAAAACCTTTGCAGCTGTGGTCTAAATTTTCAGTTAAGTTACATCACTACGTACCAAGACCTATAGTACTGAAATCTTTTGAACTCTTATAAGGTAACTTCTTTGTGAGGGTGAAAATTTCAATTCACCGAAGGAACACAAGTTGATAGAGTAAATGCGGAGAATAATGTCAGTACCTAATTAAAGTCAGTTGTTCAATAACACCGTATCACCGTATTTTTCAAACAAACAGATCGATTAAAGAAGTAATTATATCTAAACGTAATACAGGTAGGTCTACACATATCCTCCTATACTTCATGAGCCACTACAATGGGATTTCAAAGCCATCGCTGAAACCACCCTCTTTTATTTTGGACAATAGACTTAATTTAACTAGACACATTTCTCAAAATGTCGTATTCCCACAGGCTGTTGCATCAGCTCGAAAAGCAATCGTTCATATGACTACGAGTATCTTTACATTTTTAACGAATATCGTCGTCGTAATAATAGGTTAATTAATGAAATTTCTGCACATGTTTTTTCACATCTCATTTTACATACTGTCACGCATGTTTTTGAAATTTTTTGATGCATAAACATCTTAGCACTCGGTCTATAGTAGGGGCTAAATGAGAATTACAATTGTCATATTCGCGTAACTGTAATTCTTACAATCATAACTCTTATTTGTGTGTGTTACATGACATGTAGGTGCGTGGTTGTGTGCATGTGCAATGCATGGTGCATGCACACAAACACACTATTATTATGGTTACACATCAATCCTTCACGAGTACAGCCCGTATATCCCCAGTGGAATTCTCACTCGTTTTTTCACATCCCTTTTTAAATTTCTTTTTACATCTATGTAGTATAATTTTTGATTTTTTATCAAAAATTTTGGGTTTCAATATTAATTTTCATAATCATCTGTGTTGATTTGGTATACATATTATATTAAGTGCTGCCTATACCCATATACCAAATTTCAGCTCTTTAGAATGATAATTGCGCCCTAAGCCCCATTAATGGAACTTTTGGCAGCCGCATGGTTAAACCACTTGACAAATTTTCATTACAAATGGTAGCTACCAGTTTTTGTTAGGGTCCGAACCAACTAGTTACCAAATTTTAGCCCTATCGAATAATAATAACGCTTTGATTCCCATGGGTGGAACTTTCGTCGGACCCCGTGACTAAACTGCTTGACCGATTCTCATCAAACTCGATATAAGTTTTAATGAGTTTAAAACTATTTATCTACAAAATTTCAGCTCTATCGAATGATAATTATTTGTTAACCCCCATTGGTTGAACTTTTTTAAATCCCCCTTGCCAAGCCTCTTGACCGATTCCCATGAAATTCTATACAAGTTTTTATTAAGTTCAGAACCTGCTGCCTACCGAAATTCAGCCCTATTAAATTATAATTACGTCTTGAAGTATATTGGTGGAACCGAATTTGCCTCAACCCCTTAACCGATTTTCACCGAATACAATCCCCTTCAAGATTATGCCTAAATCTGAACCTGACCACATACCTAATTTCAGCCCAATTGGACAAAATTTACAAACCCAAATTAGTAAATAATATTCTTAACTACTGTCCGGCTGCTCAGATACTAATCAGCCTAGATCAGAAGTAAGTACGATTCTGAAAAAGCAATATTTTTGTAGGTACTATTCACTACTCAGCTTACAGGCATACCTAAGTTTACATACATACTTAATAAAAAAAAAAGTTGTCTAAAAAAATGTTTTCACTTACTTTTTTACACCGCCCTTTAAAAATCTGCCGTCCGGTACAGTTGTACCTTTGCACCCCCCAATCCGACTTGCGAATTTTCATATGTACCTACCTGTTGAGTCTATCTCGAAATAGTCAATTACAAGAATTCTCGGAGGATTTGAAATTTTGTACCTTATATTGTTGTACCTCATCGTTCACCAGTTTCTTCGTGTATACTTGTTTTCACTTTACGACACGGCTGTGACTTTTTACAACCCCCTATTATAATGTGTTGGAATATTTTTTTTTTTTTTTTTTGAGTAGCTTTATCTCAGTTTGTTAGGGCTTTCAGTTTTAAATTTACTCTCATTTTGTAGTCTTTCGAATACTCTATACAGTGGTATGAAAAGGGAAACACTTGGGTAAAAACTTGAGATAATATGACCAAAAGAATTTTGGTACGTGACATAATGGATATAACACTTGCTCCTACACACACACACACACACACCCACACACACACACATATATATATATATATATATATATATATATATAGGTACATATATACGCATACGGAAGTGAAAATTTTTGTTTCGTTCCCAAGTTTAGAAACTCCTGGGTTATAAACAGCGATAAATTAAGAGGGTTGCGTTCGCCAGCGAAATATGAAAAAGAGTAACGAGTTAACAATGATACACTCTTCAAACCACAATATGACCCCCAAAAAAGACGCACAGAGAGAGAGAGAGCCGGAGATAGAGAGCCATTTTAGGACACACGAGAACGTGAAATCGGGGACGAGAAACGCTTAAAAATGTACTTTACATTTATCAACTTGCCTTTTGTCTTTTTTTTAAATTTTTTTTTTTATGCTTTTATTTATGATTTTTTCCATGTACTTCTTATTGGTTAGACACGCTGTCGCCGTAAAGGTCACCCCCTTTTTTAACCTTTTCTCGGTAGACAACAACTGACGCACTTGTTGTACAACATAATGAATCATTTTTTCTTTTTCATTTCACTTTATTTTATTTTCATCCACTTCCTCTTTTTTTCCCCCTTTATATTATTTTAGCTCAACGACACGATTACTACTATAAGTTCGTGTAAAATTGGCTCCACTCACTCTTTCAGTTGAAACGTATCTAATAGGAAAAGAAAAAAAAAAAAACTGAAGAAGAAAGGATTAGCTCGAACTGTCACGTGTAACTTTCATGTTTTAGCAGTTTCTGAACACCTGACTTCCAGAGGCGCAGTCCTATTTCAAATAAATAATTTGCTTTCTTTATCTTTTCACGGAGCAATAATCATTATAATTAGGTACCCAGGTAGATATAAATTATAATTGATGTGGCATACATTGTCCGTGTTCGGTAACAATTTAAGAAATTTAAATATAATTATAGTACAGAAAATTTATCACGATTTGACTTTTCGTTTTTGAAATAATTAAAAAATCGTATAAAACAAAAAGGTAAGCTACTGGAATATGTAGTTATCTAATGGGGTTATGGAAAGATTCAGTATTAACTGGAGGAGAAAAACTTCACGTCCAAGAAACAAAATCTGATTTGACACTGACATGAGGCAGTATAACTAACTGCGTATATAACATGAATTAAAAAAAAGTAAATAAACAAAAAAAACAACAACAACAACACAAAAACCGAAGAAACCTAACTGCAATCGTACTTGGCAGCATTACTTTGTATGTCCTGCATACATATAGGTAGGTATACTCACAGTACTGATATTATTCGAAAAAACATAAATTGTATCCTATAGGTATACCTATATTCTTTTGAGAATTAAGACTTAAGAGCGATTTTAATGGGCATAAACTTAATACTTCGTTGATTAAAGAATAATTCTTTCAACGCGGACGTATAATTGAAGGATATTTTGAGGTTTTCGTTGTTACGCTGCTCGTGAAAAGACGAACATTAAAAAACAAAAACAAAAACAATAACAACAACAACAACAACAACGTGGATTTGCTCGTATCCACACAAAAAATAAGAACAGCTGGGGACGAGACGTAACACCTCGATGAACACGCAGCAGATGTTCACGGATTCAAGAGCTGTTCGCTCCGTGAAGGCACGTACAAAAAAAAAAAAAAAAAAAATCACGATATATTGTATACAGACATATTCTCCAGAGCTGTATTATAATATTATATACGCCGAGTTCGTCACTCGATCATAAGATCGCCAGCACCAGCAATGATAAAAAGGTACCTACAAAATTGAACAGAAAAGTACCTACTGCCGACGATAGAGAACTGGGTTTTGGAAAATATTCGAGAATTGGTGGCATTTTTACCTGCGCTTCTATCCTAAATACCTACCTTACAGAAATTATTTAAAAAAAAAAAGAAGAAACAAGAAGAATGCTATACTATAAAGAAAAATCTCGTGGAATAAAAAGGTTAGGCTGAAAGGAAGAAAAAAACATCTGCTACCAAATAGGTTGCCATCACACGTGCTAACGCGATGAATTAATCTCGAGAATAGCGACGTTTTCGAATCAATTGTTGTTTCTTTCACATTTCCTTGCATAAAATATTGTCAAATAATATACACATAAGCGTAATTACGCACATAATAAGTACCGGGTAGCCGGTAAAAACTAGGTTTAAGAATTTGACCACCTTTTATCCGAGTGAAAGAAATGAGCCAGACGTAATTTCAACAAAATTTGCATCAACATTTCGGGTAGAAAATATCATATAAAGAAGAACAGGGGGTACTGCGCACCCCTGCACATATGTCCTACAAGCCAGCCAGTTGCTCAGCCCGTAGAAATTTACCATAATTTTCGTATGAAATTTTTCAAACTTCTCTCCTAAAATTCGACGACAAAATAAGCGACGATCTGGGCCAAAGAAATAAACATTTATCTGGCACATCGAAAGAAAAGTACCAACACATTAGTCCGTTTAAAGTCCCCTAAGATTCTAATAAGAGAGGAAAGTCTAAGGCCGATATTCATAGATGACACTTAGGGTTCACTTACCTAAGGCTCCATTTGAAACTTGCATTTTTCGGTTATATCTCTCAACAAAACTAATGTTTTTTCATAGTTTTACCGCAGTTTATCTCAAAAAAAAAAAAAAACTACGTTTTCCATCATTCTCAGTTAAACCATTTTTTTTTTGCAGCTTTACATTAGTTTAAAAATGAACCCATAGGTAAGTGAACCCGAAGTGTCATCTATGAATACCGACCTAAGTTCCATTTCCCTCCAAAAAAAGAAAAGCTGTTCTTCAAACTGCTTCGAACGGGGAGCTAAACAATTTTCGTATATTCTCGAAGGCCAAGGCCAGGATTCGACTATGCGAGACCAACAATGAGACGAATGCTTGACCGAACACAACAAAGACCAAAAGCCAATAGCAAGATTACCATGGCCTTGATCTCAGTCTCGCTATTGTCTGTCCATCACCATTTTCGATCGGCTGGATCTGCAATAATGTGGAAATTAGACAACAGTACAGCTGACATTATACAAAAGAATAAACGGCCATTTAACGGTTTCGTTGCACGTTCGAAGTTGACTGGGCAGCAAACCAGCGGAGGAGGTGTTTCTAATAAGATTTACGTTTTTAGCGAGGAGGGGGGAAGGGGAGGGTGTCATGAAACGTCAGTTTTTGGTTCGGCTTTAGTCTAAAGGTTAGGCTATGCACGTCGACAGATGGGGCAGGCGATGATCGGTTGCGCCGTAAACGCATTCGAAATACTACCAGCGCAGTTCCTGCGCCGTAAATACGCAACAGATACTATCTGCAGTGCAGACTATCGCGCTGCAACGAACCGGAATTACAAGGCCGGAACCTGCGTCGGTGCGGCGACAACTTTGGTGCCACCACCGCCTAACCTTTTACGCGGCAATGAACAAAATAAACGAATCCTCGCTGACCCATTGCTGCGGATGTGGAAATAAGGTCTGTTCTTTTCGTCAAAAAAGTAGGACGAACTCTCTATAAGCTTCATGGCAATGTTTATGAAGCAGCTAAAAGGGAGATTTACTTCTTGCTTATCACTACTTTATCGATCTATATGGCCATGTGCGCAGGAATCTGTGTAAGTCAATAAGAGCTGCAAAGAGTTAGGAATGTTGGCGTTTGTGATTTTTACCTTAGATTTTTATATTGGTTTATGGTAAAAAAATTTCTTCTTATCAACAAATAGTTGATTCTACGCATGCGTTTGGGTTTCTATACAGATAATTCGTAAACACTTCTTTATAATCACGATTTCTTTATGATCCTTATGGATAGTTCGTAAATGGCACCGAGTTCAAGATAGTTCAGATCGAGACACGAAAATGTAAAAACAGTGCCAAAAGTTTTCCAGTTCTTCTGCGATCAAAAGAACGCTTTAAGAGGAAGGGCGAGCAAAACAAAATGAAAACAACATTATCAGTTTCCTATCTTATCACACAACCAAAGAAACGAAACCGAAATGAATTTCAAATTCATATAGTGCGTGAAAAGACGAGAATTTTCCTTGCACTATTTCCATCCCTCGTTTTCATATAGTACAGAAAAGAACACCAATACTTTGCACTATATCAAAAAAGAACATAATTTGTGAACTCGTGCAAGAACATTTGCACTTTTTTTGCCAAAAGAAGACTTAAAAAGAACTTTTTAGGGGTACGAGAGCGGTTTCAAAAATTTACTGGCCACCAGTGGATCCGATTAAAATATAGGTATTTGGTGTTGACTAGCAGTGCAAAATATCGATACGTATCGATATGCATCGATATTTTTTCCATATCTAATTTTCCACTGTAATAGCTAATTGATACAATTAGAATTCGATTATACATCCATTGTTTAATGATAAAATCTTGAAGATTCATAGAAATAAAACTTACAAATTCTGAGAGTTGTGTTAAAATATTTTAGTCTAACTCGGAAGTGAAGGCTTCACTAGGATCGTTAAATTCGTTTCATATTATTACAGGATGAAAACAGGACCTTGTATTTTTCCCATGTATTTTTCCATAAGAAAAAAAAGAGTTTGAATTAATTTTCTGAGAATGGGAAATACTAAAATATGAATGATCACTAATCGTCAGCGAATAATCTTTAAATCCTACCCAACTGCGATGATAAAAACTCATTTTTAAAAGAAATTATCACATTACAAGACGTTATACCCATTTTCATCCATTAAACTGTTTACGGCTGATTACTATTTTTGCCACTAGAGTGCGTATCTTTTGCCTCAACTTTCCAATTGTAATCTCGAAATTTTGGTGATGAAACATGAGAAAAATATGAATAAAATGTATCGATACTCTTGGATAAAATATCGATATTTTCAACACCGATATCTCAAGAAGAATATCGATACGTATCGATATTTTTCACACCACTAGTGTGGACTAAAAGAGGAATAAATTTTGGAGCTTTCATCTGGCTTTCATTCGATCGAATGTTATCCAATTAAACGGAAAGTCGATTCCAAAAAAAAATAGTTTTTAATTTAGTAATTCATAAATTTTCAGTGATGTGCTCATAAGGTATATGTGATATACGGAGAATACTCTCAAGAAATTGACGACAATTTAGGGTATACTCGGTATACTCTCACAGTATTGCACTGAAAATCATTCACTCGTCATACTGTTAGTGTTATTCATATTTGGTTAAAATTGAAAATGTTCAATTCTTTTTTCCATTAGTTTGAAGCTAACTTTTCTTATTATCTAATGAAATGACCTCATTCTAAGTGTGATACGCTAAATTACGGTTCAGAGACTCGTATCATCCGAATCTAGAAGACCCTAATTGTGGAAAAAAACAAGACTTATTGGTAGAAAAATTACCAGAATATGAGAAAAACAAATTTTTTAGAATTTTCTATGTATATGTAAAATACATTGTAATGCCGGGTCAATAAATATTTGAAAAAATGTTTTTTTGTTTTTGGTGGTGGGGCCTCAACAAGGAGGTGGGTATACTCTCAAAAAATTTCACGAGCACATTACTGTAAATTTGGTAAAATTAAAACATCGAATTAATCTAAAAAATTTGCAAAACTTTTTTCTTTCAAAAAAATAAATTTCTAAAACTTTTAACTTTAAATGAAATATTATTCTAGGAGATAAAAACTAGAAATGAAAAGCAAATTAATTTAACTTGGTTTTGCGAATTTTGGCATCTATTTTGAAATGGGTTCTATAAATTTTTGCAAACTTCTAAAAAACTTGAGACAAAACGATGCGAGCTCTGGTACTGATTTTTCTGTTTTGGTTAAGGGGCGTAGGTAAGGGGGAAAAGGGGGCTAATGGCCCTATGAACTCCCTTTTTCCCTTTTTTTGCTTGTCATTTTTAAAATTTGGAAAACATTTTTAGTAATAAATTTGCGACAGTGGGTTCCACAGTGCTAAATTACTTAAATTTTCTAAATTTTCAAAAGTAACGAGCAAAATAAAAAGGTTATCAAATTGTTTTGGCCCTCCTTGAAAAAATCCTGGCTTTGCCCCTGATTTTGATATTCGGATAGGTACCTACTACAGTTTGGATTTTGGACAGCAATTTTTTTCAATGAGGAAGGGTAGGTGTACCTAAGAAGAGTAAAAAGGCTGATGGGAAATTTCTGGATAAAAATTTAAATATAACCAATTTTAGAAGCATCGCGGTATTCTTTCAAATTTCGTTCATTTAGGATGACTTTGATTTTTTAAGGATAGATGTGAAAGGATCTGCATTTTTGACGTTAATTTCATCAAGAATAGGCTACTTGAGTGTTAATCACTTTTCCCCTAAATAACTTTAACCGTAGAGTAGTTTTCTTGAGGATTGTTTCGGTGAGTTGAGTTATAATAGTATACGGTATTACGCAACATGAGAGGAAAGTGAGCAATTCCAGAGGAGGGCAATGTTTGATGGCACGAGTTGTTAATTGCTCACCCGATTAAGTTTGTGTGCAACACTTTTTGCAATAACGGTACGAATGCTATATTTGTGGCTGGGTGAATAAAACAGGAAAAATGAACGAAAACATCTGAAAACTAAAAAAAAAAAAGTGTAAAAATAACGAAAAAGGAGTGATAAAGAAGGAAATCGGTAAAAATTAAAAAAAAATATATGAAATAAAATCCGAAACTTCCCTCTCTCCCCTTCACCCAACACCCGAAGAAAGTTTTCCTTTGAAACTATAAATAAAAGTGAAAAAATATTATTAACTGATGTGCGTGCCCTCTGTCGTGTGAGTTGAGGGATCGAATCCCTATCACGGCATGTACAATTTTTAAGAAAAGAATTGGATTTGATAATTTAAATTAGGTAAATGACTGGAATAAAAGTCATTGCAAAGTGGCAGGTTCCACTAAGAAACCAATCAAGCGTGAGAAAATTAACCGAGTTGTGAGATTAAGGAGTGAGAAAAACAAAATTAAATGAAGCAGCGAACGAAGTGGGTGGCAAGTTAACAGTTGTGAAATCCAACCCTTTTATTGAGTCTTAGATGCCTCGAAAATACAGATTAGAGGCTGAGGAACCATTCGAGGTTTTTTTTTTTGAAAATTGAAATGTTGTATTTGATTGAATTGGCAACTTGACGAATAGTTTTTCACAAAATAACTAAATAATAATATCAAAATGATTACATGTTCGAATATTTTAGATCCTGTTGCGCAGGATTGAGATACGCAAAAGTGTGTAAAGTACTTTCCATTGGATGCGCGAAAGATTGTAATTATTGTCTGTTTCATATGCTAAAAATTCGTTTGTTTACATTCGCTATACATGTATGTAAAACTCGTTCTTTTGCGCATGTGTTGCAAAAAATAATTTTTTGAATGAACACTGGTTGAAAGGGAACTCGTACTAATCTACATAATTATATACATATACATATATGCATTCTACGAGTTACAAATTGCGAAACCCAAAGACGACCGCCCTCCATTTTACTCCACTTGGCACAGTACACTATACATATATATGTATAGCAGATAAGGTAATTGAAAATTATGTTTTGAAATTTTTTCTCCATTCTTGACCTCAGAATTTCCAAAGCCTTCAAATTAGGAGTGGATGGGCACCGACAGCTTTGTAAACCGAATCTTCTTAGGCCTACCTTTTTTACGAAAGTTCGGCCGGCGCATCGTTCGTTTCTTTCACAAAGCAACAGTAGTGGTAACTAACCACTAACCATTTGTGTACTTAAATATAAATGTGTTTAACGTCCGGAGACAACAAAATATAACCGTTGACACACACCTTTCTCTCTCACTGTGCGACAACGGAATGAAGCGACCGCCTCAGCCCAGTCACATGCCTACCTACATTTCTTCAGTAGGCATGTGTACTTTGCGCACGCCAGGCGCGCAGGACTCGTGGGGGTATCCCCACGATACTGGGGGCGGTGTCCATCACCGGTCTTCCAAGACTGGTAATAAGGCCCTAATGATCTGTAAAGGAAACAATTAAGTACATACACTCAAATACAATTTTTCGTTTATTTAAAAAACATAAAAACATAAAAAATTATAACTACCAGATATACATAGGAACAAAAATCATATTTACAACTTTTTAACAAATTGTCTTATGCTTTATTATTGAAGCAATAATAAGGCATGGACGACGAAACATAAATATGTGGCAAGTGTGTTGCGACAAGGCTGAATTGGGCTGCATTGTCGGATAGCATTATCTTTGGCGTTCCCCGATCAGCAAAGAATGTCTGGAATGCTATCCAAATCTCTCCTGTTGTCAGTGACGATAGTGAGAGAAAGTATACTGCTCTCGTTGAGAGACAAGTAAATATCAGCACCCACTTTTTATAAGCAGGTGTTGTTGGGGTGGCTAGTGCTTTCTTCTTTTTTGTAGGTATTTGTCAAAGACTGAATACGGGCCAAAAATATCTACACCTGTATAAGTGAATGGGTGAGTGAAAGGCACTAGTCTAAAGTCTGGCATGCTCGCATGAGTGGGTTGATCATACGGTCATTTGTCTGATTTCTTACAAATCAGGCACGACTTTTTAAGGACACCCGGTAGAATTCTCATTGCTCTTGGTACAAAATATGTTCTGTGAAAAGCAGCCATCGTGTATTTTACTCCGGTGTGACTATTCAATGTGTGTGCATTGAGTAGTATGAGTTTTGTCAAGTGAGATTTCGGATGTAACAGTACTGGAGATAATGTACCTTCAGTAAAAGGTGTTACTGGTATATAGTTTTTTAATCTCAGTAGTCAGTAATACTTTAAATATATCAGAAAAATGTTTTTTCTGGTCTGCATAAATAAAGCATAGCAATGCAAATTGGTAGTTGTTAGGTAATAAAACCCAAGGTGAAACCGATCTAGTTCGTTTGATTTGTTTTCTCGCAAACTTTCTGATTGCTGTTATGCAGTGGTAAAAAGTTTGCTTCAAACTGACTAGAGTATTGAAATTTGTTATGTCTATATTGAATGGAGTATTTGTTGGTTCATGTATGAATATATCATACGGAGTTGGTTTTGGTTGATCTAACTTTGATTTTGTAGATAAGTCCAGAACCTGTTGTAAACCAATTTGGGATGAGGATTGTGCAGAATGTGGTCCATTATGGTCCATATCCTGTAGTCCTTGGTCAATTTGTGTAGCAAATATTTTCACTGTACAAATGTGGTTGACCAATCCCATTTTGAATTTAGGTATTGCAAGTTTGCGTGATTTCAGTTGTCTTTGTAATTTAGCAGTTTTATGACTGTCAAATAACATATCATGCTCTTGAGGTATCATTTTTGACAATTTTTCAGAAATTTTTAATGATTCTCTGAGGGTTGAAAAAACTGGTACAGTTTCATCCTCCTCTGAGATATCTGGTAGAGACTGAATTACATGTAAATCAGTCTCTGGCCATGATTCTGGACTGTTTCTCAACCAGTCTGGGCCTGACCACCAGGTAGAATGAAAAAGATCATTAATCATTGAACCTCTTGAGCAGATGTCTGCAGGGTTGTCTGTAGATGGGACAAACCAAAATTGCAAATTTGGAACCTTTTTTATTTCTGTTACTCTATTCGAGACAAATTGCGTTAGTACTCTGCGTTCTAATAACCATGTTAGAACGCATTTACTATCTGACCATAAGTAAGTAGGACAATTACTTAAGTCTAATGGTTTCCTAATATTTTGCACTGCTCTTGCTCCTATTAATGCTGCTAACAGTTCCATTCTGGGAATTGTTACATTTTTCATAGGAGCAATTCTGGATTTTCCAAAGACAAATCTGACTACTGCATTATTGGTTTCAGTATTGCTGAAACGTAATAATGCTACAGCAGAGTATGCTATTTTTGATGCATCCACAAATATATGTAATTGACATATATCTGGATTAAATGTACCAGAATATATTTGCCTGGGCATAAAATATTCTGTGCAGTTGGACAAATCTTTAACTAACTCCGTCGCTATAGATTGTAGCGTCGGAGGTAGGAACTCGTCCCACTTATAATTTTCGTTCCAGAGTCTTTTTATAAAGACTGTAGATGGAATAGAGGCTGGAGCAAACCAGCCATGTGGATCAAAAAATTGTGACACTGCCTTAAGGAAGAGTCTTTTTGTCCTGTCTTGATTTAGGTTTTTCAATTTGGGAGAACTGATAAAGACGACATCTTTATCCATATCCCAAGTTAATCCTAGAACTTTAACTTGTGGTTTAGTTAAAGCATGTTGAGGATTGATGTCTTTTCTCAATGGAATACAGTTTGTCCCCCATTCGGACAATTCCATCAAGATATCCTCTATGAGGTTGTTAGCCTCATCGTGCAAGTCCAATAATCCTTCATAAGTTGGTAAGGATGTTACTAAATTATCTACATAAAAGTTTTCAGAAAACTTTTTGTGAAATTCAGGATTGGCCATTTGAAAATGGTGTAGCAATATAGCTGCCAGTAGAAATGAAGCTGTCACTATTCCAAACGGTACCCTTTGAAATCTGTAGATAATTATGTTGGATTTGTTTAATGGTTTCGAAGGGTCCTTTACCCATAGGAATCTTGTTACATCCCGATCATCAGGATGTAGTCCTATTTGGTGAAAGGGCTTCTTTATGTCTGCAATTATAGCATATCTATCTTTGCAGAAAGATAGAAGTATTTGCATAAGGTCGGGTAGGAGATTAGCTCCTTTGAACATGCAATCATTTAATGAATATTTTGGTTGCTTTGTTTTTGCACACCCGTCAAAAACTACACAAAGTCGTGTACTTTTTGTTAAGTCAAGTATTCCTTTATGGGGTAGGTAGTGTATAATGCTGTCGGCGTTTGGGTCAACTTTTTCTATCATTTGTAGATCGAGTAGCATGATAAAATATTCATCATACCTCTGATAGAATTCTGGCATTTTCTGTATTGTAGGGAGCTGATGTTCTAATCGTTTAAAAAATAGGTTATAATTATCGGCCAATGGTGGCGGATAATTTTTGTACAACCATCTAATTTAGTAACGATTATTTACCAACTCCACATTTTTGTAGAATAACTGTAAAGCTTGAGCTTCCGCTTGGGCTTCTTCTAAGTTATTCGACTCAATGCCTATTACATCCAGTCTCCAAAGGTTTTCTACTTCCTGAGGATTGATGAAAAATACTGGAGTGAATTTTTCATCGATATCATTCTGATTTGGAATGATACCTCCTAGCATATAACCAAACTCAGTTTCTATGAAAGTAAGGGTAGTTGATATATGTTCAATTCGCTTTACGAATGACCACATATAATCATTTCCTAATAATAGGTTAATCGTATGCTCATTCTCCGTTTTTGAGAATTCAATGTCTGAATATTGCGAGTAATGTTTGCAAAATCCTGTAAGATCTGGCTGCTTCAAATTGTGGGTTATACAATTTATGGTTTTTGTCGTGATCTGTACATTTTTGCCTTGTGGAGTTTGAATTTCAAAATCCACTAGGCTAGATTTAAAAACATTAGATTTTTGTTTTTCTACACCTTTAAGTCTTATGAATTCAGTCTCATATCGTTTTAATTTCAAGGATTCGAATGCATAAGCCTTTGTTACAAAAGTGTCGATACTACCGCAGTCAAAAAATCCTTTTATTTTAATCGGGTTTTTTGTAAACGGAGATTGAGTATAAGCCTCAAACACAAGAATAGTAGAATTTTTATTGTGCTTAATAAAAGATAGGAAGTACTCACTGCTAACTGGCAAGCACTCCTTTTGTTCCGCACTGAGCTTTATGGGTGCTCTGGTTCGCAACCGATTATCGTATTGCTCGCCCTGTGTGACAAAAGTATCATTAGTAACTGCAGAAGTTTTCGGCATGACAAGTTGTTTATCAATTTGTTGCTTACTGATTAGTTCCTTCCGCTCCTGCAAGGTCGCGTACCACCTGTCCATGTGCCCCTCTGAGATCGGGTTTGGCGCTTTAGGGCACAGGTTGGCATGGTGGTTTGATGATAAACAATCAAACCACTTGCAATGTGCCTCTGTCGTTTGTGGACAAGTCGTTATGCAGCAACCACATTGCCAACAAAGCCTACGCGCCTCATATACCCTTTCTCTTTTCTGGAGGGTATTATAGCAGATGTCATAACAGAGGAACAAAGGATGCCTGTTTGTGCAAAACAAACAGGGTTTGTCTGAGGTAAGCGGCATATTGATAATGTTCCGGGGAGTATTCTGAGCAATCCGCACCTCCTCCTGGATTTTTCATTCTGAAACATTGGAAGTATTTGCATGTTTTTTGTTAAGTTTACGTTTTCTCGTTTGTTTTTTATTCCTAGGATTAGATTTATCTTTTCCTAGATCCATATATTGATCGTTGTCAGCTTTTTGAAAAGTTGTGGCCAAAAATTTTGGACTGGCTTTAGCTTGTCCATTTTTGTTTTGGTTACTATATCTCGGAAGATTTTGATTCATTGGATTCTTGTTTTCAAACATTTCATGTATCTTAATAAATTCTCGGATAGCTGAAAATAGGTGAGAGACATGTCTTTCACTACTTTTCAGATTGTTAATATAGGCTCTAGGTGGGAATTTCTTCACCGTGATGTTGAACAGTTGTACTTCATCAACTACCGTAGAAACCAGCCGATATCGATCAATTAGGATAGCAATACCATCCATTCTGTCTTGGATTGACAAAATGGTGTTGGTGGAGATAGGAAATTCGGTTATATTATGCCAGATTTCCACTCTCACTTTACTCTGATCCCCAAAATCTGTCATGCAAAAATTGAAGTCTCTGGATGTAGCCGACGTCATCTGGTGCAAAATGACTAAACTTTTGCATTTTGCAAGATATCAATTTTCTGAGGAATTGCAATGTCTGTGGGAAGATGCACATACATTTTGAAACTTCTGATAAATCCTGGATATGTCAGGGTGGCTCCATCCCATTTCTCTAGGTAGAATTTGGGTGGTTTCAAATTCGCTAGAGGTTGTTCAACAGTGTTGTGGGGATCCACTTCCCAACAACGGGGAATTGGGTCCACAACTTTTTGATGTTGAGTGACTTCAATATGGTTTTTCACAGTTACAGGTCTGGGTACCAGAGCTGTTGCTGAATATTGTGAGTTTGGTTTTTCTAAGCTCACAATCACAGGAGACAAACGATTTTGATTAGGTGTGGAGGTTGCGATGCTTTCCTGGTCATGGGTTGAAGTGTCCATACATGTTCTTTTACATGATGGTTCTTCCTCCATATCCAAAAATTCATCCGGGCAATCTCTTTTATCGGTACTAACTGAAGTGGGTGTTGTATTACCTCTTTCGATTGCAGGCACTACGTATTGGCCTTTGAATTCTTCAAAGGTCAGTCCATAGTTATTTTGTGCCTGCTGAACGATATCTTCCTTCGTTCGTTCTATTTCCGCTATTAGCGCTTTGTAGCGCTCCTTGCGCAGGTGGTTGTGCGCCGCCTTCTCGGCCATCGCCCTTAACTCATTCTCCCTCTTATGTTCCTTCTCACATCTTTGCTCTTTGCAGAGACGTGCCTCCTGTTGACTCTCTACATCTTGTTGGTTTGTACAAGGTGTTGAGTCAGCTGGAGTGGCAGGAGGAACCTGGGGTTGATCGAGTTGTAGGGATGAGGTTGAAACCAGAGGAAATCTGGCTTCAATCTCCCCTTTCTGGACCAAGAGTTGTTTAACCAGCATCTTGGTCAGGAGGATGGTCTCTTTGACTGCCCCTACTGGAGGGTTCTTCAGCTCGTCCACCGTGTTGCTAATTGCCGGCAGCTGCTTTCGTGCTTGCACAAAAGTAAGCTGTGGCATGTTCAGCAACACGCCTAACTCGAGCAGATAGGCATCAGCCGCATGAAGTGACTCGGTGAATATCTCCAAAGCGAGTTCGTATTCATCGACGCCACTCATATTACTGATGCTATATTCAGCTCCTTCTATACAGGCACTACCTGCCGCTTTGGCAAGCAGACTTTTTTCCATCTGTGCTAGCGACATTCCAGTTTGCTGTGCAAGCTGTTTAGCTGCTGCCGCCATATTACATGGATCTGTGGTCGACGTTGTTGGCACTGTGAACCCTGATGGTGGTGGTGTCGATGCTGTCATTGACATTCCTGGCTCCAGGAGTTGTTGTGGGGCAATTAAGATTGCTGGAGGAGATCCGATTGGTGGTGGTGGTGGTGAACTAGCCGCATCAAATGTGTCATTGTTTGTCGACATAATTCTGCCAAAGAACATTTACAATAATATTTATACAAAAATTATACAATTTTTAATTATTTGTTGTGTTCTTTTTAATGATCATCTAATGTGTTTTGTGCTGCCAGAGTAGTGAGTTTTGTGGGCATTTTTGATTCAAATATGCTTTATGTATGGCTTGTTGCGTCATATATTTATACGGCGCAATACCAATGTAAGAGACTGTATAATCAAAGTTTAAGTGGTTGCATTTAGTTTATCTAGATGCAACGCCATGACAAGCATTTCACACTTTGTACCTAAAGAAATTTTTGACTATCGTAGAAATGGTTGTGATCTGTTAAATACATGACACAACATCATGCCAAGCATTTCTATGTTTAACATTGTGTGGTAAAAAAAGAATGTTTTCTTTTTCCATTTTGAAAAACATAGAAGTGGTTGCGTTTTGTAGAACACAAAACGCAACATCATGACAAGCATTTCTAAGTTTGAAAAATAAGGTTTATAAAAAATTTCATTCAATAAACCAAATTTTTTGTCATCTTTTTGCATACAGGTTGTAGCCAAATTTAAAATTTGGGCATGACCCATGGCCAAAAATTTAATTTTGTATGATTTAGTGTACATGTACAAAATTATAAAATGCAATGTTGTAGTCTCTGTAGCTATGCAACATTATTGTTTTTTGAACACCATGCGATTTTGTATGCAAGATCGTACGGTGGTTTATTGGCTGACTTTTTAACTTTTTGTCAAAGTGTCCACGAGGTCAAATCCATGAAAATTTGGGCATGACCCGTGGGCGCAATGAGGTTTTCCAAAGTCACGGCTCGTTTGTACAAAATTATGAGTTCAAATTTTGCCCAAAAAATTATGTTTGCAATCTTGAAACAAATTTGCATCGTAATTTTTTAATAGTGTTGTCCGGGTCATGTCAAATTAAAATTTGGGCATGACCCTGGGGCGCAATGAGGTTTCTCTAATTCCTGACAGTCGTAAATTAAATACAAATACTACAAACAGAGTAACGGAATTGCGCCAACATGAACATCTTTTCCCTACAAAAATTTAAAAAATTCTTGTGAGGAAATTAATTTTCGTCTACAATCTTGAACACAAGATTGTTGAAAATCATGTTACAGTTTAAATTAACATAGTAGTATCACAAAATTGTGGTGTCTCGTGTGCAATTTTGTGTTCAAGATTGCTGAAACTTTTTACGATGTAATACATAACTATCCTTTTTACAAAGTGTTTTTCGGGTCATGTCAAATCAAAATTTGGGCATGACCCAGGGGCGCAATGACATTTCCCTTAGTCGCAGCACTCGTAAATTGAATCAAACTAATTGAATTGCGTCATTGCTAAAACTTTTCTATACCAACATTTGCAAAAATGTTAGAAGGGAAAAAAATAATTTTGTTTCGCAATTTTGATTACAAAATTGTCAAAAAACGATTATAAATATAATTTTTGAAGGTTAGGATCAGAAAAATACGATGTTTTTTACGCAATTTTGTACTCAAGATTGCCGAAACTTCCTATAGCGCGATGCCAAATTAATTCCTTGTTGATGAACTATTTATTTTTCGTCTGCAAAGAATAACATGGTGGATGGATTTCCACTATCAACTATGTCAATTATCCCATACTAATTTCCATAGCTGATATTGTATAAAATCCATCTTTCATCAAGTTTGATGTCGGCGAAGTACACGAAATTAGACGACACTTTAATATTTGGGACACAACAAATATTAAATGCACTTGTACTTACCAGGTACGTTTCAATTTCTTGACTTTGCAAAAAATGGACGACTAGTACAATCCTCTTTCGCTTATTACCGGTGTTGTTTGCAGGTTTTGTGCTGAATAAACACCAAAATTCTTTCGCGAGATTACTTTACGAAAGTAATTTTTTATTCGGTAAAATGGCCGAGAATATGACGACGTAGCTTCACCGAAATTACGCGTTCTTACGTACAATTTTTTGTAAAAATTCTTTAGAAGTTTGAGCACAATACGATATAAAAAACTACGTACAATTAATGACAAGACACACAAGAAAATTAATAAAATGGCATGAAATCACAGTGGGATCGATCGGACATGACATCATTCAACAGTTTACGTACGAATAAGTCTTCTGCAATTCCACCAGGAGATGCAGCCTGTCGATCTTTTCAGTGTGTGCGTGTGTCTTTACGTATTTTTTATCTTTGTTGCAAAGATAAGAATATACGACGTATGTTTTTTGTGTGTGTAAGGGTTGTGCATTGCTGTCCTTGATAATTCTTTATCAAGGATGGTATGTGATCAAGAACAAAAGAGTTGAATCGACTCTTTTGTCTTGGTCGGGCCTTACTATTGCCGATGTCATATTTGACAAAAAAATGGTATTTCTGTATTTCTACAGTATCGGTTTTTTTGTGTGAGAGCGAGTGAGAAAGGAGATATCTCCATTTTTCTTTGTTCACTCCTTTTACACGAAAAATACGATAGATCAGCCTTGATTTTTTGTAGAGTTGGCCGATTGTTTGCTTCAGTTATTACGGTGAAGAAAGCAATCAACCATTTTTTCAACACAGTCAGTTAGAATTTTTTCTATCTGCTTGTATTGAAGTTGTTAAAAAGGTTCAACAGCTACGTGATGAAAACCATATGGTTGACATTACGTATTATACTGGGGGCGGCTGAAAATTCTTTTACAAAGAATTTTTAGCCGATTGTCGCATGTTGGTCGCACCAACATGCTATCCCAATACATGGCCTTGAAAAATATTACGTACATTCTCAATTCCTTAAGTGAAGGAATGTTTTACTCTCGACAACTGGGAATTCTTCAATTGTTTTAAGAGTAAATATACAATAAAGAGACTGTTTATTTTTACAGGTTTCTTACTGTTATTAGGTATTTACGGTAAATGCCGTAATTGTCTCAACAAGTTCGTCGTTAGAATTTGTAGACGAGAGATGAAAAAAAATTTTTATCTTATTATTTACTTACAAGTTTCAAATAAGTAATTCTCTCAACAAGTTCGTCATTAGAATTTGTATATGGGAGATGAAAAAAGAGATGCCTATAATGTACTTGAGCATTGCAAATACGTAACAGTCGAAGATTGATTCAATTTTTGACTTAGGCTATTCAAAATTGTGTTACAATTTTGTTTTATTTGCGCCTGCAGGTTGAATTCTTTTTCAAGTATTCAATTTGCATTGACTGTAGGAGCGCAGTATAGCATACAGGAAAACAGGCCTATACAACAAATCCGTTTTTCTGTTAGGTAATTAAAATTTGCCGAATTTTAATTCCCGCTATTAATTCTTTGAGGCAGATTTTTTTATAAAAAGATCGTTTTCTCTGAATTTCTCTCCTCTTGCCTCTGCTACCAAGTAGTGGTAACTAACCACTAACCATTTGTGTACTTAAATATAAATGTGTTTAACGTCCGGAGACAACAAAATATAACCGTTGACACACACCTTTCTCTCTCACTGTGCAACAACGGAATGAAGCAACCGCCTCAGCCCGGTCACATGCCTACCTACATTTCTTTAGTGGGCATGAGTCCTTTGCGCACTCCAGGCGCGCAGGACTCGTGGGGGTATCCCCACGATAGCAACCACTCAGTTACTGAGATACGAAAAAAAGAAGCAGAAAAAAAGAAAATAAAAAGAAGAGATAAAGGCCAGATGATACAGACGGAGATACAGAAGGATGGAATAAAGACCCTGGCATTCAAAAATCGAAATCCAAACTGGTTTCCAGCTTCTTATGCTTTAATCGCGTATATGCAGCTGAGTTGGACTTGCGTTGGGGCATTTCTTCTCCCCTCTCCATTTTCTGCAGTATAAATACGAATACGAATGAACGAAGGTATTTAAATAATAGATACATATAACGAGCATCCGTAACTAAACGTGCGGATATTTTGTTTTCCATCGGGTGAGGGATGAGTGTATTTTTTTTGCCAAGTTCACCCCTCGATTTTCGGCATGTCCATTATGTATCCTACATACATAAAAATCCAAACGGTAGGTTATCGAAAAAACTGTGTGGGAGGACTGCTGCGAGGCAAATTATTAAAATACGAATCGATGAATTCGAATATGTGGCGAACACAATGTTTGCTGGAGTGGAGACTGAGACATGAATTTTGGATACCACAGTTCACATATAGGTAGGTATTTAATTTCCATAATAATTTTGAGATTTTAATATTTTCGATCTCTAATCTGGGAATATAATTTATTTATAAGTGGCATTCTTCGATGCACCATACGTACCCATAAAGTAGGGCAGCTCCGGCGATGGCTCCTCCACATTGAGCTGTCACGAACAACACTCCCCGCAGTGGAGTTATTTTTCGGCTAACCACCATCGGAATGCTGATGGCTGGATTCAGGTGAGCACCTGCCAAAACAGTCGAATTACCTTCGTTGCCTTAAACGAACAAAAATCGTACCTACTCGAATTTCAACCAATTACAACCGCAGTTAAAGATATTAATTCAATAGGTAGGCACACCGTACACACTCTTATACTATAGCGCATACCTACTATACCAACCAATGAGAGGTGCTTGGCCTTCTTACAACCCCTAATTATTCGTTATTATCATAATTATTATTATTATTATTATTATTATTATTATTATTATTAGTTATTATAGTATTAGGAAAAAAAATAAAAATAAAATTCTCAACTGAAAAATGATGGTCCAATCATATTAGAAGTTTTTACTCGATAAATCAAGGAAAATGTTTTTCTTTGGAATCCAGTAGTTTAAAGTGTCGTCTTTAATGTATTGAAAATCCCCCCAAAATTTGACTAATTTGATTGTAGCTTTAACCCTAAATATTGATTTTTTTATGCCCTCGCCAGGTTCTTAAAGATTTACTCTTTTCTTAACAATGATAGAAAAAAAAACTTCAAACAAACAATACAGGAAATAAAATTTCCAACAAAAAAACTCTTTATATGTTTTCGTTATAATTCCATAGAAATCTCTCAAAATGACTCAAAATTTGCATATACCACTGCTAAAGTATTGGACTGGATGAGGCTAAGTCTCCCTTAGACATACTACACCAGAATACCGTATCAAACCAACATGCCCCACTATATATCTAACCTAATACAGTATATAAATGAACAAATTTCAATTCTTGTGAATGTGTGTTTGTTTATTTGCAACACCACAACTTCAAAAACAACCAACAAAACAAGTTTAAATTTGTGGAATACCTTGTCGTGAGAGATATTCACACTAGAAGGTCTTCAACAGTATTTTGTGTGTTCTGCCACTTTATACGGTTAAGTATGGGAGAGCCAAATCCTCGGCAAACACTGGCGATTTTTGAGCCGGTTCTGAGAGTTTATATACAGAATTTGGCACACGCACACAGACACACATGCATACGTACATGTACGTAATTATGTCATGCGTTATGCTGTTTCTTGCCTCTGTTGAGGTGATAAGAAACGACGCAGCGCATTTGGTACCAGGCCGTGACATCACCAAGATCGTTATCTGGTAATTGATCTTGGCCCATGCAATGTATCTTACCTGTATGTACGTACAGGTACGAACATACAAGCGCACCAGTGTAAATTCGTTTAACGTCATAAGGACGATTATTGCCAGCCTTTGGGCGGCAACTGTCGTCGAGGGGTGCAAGCCCCTATTACCTCATACGAGTATTGTCCCCACAAAATTTTTTATGCCTATTTTTGTTGTGCCGAGGAAAGATTCAACTTACTTAGCAGTCTGTAGTCCTCCTAGTAGCAAAGTTATGGATTTTCTAAGCAGCTCAGACTGAAGTAATCCAGCAGGATTGTGTGGTATTATGTTTATAGATAGTAGGTTACACCTCATAAATAGAAAAATTTTAATAATTGTTTCAGGAAACAAATCTTACTGGATGATACTGGCAAGCCTCAAAAATTTAATACCTTCATGTAACTCCTTTTCTTGAGATGTGGGGATAAAAATTTTAAAGAATTTACCGTCGCATAAATAGGCTAGTATACCGTAGGTATAGACTATACCAGTTTACCAACTCTCAGACTGATGCAAGAAACTGTGACAACATTAAGTGCGTTCATGGGCACCATTGGGGGGTTGTCAAGAAAGTGCGCAAGCATCCCCTCTACTTTTTCCTATTTGTTTCAGACACATCGCAAACCTATTGATCAAAGTTTTTGTTTTTTCAAGAAGACTGTTTTTTAATGCTTTCGCATCCGCCAAAGAACAAATCTTAATGTGTCCCATCGCTGCCTTCGATACACCAAAAAAGTGTGGTATTCGATTTTCCTGTGTAGAACAGTGAAAAAACTATTTTTCTCAAATAATGGTGAATTTCCTGATTCGCATCCGCGTTTTTCAAACATATATCCTTTTATGATATTAATAAGTACGCAAAATTTCATACTTTTGTGTCACCTTCTTTTTGAGATACGGAAAAGTTAGAAAACTGAAGTTTACTTACGAGCAGGTATACACTATAGTTGCATACAAGTCAATTCCTGTTCCAAGGAATGCTGCTATTACTTTTTTTTTTTTTGCCAAAAACTTGGCGTGGGCTTTTTGGGAAATCCGGAGGTGACTACGCACCCCTAAGCACCCCTTATTTTTATATCTATTAATTCCATTTTAATTACATTCTTAAGCTTTTTTACAGTGAGCTTCTCACTGTACCTAGATATTAGATAAGAAAAAGGTAAACATAGAATCGTTAACTACAAAAATGTTAAAATTTCTCCGAAAGTAGGTACCTAATTAATACCGTAATATTATAGTAATTATTCAAAGGAGTAGTCCTCAAATTGTGCAGATAATTTGTGCATTATAATTTAGGATTGCATGCGAGAGGTAGGTAGGTAGCTAGGTAGGTAGGTAGGTAGGTGGGTACCTTCTGTCATAGGCTGAAAGCAATAATAGGTATAATTATTTAGTGGTAGGTACCGTATCTAACTATTATACAGGTAGGTACTTGCAGGAAGGTAGGTAGGTAGGTAGGTAGGTACCTACGACGCTAAGTACCTATAAGTATGCTAATAGTGCGATAAAATTGCCAATAAATTACCGGATAGATTTTGGAAGCAATAGGTGAGCACGCAGACGGTGAATCCGGAAGCGGCGGCGGTGACGTTGGCGGTCTGGGGGAAGGAGCCGGCTGCGGCCGATGTGGAGGTAGCCCCACACACGACGAACACATACAGAAACGAAGCCAGGCACTCGCAGATGACGGATCGCCACAGCTGCAGCGTTCGCAGCTCGCTCTGCAACCGAGGAAGATTTTTTTTCGCCAATTCACTCTTCGCCCTCTCCAGCGAGTCGACTTTCTCCAAAAATGTAACTACGCACTGTTGCAGATTTTTGTCGCTGATCGAATTGAAAGTCGACGCCATAGTAGCGTCTGCACAGCCGCACCACCGAAATCCCAGCCAATGAAATTAATTGCTTACCTACGTAAGTATAGGTACAGATATACCTCCTAACTAAATTCCTTAATTGTAGCTAATATTAAGATAAACATTAAAACGACAACGAAACGAAAACCGGGAGTCACCGGCCAGTGCAACGCCGGATGGTGAATTTGGAAAAATCACCCACAACAAATGAATTTACATTTAGCCCTAATGGGTATTGACGTGGCCATATGATACACGACAATGTGGGTAGCGAAATACAATATTTAGAAACTAGAAAAGTGCAACATGGGAAAAAAAAAATGATTTAAGTAACTTAAACGACAACGACAAATGGTTATTCACTTGTTGAGCAATTCAGACGACGACGGCTTTGCTCTTCTCGGTCCTACGCTTCTTTTACACTGCAGACGAAGTTACACCGACAACCGACATCGGCAATGAACATGGATACGTATAGTCGTGATAGTGATGATGATGATGATGATGATGATGATGATGATGATGATGATGATGATGATGATGACGATGATGACGATGATGATGGAGATGGCGGTAGCAGTGCGGTACTGGAAGCGATCATCGCCCATACGTGGTCGACATCCGCTGAAAGAATTAGGGCTAAAAACTGAAGTAATCGCAACCTTTTCTTTTTAAGCAGGTTTTATATGAAAATCTACTTATTAATTTTGGCGTCACGAAACGACTTGTAGCCATAGGTAAGTTTTTCGTTCCATAACTATTGAGGATAATTTTGATCAGGGATTGAGAAACGCTACGTTTTTTCATTTTGTTTTCCTTAGTCGAGTTTTTGAAATTTATCATAATGTTAGTTATTTTTTGTTTCCCTTTCTATCATTTTGGTTTCTGTTTCCTTTATGTTTCCTGATTTTACTAATATTTTTCTTTCAGTTTCCGTTTCGGGTTCCGTTTCCATTTCCAATCAAAAAAATATTCTTGAGTTAAAATTTCCCAAATCTGATTCAAATATCGATATGTCGATATTTTTTCAATATTTTTTAAAATTTTTTCTCTCACATCAAAAATTAATCAGGTGAGAAACAGAAATGGAAAAAATTCATCATTTGATTTTCGTTATGTTTTTGTTATCGGTCTTGAAACTAATTGGTTAATTGTTTCGGACTTGGTTTCCATTTTAGAATTTTGGTGTTTTCATTTATTTTGATTTCCAGAGCAAAAAAATATGGTTTCTGTTCCTAAAAATTTTGGTTTCCGTTTCTGTTTCTCAATCCCTGATTTTGATACCAAAAACATAAATTCATATACATTATACATGGTATCCAAATATCGTCTCTCCAATTATAGGCGTCCTGCAGAACTCTAACTCCAAAGAAGCAAAAAATTTCCTATTGGCATGAGTTTGGAAAGGTTGTTTCATTATAATACAAGCTCTTATATGCACGTGTCAAATTGATTCAAATTGATTGAATATTATTTCCTTTGAAGGAAGAATTTACAATTCTCTATATGACGCATGGGTAGCATTCCGTATTCATAATTTGAAGGTCGCGGTTTCAAATCCAGCCAAAACAATTTTTTTTTCACAATTTTTTTAAAATGAGAGTTAGGGATGCTAAAAATTAAAAAAAATTTCTTCGAATTTCATATACTTTCAATTTTGTAAGTATTGAAAATAGGGACTGGATCAAAAGAACGTTTTTAAATGTACTCGATGAGAACAACAAGATGCCATCGTCAAAAATTAAATTAAAATTTTTTTTCAACTTTTTCATTTGATTTAGCTATGAAAAATTTGAAATTTTAAGAGCCTGTATCTTTGAAATAACCAAGTTCCAAACCCATAGTAATAAGAACTTTTTCGCTTCTTTCGACGAGTTCTACGTGACCATTTTGATTGGAAATAAGATTTTTGGACATATTATAGTAAACAAAATGTAAAATGGAGGACTTCTTTTTTATTGTGTATATTGATTATTGATTCCTCTATGTCAGAATGGGAGTATATCATGCACGTTTTTTCTCCTGACTGATATTTGTTCATTGGCTGTTATTTAACTCCGTTTTGGAACAGAATTTAGACTTTATTTTTGGTTCGTATATGGATAGTTATAGACTCGTGAATAGTTACCAAGTTTCCAAGTTTGTTGCTTGAGCATTACCAAAGTGTAGGATAGCAATTGTGGGTTAGATTTCATATTTCTGTCATTTTTCATGCCCTGCGAGGGACAATAGGCGAAATTTTTATAATTAGTTTTGCAGCATATAAATTTTATATGGTGCCAATTTTTCGATAAACCATCAAGAAAAATTGAATCAATTTCTTGGTTGATGGGAAATTCCATATTTTCTCTTCAGCAATATTTTCAATATTTTCCTGCGTTTATTCTCGAACAATTAAGATAAAACAATTCGGAGTTGAGGAATTCTTGATAAGTCTTTTTTGGCGTATGGAATATGCCAACTAATCATCGCTTCTACAGAGATAGACCTATGTAGTTCATTATGCGATTCGACCCTTTGAACCGACATTTTTTCAGATTAATAGTTACTATAAGGTTTGGGTGGTATATCTTTGTGCAGTAAAGAAAACTGAAATTTGTTGCTAATTATCTACAGATTTGCCAAGATTTGAACGAACTGACCGAAAAAAGTCGAAGTACGCCTAATTCTGTCTTGAATTTCTTTTCACCTCGACAATAATTGGCAAAGATACGATTTATCAAGTAACTTGATTAGATACAGAGTAGTCCAGCTCTAAAAACAATCAGAACAACGAATGTTCATTAGTATTTCACATTAAACACCGACAAGTGTCGCAGATTTAGAAACCCAGTTGGCACGATTAAAATCCGAACCTCAATATACGAATGAAATTTAGACAAATGAACAAAAAACACAGCATTAGACGGTATGAAATAGAATTCATCGACTATTCGAAATCAAAAAAATACAGCTAGTAAATAACAAAATTCACAATTTTAACAAAACACAGTCGGATGGTATCTTATAATAATTAGCTCTTGTGGCTAGTATTTGTTTAATGCATTCCTGACACTCGTTGTACTTCTTAGACGGTCTTTTGGTGCTTTGGTGCAGTAAAGATAAGTATTTGCACATAAAATCCAACTGATCGTCGTCATATCCATTGGTTAGTGTTTCTAGTTTCTTTTTAAACGTAGCAGAATACTCGTTCAGTTTGTGTACGCTAATTCTGCAAGTCAACGAACATTAAATTTACAACAAGTACGAAACACTTTTAAGGAGAAGGGGGCAGGAGTTTGGACCCCTAGGTCCCTTGGCTGCATCTATACACTAATCTAAATAAGAACGACCAGACGTTAAGCAGACAGACCAAGGGAAAAAGGGAAAGGTAAAGATTTTCATTATTCAATCACGAGCTGCATCTAAAACTGTTGTTTACAAATATCTTTTTGTCCTATACACACAGCAGGGCAATGTGAACGTCTCTTGGACGTTGCGTCGTTCTTACTTGAATTGAAGTAGGTATAGGCTGAAGCGAAACAGGCACACCATTGGGTGCGTTCGATATGAAAAAAAGTGCTACCCTTAACGTTTTAGCTCCGAGCAAGTTCTATTTTGTATGAAAAATTGGTCATTAGTTCTCCCTTGCATTAAGTTTGAACCGGGGCCCACTTCTCCAAATCGAATAGATTGTTAAAAAAAAAAAAAAAACTGAAGTGCGGCTCTTTCTAAAAACAGTAAATTTGGTTTATGAAAGTCTGGTATTAGTTCTCTGAAGACGATTTCCGAATTGCCAGTCAGAACTCGAAAAAACTTTTTTCTTAAAAATATCGAATTTTCTGAGCCGATTAGGTGTTTAGGTTTTGATAAAAAGTTCTCTCTTCAAGATATGAGCGAATTTGTACCACATGCTTTTCTTATCGACAAAATGAAAAATCTGCTCCTGAAAGGAACCTAATCCAAGAATATTAATTTTTCTAAAGCACAAAGATGTCTTTTAGTCGCCGAATCTGAGGGATATGTTGGTGGTTGAAATTTGCTCCTTTGAAATTTGGAAAAACCTTTTTCAGCGGTGAAGCTATGATAAAACTTCTGGGAGAGGGCTCAAGGTGTTTTCCTAAAATAAGAATAAGTAAAATATTATGTCATTGTTTTTCTCAACAATAGATATATATTTTTGGATTTTTTCTGACAGGGCTTCACTAAATTTTGGGGGTTCAACACCTTTTCACAATTTTCGATTTGTCTCTGACCTCGTTAAATTGAAAAAAAAAAAAAAAAAAAAAAATTGGAGAATATGAGAACATCCAGTGTTTGTATCTTGAAGGTATTTTCGAACTACAACCACCTCTAAATCTCTTCCCCCCACCGGTGATTAATCCTGATCACACATTCTTTTTGTTTTTTAAATGGAAAATTTTAGTTAATAGCAAACTAGGTTTCTGAGAAAGTTGCATCTACGTTAGTAGACGTCAAAGAAACTACACATGACTGCTACACACTTTGACTATATAGCTTAATGGACTGCTAGAACTGATAATAAATACATAGGGTTAAATGGAACATCGCTGAAGCCACTGTTAACAGGCGTTCTTTTTACGAAAAACGATCTTTGGTGATAATTGAAAGTACAAACACTAGTGAAACTTAAAAGAATATCGTTCTCTCACTGCTTATATTGTTAGGAGTCACGAAAATATAACTGAATACAAATTCAGTTTTCACACAAAGTACCTTTTTCGAAAAGTAACGCCTGCATTCTTTGGCTTCAAGATTTTATTAGTTCTAGCAGTCCATTAAGCTATATAGTCAAAGGCTACACATTACGATAGTTGAGAAGTAGATTTTTTTGACTTGGGTCGTTTTTACACGCAGGTTTTCTATTGTTCTATTAGTTATCCATTTTTCGTATTTTTCTACTTCAAAAAATAAACAGAGAATTAAAACCAGATGGCAGAACTGATCATTATGATTTAAAAAAAAACTTACTAAAAGCTAAAAATTTAAATGTAGCGTTCTTTTTAGCAACGCATCAGAGCTATCACGATATATAATTATTCTTTACAGCAAAAAGGAAAAAAAAAACACCAATTATTAAAGATTTATAGTTGAAATAAAAGAACAAAAAAAAAAAAAAAAAGGATTGGGCATATCGTTTTTGTAGTTATCAGCCTAACCCTAACACGACTATATCGGTTGCTTCTTAGTCGAACGCAGAAGGCAAATCGAGATTAGCTATAATATTTATTATAATTTTGCGTTCTCAAAAACTTACAAATTATATGATATAATTTCTGGAATCCGTGATGGAAGATTTTCGTGTAAAGGCCAATCGAATTTGCAAGGATCACAACAGCATTCGAAAAAATATTGTAATCCAAGATGATTATGGCGTTCCTCGCGAGGATGAGTCGCATAATGATAGCCGTAGTTATCAAAGAGCTAAACATGAAAAAAAAAAAAAAAAAAAATCGTATCAGAAGTGAATCACGAAGGGAGTTAAATATTTGAGGTTAAAAATAACAACCTGATCACCAGCTTTGATAGGTTGAATGGAGCGAGAAACAATAACGTCTTTATGATTATGTCTCACAACGTTTGGATCACACGAATGATTAGTGAGACTATGAAACGGATATAAGCCAGCTCCAATTCCTAAATTGTCACTAATAGTTTTCGAATCGCACGATCGTTTTTTCTCTACCAATTCGGAAACTTCGTGAGCATTACTGAGAGCATTAAATAAATATTTTAGAAGCAGCATTCCGGCGAAAGACTCGCTGTCTGTCAGTTCGGGGTACGTACTCTGTAAAATCAGATATCAGGGCTCGTATAAACTCCGTACATATGGAAAGCAGCCAATGAAGTGCGACTGAATAGATGGATTTTGAAAAATTTTCACCACTAAATCGCGATCGATTGCTATAAACAATTCTTCAGTCGAAAACTGAATAGGTAGTAAAGGTTATAAGTTTAACGTTAACAACTTTCAAGCCAAAGATAAAAGCCATCACGTTTCACGATTCGATTTCGTATCACTAGAAAATATGATCCACACAACGGTATAACACATGAGACTTTAAAATCATAAGATCGTACAGTATTTCAAGAATTGAATAAGGATCGACAGCGATTCTGACGAAAATCGATACTACACACATTCGATTAATATTTTCTTAAAATAATTAGAAATGAGATAACAGTGAAAATAGGTCGGTGAAGAAAGTGGCTCTATGAAATAAGGTTAACAATGGCGATGACATGGAAATAATGAGTACGAAACGTTGTACGTTCAAATATAAGGGTGGGTTTCTGAATAACAGATAAAAATGCCCCATCTCATACCCTGTGTTTCCACTAAGGGAGGCTCGAACTTGCGGCTAATTTTAATTTCACAATTTTTCTTGATAGCTAAGCGATATAGCTCATAATAAAAATACTTCAGTAGAAAAATACTGTACTTGAAAAAATTTTGGACTTTCAATGTAGCGTCAAATTGATTATAGTATCTATCTAACGTAAGTTATTAATAGGATATTTTACATTCTGAAAGGGTCAGGAAATATAAGTAAATGCAACAAAAATAATTTATGCTCATCAATCAGGGTGCAGTGGTGGTGTGATAAAAGGTTGGATGTTTGGTACAGATAATCTGATTGAAGCTGCGACATTTTTAACACAAAAGGAAACTGGTTATAATAGAACATTGTCATTAAGGGAATCAGATTAATTTTGTAGCGAAGGACAAGGAATAATGAAATGCTAATGTAGGGCTTCTACCACATAATCATAATTATGATTTAATATAAAAAATTTATTTGTAAGAAAATTCAGTTTTTGTGCAGCAACAGATGCCATAAGAATTTCTCGCGCCAATGAATAAAATCAGTCATATTTGAAATTAATTATTTCTGTCGTATTTATTTATATTTCTTGATACTCCCAGCGTGGGTACTTATCTTATAAAACATCTGATTAATTCTAACAGATAATGTAATCAATGATGTTACATGATAAGTCTATAAGGTATTTAAGACACGTAATGTATTCCGTATAGAGTGGTTAATCACAAAATCTGCCTGCATTTCGTGAAATGTCCAAGAATTTTCATGAAATACTCGTTTACATCGAGAAGCTACGACCAATACATCACGAACATAAAGAGTCCTATACAATATAAATTAACTATAAAAAAAATTATGGAAAAAACTGTCATTCTATTATATTAATTCATAGCTTTCACTTTTTGATTTTTCGATGGTTCATTGCCATGATTGGAGACGCTATGCCTATTGAACATTATGTTTTTCAATTATAATTCATCATTCGGTCAATATTTATTATAAACTTCATTTATCAAAATGTTGTTTAAATTTTAGTATAGGCGTGAAATATAATGTATGGACCTACATATTGATGGAAAATCTCAGCATGCTAATTTTTTCGACCATCCTCGGGTAAATATTCATTACTCATTTTCAGCTTCCCAATAATAGCACAGATTATTACGATTTTGAAAACATTCATATTTACAACGCTGTATTTCAGCCCTTAAGGTAGTTATGAATAAAATTTCTTGTTTCAAATTATATGTAAATTGTTTTTGTACTCGAACATTTTTAATGTATATCACTTAGTTATCCAGCAAAGTACAAAAAAATTAAAAATAGCCGCACGTTAGACCTCTCGAATGGAAGCACAGGGTACGAGGGTGGATCATCTTCATCGTTTATTCAGCAGTTCGACTTACCATATTTCACCCATAAAACCTTATGTATCTAATAATTATTCGGTTTCAAACACTTATTTTACTGAGATATAAGAGGATTACACCGTAAAAACTAACCTGTTCATCTTCGTCGTTTGTCTGGTTAAAAAAAGTTGTGTGTTTTAATAAGTGCAATAAAAACGAAACGGCTACAGATTTATGAAAAACATCGGAAGCGCATCTTTTAGTAAAATTGTCTTCTAAATTATGAACGGTAATGTAGTCTTCTGAAACGTATTTCTCATTCAGACTGCAATATTTTCCAGTTATTGGAAACCTAAAGAGTGGATGGCTCATCAACGTTTTCAGTTCTCTCCCCTGTTTGGAAGCGACCATAAGAGTTCTAAATGCCAACCATTCCATTTCACCAACTTCTAACGAGAGGATGGTTGCCAAAATTTGGCATTCTGTTTTATGGAAAAGACTAGAGGCATTATCACGACAGCGTTCACTGCAGAACATGATCTGAAAAAATGAGGTCATAATTTAAGTGCATGTATAGTTTTAGGTAATTCTGCCGACTAAGAAAATTTATAAATACATACCAAAGAACATTCCTCGCACGGAATTAATGATTCAGATCTAACGTAGCAAAAAGAACAGTGGGAATAGTTGAAATTCGGTAACAAAATGGAAGCATAAGGATTTTCAATGGCGAGAATTTCGCCTGAAAATAAAACAATAGGATTTGTTATTTAAATTTGTAGAACTAATTAGATAGCAGACACATCCACGATTCCGTTCAGAGAAAAGAAGCGGCTTAGGCAGAAAAGAAATGCATATTTAGTGAGGAAAACGTTTAAAGATTTGCACAAATTTTACTATGCTTAAGAAATGGTATCGAATGAAAAAAAACATTCATAGAAATAAAGGAAAAACTAGAATAAAAAACATAGAAAGCCTAAAAAAATCTTTTCGGCATGTTTTGCTTCCTTTTCCTTTAGACAACAGATAGAAGTATGCAAAATAAAATTAATTCTTTCGACTACCTATACTTATTAAATATTTCTTTCTCAAACCAGATGAAGTTATTATGTTTGATCAAACTTGGCGAGTCTTTCCAACACTACAAGAGATGTACCTATATGCATTTTTCAGAATTTTGCGACGCTATTATGACCTTAAAAAATAAATTTAAAGAATACAGCAACAAAAAAATGTGTTTGTTTTATATTAAGAAATGGAGGCGTTTCACTTTGGGTTCTTTCACAGTTACAAAGTTGGGTTTAAAAAATGTTTAATCGTGAACACGAAGAAACAAAATTTTTAAAATAAATTAAAAATTTAGTCAATAATATTTAATTTGCTGAGTAAAGTGAGAGGTGGAGAAATTTCCCCTCCACTCCACATCAAAAGATATAGATTGTCACACTTTACAAGATATAATTGAAGAAAAGAATTGTAACCTGATTCAATGTCTTCTGTCGCAATTAAGTGTCTTCCCATTTCTGGAGTAAAATGTATTTTTATTTTTGCGGAAGCATTCGGTATCAGTAAGTTGTTGAGATTTGCTTTAGGTAATTTGAATTTATGGTCAAAATTAATCTCTGTGGCGTCAAAATCTACATCATATTTGTCTAATTTGCGAATTGTAGCATCACCGCTGGTATTGTCGTTTAAATGCAGATCCGAAACTGAATCCTAGAAACAAACATTCGACATGAAAACAAATTTTGAGGGTAAATGGGTACTTACGAAAAAATTGAATTACATAACTTACCACTACACTCGAATGGAGATCACGTTGCGTTTGTAGTTTTAATTTGCAACTATTTTTTCGATCGAGGAGTTTCTGTTTCAACGAATCTGGGTAATTATTCTTTAGGGCCCGATTAATATCCAGGAGGCAAGACTTATATTTGCCCAACTTAAGTAAGACTGCGGACCGATTTGCATACGCTAGAGCTAATTCCGTACTGGCTAGAGGGGCGTAAGCTACACTTCTAATATAAAATTTCAAAGCTTCGATATCTTTTTTCTTGTAGAAAGCATCATTACCGAAGTTTCGGTATTCTATAGCTCGGGAAACCGATTTGGAGGATTTTGTTTCTATTTTAGGAAAATAATTTTCTGATTCTAGTAGGTCGTAAGTGAAAGGAACTTTTTCGCTTACTCGAAGCTCACTAAATGATTGAGATAAATCTACAGCATAGAAACGAGTTTTTAAAACGTCGAAAAATTCGTTGATGAGACCGCTCAATGAAGTCATTCCGACAATTTAAAAGCAGCAACATTCCGCGGTATGAATTGATAAAAGAATCTAAAAATTTCTTCACATTTTGTACAAAGATACATGAGCAAAATATCTAGAATGAACTGAATAAAAAGAAATTAAATTCACAAATTGAAGTAACTTAAGTAAAAATTAGTAATAAGAAGTAAAAAGTAATACGATATGTCTACAAAAGCAATAAAAGTACAAAATGCCGAAAACAGTGCGAAAAATGCGAAATTATCATTCGTTAGGATGGTATCGGTATCAGCTTTCTCGCATAATTCTATTTTTATTTTTTAATCATAGACTATATAGTTATAATTAGAAAGTTAAATGATCAAACGAAGCAAAATTAGAAGAATAGTTCTAATATTAGTCTTCGGAGCGCTTCAAGCGCCTCGTTAGTCGTTTCGTTGACTCGTTCATCCTTGTTCATCGATAATTCATCATTCATCATCTGTCTTCATTCTTCAAGCTGATCAGCATCACTTCATCAGTCATCAGTCATTACAAGTTTATAAAATTACAACTGAAAAGTGATACAGGGAGTTGTTTATTACGATTTGTTCCCCTAAAATCAAAATACGTTTAATAGTTTAAACTTTAAATTTTTCAAATCGCCCACTATATTGAAGCTGATGTGAGGCGGTAAAGACGAGGAACGAAAAAAGTAAGAGATAAGTATTCACGACAGAATTTATTAGCAGACTAAAAATACATTTGGAAATAAAATATGAATTAATATGAAATGGCAAAGCAACAGCGTTATCGGTTCGAGAGTAGTAGGGGAAGCACTTCGTGACGAGAGTGTACGTATGACATATATATATAGAGTATGATCGTGATGATTATGAAGAAAGAGAGAAGGTGGGATTTTGTATCAACACCCCCCTGAAATTTTACCGATCGAGTTCTTCATCATGTACGCTGAAAGTGAACGAGAGAAAAAAATATTAAGTACAAAATGATATATGCATAATAAAAAAATTTAAAAAAAAAAATATTCACATCGTATTATTTAAATATTATTACGGTAACTTTGGTTCCAAGAAAAAAAATTTTGTTTGCTGTGCTTCGAAAAAAAAAAAATAAATGATTAAAATAAATAAATAAATAGGTAAGTGTAACGAATATAGACGAACATTCTTTAAAATGTCCGCCTATATTTTTACACAGACGAATTCATTCGTCTTATTTTTTATTTTCTCACACTTTTTTTATTCTTTTTATTCTTTGTACAAACCTAACAGGAAATGGCATCGTCTGAATTCGATGAAAATTGTCTCTGTTACAAAAATACAATTATGGCTGACCTCAGCTAATGTCACACACGTGTAACTTAGTTGAAATATCTGTCTAATACTGGAAAACGTCAATTCTCCTTCTTTTTGGTGACAACCAATCGTAATAAACTAATCCCACCTGTTCTTACCATTTCTTCTTTTTATCATGTAGAAATTAAATTATAAAAACTCGAACTCTGAAGAACAAGATGTTCACTTCTTCAATTTTGTTCACTTCAATTTTAATTTTGTTCACTTCAACTTTATGTAAATTCTTTAATTGTAGTCAACTCATTTGCTCAATTCTATTATTCTTGTGTTGTAAATGAAACATTATTATATTTTATAAAAAGATTTTCGTTGAAAATTAATTGAAGTCTTAATCTCTCAACAAAGTTAAGGTCCACTATAGTGAAGTGGATACCTAGTACATTCAAGTTTAATTTATAAAGTCTATTTTATTTTATTATAAATATTTATTTGTGGTTTTCCTCAAATAAATATTTCGTAAAGTGTCAACGTCAAAAATAGGAAACAAATTGTGAACCAACACCTGTTTCTGGCGTTACAGTAAGTACATTAATATGGTAACATGCAAAGAGTATAGAACATTAATATGTGATGTATAGAATAGTATATGGTATATGTAATAGATATATAAAAAATAAAAATATAAAAATTGGTAACATGCAAAAAAAATTTTTCGTATACATAAATGACTAATAAATGATTCATTAAGAAGTGTGTTCGAATATATTCTCGAATATTTACGAGTATGTAATAGAAGAAATAAAAAAAAAAAAAAAATTACAAGGGAATAAAATTAACAAAAGATTTTAAAGGTATACGATCGTTTATCGGAAACGTTACGTTTAAGAATTTTATCAATACATTGGCATGCAATAATATGAAGCAATAATATATGATGTCTGTTAGCTTTATCTTTTACGTTTCTCTTTTGTGTTTGAGGTGGCGTTTGACATGTTTATTTTTGGATAAGGCAAGCTATTAGGTTTATCTTTATTGAGGTCATGTAATGAGTTTTTATCTCTCGTATATTGTTCAGATTTTCCTTTCATACTTTTGTGTGGGAATTTGTCGTGTATTTTTCTCACTCTTGTTCAAAGTTGTATGCTGTTTCTATTATTAGCGTTTGTAGGGTTTAAGCTTGCTCGATTTTAATTCTGTTTTCATTGTTGGGTTTGCAGAAAAATCGTGTATTTTTCTCAGACAAGTATTTTCGAGTGTATTTTTCTCATGAGTATTATTTATGAACAATGTAAGAGTATTTTTTCTTGTACAAAATGTTTCAAGTTTGGACTTTGGTATTTGACTTGGCACGACTTGACTTTTTTTGGACGGGTATTTTCTTTTTTAAATAAATGTATATAATATTATGTGAACAGATTTGTATTTTCTAGCACTTTTACAATTAAATTTTCCAATTTTGTTCTGTCTAAAGATTTCGTAAGTAAATCTGCAAGCTGATTTTCAGAATTAACAGATCTGAAATGGATTATTTTTTCTTCCATGGCCTCTAAAATCGAGTAACATTTTATCATAAGGGCCCGCGATTTCTTCTGACTTCCACCAGAGCAAATTTTTTGAGTTGATATATTATCCTCCATTACATCTACGATTATTTTTTCCCCAAAAATTTCAAAATTCATGTGTTGAATTACCTTTATTATATCGAGAGTGTCAAAAACTGCTATAATTTCTGCAGCAGTACTGGATGAAGCGTGGATTGTTTGTTTTGAACAATTCCACTCTATCAAATCCCCATTTGCAAAAATCATAAAACCAGTAATTGATTTTCCCTTCTGTAAATTATTTGGGTCAATGTTGTTGTCGTCTACTTGGGGAGCATATGAAGCATCAATATATGCTTGTATTCCATCTCCTTCGGATCTATACGTTATATTGTAATTTTTTGTAGAACTGACGTATCTAAATATTCTCCTTATATAATTTTTTAGTGTATCGTTTGAATTATTTTGGAAATGTGAGAAGAAGTTTACAGGAAATAATATATCAGGTCTGGTTAGTCTGGCTAGGTACAATAATCCACCAATCATCGATCTATATTCTGTGTCATCACTTCCATTTTCAACTTTTTCTATTTTAAGGGCAGTTTCCATTGGGGTGTTTGTCTTTTTTATTTCCGAAATACCAAACTTTTTAATCATTTTTTCTATATGTTTATTTTGGGATAGTATTATTGTTCCATTTTCTATATTTCTTTCTATTTCCAACCCCACGAAAAATTTTGGATTATTTATGATTGTGATGGTAAAAGATTTTTCTAGTTGTTCATTAATTTTTGTGATTGCTATTTGTGAATTTGAAGCTATTAGGATATCATCTACATAGCTTAAAAAGTATGTTTTTTCATTGTCTTTCTTCATTTGATATAGACATCTATCTGCTTTTGTTCTTTCAAAACCCATTTCCTTAATTTTATAGTCAAGTAGATCGTACCAAGATTTACTTGACGTTTTTAGTCCGTATATTGATTTTTTTAATTCAAGAACTTGATTCGAGTTAATGTTTATCCCCTCTGGTTTTTTTACATAAATAGGTTTTATAATGGGGGAGTTTAAGTATGCCGTTTTGACATCATATTGTACAAGAATCAATTTTAATTTATTAACCATAGAGAGCAACCATCTAATTGTACTTATTGATGCAACAGGTCCATGTGTTTCTGTAATACTATACTCAGTTCGATCTTTGAATCCTTTCGCCACTAATCTGGCTTTAGGTTTTGGGTTTCCGTATTCATCGTATTTTATTGTAAATATCCATCTAGTATCTATTAATTTCTGCCTGTCATAATCCACAATTTCCCAGACATTCATATCATTTAATGAATTATATTCGTCATTTATTGCATTTACCCATTCTCTTCTAAAAGGATTATTATTAATTTCATTAAAATTTTTTGGGACACAATCTTCTATATATGTTTTGCTATAGTTGACATTAATATTCATTATTATTGGGTTTATTATTCCTAAATCTTGTTTGTAATTTGCCGGTTGAATTATTAACTTTCTGTTGGATGTTTCCAAAGATTTAATATTTTGAGACTCATCTACCCGTACGTCACTTGCAATATACGATTTTGTTTCAAAAGGGTCTCTCAGACAATATCATGTATTTGTGTATCCCATCATTATGCTTTTTTCTGCTCTTGGGGCCAATTTTGGATCTATTTTGTTTTTTGATTTTGCCTTTGCTTTAGTTGCATTTTGTTTTCTTACTTCAAAAGGAATGTGACGATATGTTAAAGAGCCAAATACTTTTAAATTCTTTAAATTTGGTTTTGTACCATAAAATAATTCATATGGGGTTTTAAAATTTACGTTGGCTTTTGTTGGTGAGCGATTTAATAAATATGCTGATGTAACTATTGCGTATGACCAATATTTAATGTCAAGATTGGCATCAATGAGCATAGCTCTTACTCTCCTCATGAGTGTTTGGTTCTGCCTTTCGGCTATGCCATTCAACTCTGGGGAATAAGGAACTACGTAATCCATTGTTATACCATTTTCTCGACAATAATTTATTATTTTTACATCTGTGTATTCCTTTGCGTTGTCACATCTAATAGTTCCAATGGGAAAATTTGGGAATTTATTTTTCATAGACATTATCATATTTTTAAATTCTGTTGCCACTTGATTTTTTGTTGTAATGGGCATGACGAATGTGTATTTTGAGTAATGATCGATAAAGGTTAAAATATATTTTTGGTTTGCGATCGATGGTGTAAATGGACCTATTATGTCTGATGATGTTATTTCTAATTTCCTTGATGGTTTTGTTCTCATTCCATTATGCCCTAATCTCGTATTATTTGCAATGCAACAGATTTGGCAGTTTTTAAAATCATCGTCTCTAAAATTCATATTTTCCGGAATACCAACAGATAAGTTTTTTAATTTTTGGATATAGTGTGCATTTAAGTGACCCAGCCTTCTATGTATAATCATTTTTTTTTATTAAATCTATTATTATTATTATTTGAAGTATCATTTATACCATCAGTATTATCATTGATATTTAATTTTTCATCATTTGGTATATTTTCTTCATTATTATTGTTACTATTTTCACCTTCTCAAATGAATCTATATGAATATTTTCTAACGGGTTTTTGACTTCTTCTTGTATTTCTAGCTCAATTGAAAAATCCTCCCATTCATCCTCATTTTCTTGGGTTACTGGACATATTTGTGTAGTGCTATCTAATTTGGTATTAGTGTATTCATCATCATTAATTTTTTTGTTGTTATTATTAGGTATATTGTAATGGATATAAAATATTCCATTTTCCTTTGGGGCGGTTATCAAAGTTTCCCCATTTCCTATAAAATATATATTGGCACAATTTTTTTTTTGATCGATATTTACTGTACCTGTATTTGTGATTTTTATTGCACTAATAATATCGGTGTTTAAGTCAGGTACGTAATGTACATCATTTATAATTCAATTAATGATTGTATTTTATTCGAATTTTCAATTTTAATTGTCATTTGACCAGTATGGGTGGCATACAAGAAAGCATTTTTTCCCGCACATTGAAGTTTTACAGGGGTGACAAATTTTTTAATATTATTCAATTTATTTATATTAGCTGTTAAGTGCACTTCCGCAGCTCCATCCAAAATTGCTTTGTTTTCTAGGTGTGTATAATTTTCATTTATTTCATTATTTTTTATTAATTTATTCAATAACCATTCATTTGAATTATTCGTGTGTTTTCTAACCATGCAGGACATTTTTACCTGCTGTTCAGGATTTTCTTTTTTGTTCGAGGCAGTATTATTATTTTGTGTTGTTTTTGGTGGATAATTATTTTGGTTTTTATTCGTATTATCATTATTACTATTTTGTTGGGTGTTATTATTATTACAGTTTTGGGCTATGAGCCCATTTTGACCACATTTATAGCATTTTGGGTTATTTTGGTTATAATTTCTATTATTACCTCTATAATTATTTCCATGGTAATTTCCATTGTTTCTGTAATTATTTCCCCTATAATTTCCATTTCCATTACTATTCGAATTATTATTATTATGTTGTGAATTTGGTTCATTCCCGTTTGCATTACTATTCGTATCATAATTTCGATTGTTGCCTCTATAGTTACTATAATTATTACCTCTGTAATTGTTCCTTCCTCGAATTATTATTACGACCTCTATAATTATTATTGTTGCCATTTCCATTATTACGATAGTTATTATTATTATTATTCGGGTAATTATTATTCTGTTTCTTTAATGTCTGATCTCTAAATTTTTGATCAGCATCTTCCCTTAAAATTTGTTTAAAATTATCGATATTTCGTTCATTGGGAGGTAGATTTTCAAATTGCATTTTCGCTAATGCTTGTTTATAACACAGTGCAAGTTGCAAGTTTTCCAATTCTTCCTCTTCTCTTACTTCCTTTCCACTATCTCTTACATCTGTAACTAGTTCATCCCATTTTTTAAGAAATCCTCTCATATTTCCCCCACGTTGAAATCTGAACTCCATCCATTTAGATTTGGCCATGTTGGCTGTAACTGATGTTTTTGTACCATATATATTATCTAATTTTTTTAACATCATTATGGCCGTGTTACAATCTCGTATTTGTTTGGTAATGTCGTTCGAAACTCTTTCAGGGACGAATGCTTTGGCATTGTCTTGCATTTTACAATAGTTAATCATTTCCTTATTAGGCCTAAAATTCAAATCATCAATATGGGATATATACGATTCTAAAAATTAATGTTCTCCAAAAATGTCGTAGTAACCGGCACCCCTAATGTCCGAAATAATCATTCGTCTCCAATCTAAGTAATACTTTCCATTGAACATCTTTCCCAAAGGATCCTGAATGGGTTTAATTTCATTTACACTGGACATCTTTTCTTCAATTTTTTTAAAGCCTAATAAATTATCTTCTAAATTCGTGATAGATAAAAATTTTTTATTTTCTTCTTTTTCTTTTTCTATATTACTTATTAAATTTTGTTTTTTGAATTCAATATTTTGATATTCTGGTTCTTTTTCTTTTTTATCCAGTTTTCTTAGTCTTTTAAAATTTTATTATTTATTATTTCAAGAATCTATTTACGAATTTTTTCTCTGATTCCAATGAACATATTCTATTTGAAAAGTAATTTGGTGTTAAATCAGATATTTTGATATATTTAAATGAACTAATTTCTTCTATTCTACCTGAGATATCAATTGTGAAGGATTCTAATATTATTTCTCCCGTAAAATACGTGTAATAAGGAAGATTATATTTCTCAATTTTCAAATCTACCACTTTTTCCCTTCAAACTTTTTCAATAATTCCTCCAATTCCTCTTTCTCAATACTATATTCACCTATTTTATTTTCTAATACGTTTATTAAATTTGACATATATTTTTAAATGGGAAGGGAAAAACAATTTTATATCACCACCTCAACTGCACAATCAAAAATAAACGTAAAAAATAATTTAACTACACATATATTACCTTTATAAAAATTAATTTTCTTCGTTGATCCGTTGTTGTGTGTTTGTATTTTTGACTCCAATTTTCACCGTCGTAATCTTCGCCTAATTTTTTTAGGTTGGCCCAAAAATTTGTGGTCTTCGTACTTGACGATCTCTGATAGAGTCCTCGAAGACGGGAGCAGAAGATTTCCTCAGGTGGTTCTCTGTATCGTCAGCGGTCCTTTCTGAATTGTAGTTCGTTGACTTTCAGGGTCGGCCTTTATTGGATCAGGAACAGTTTTTGGTTACGTTTCTATTTTTTTCGACTTCGAAAAAAAAATTTAATTAAAAAATTTGAGTTTTAACATTCTTGATTCAAACGATATTTTCAGTGTATTTTCACTTTTGAAAAAAATATAAATTTTCACACAACAATGAATCAATTTCAAAAAAAAATCAGTCTGCTATTTCATAATTTAATTTTATTCTTCTCTTACTGTTCAAACGCAGCGATGGCTACCATGATGTGAGGCGGTAAAGACGAGGAACAAAAAAGAGTAAGAGAGAAGTATTCACAACAGAATTTATTAGCAGAATAAAAATACATTTGGAAATAAAATATGAATTAATATGAAATGGTGAAGCAACAGCGTTATCGGTTCGAGAGTAGTAGGGGAAGCACTTCGTGACGAGAGTGTACGTATGACATATATATATATATATAGAGTATGATCGTGATGATGATGAAGAAAGAGAGAAGGTGGGATTTCGTATCAACAGAAGCCATTCTGTTAGGCGAGTGCCTGCCTATGCGTAGTTATCTTATCATGTTATCTTTAACCGTTAGTAAGTTTTCCTATTTTTACGTGTCTAATTTCGAGAAACCGTTTCTCGTGAAGATTTGACTCCCATCCTACGTTGAGTAACGTTTGAAACGCCATTTACACTGTACGTGTTAACTGACAACTCATTTCGTTCTTCAAAACAATACATAATTATTGAAGTGAACTATTTATACTTGAACATGGCAGCAGAGCTAAACAAGTGATTATTCGTATTTTTTTCCCCTCTGAACCGTTGTTTTTCATGTGCCGAAACTATTTTTTTTGCACTTTGTTCATGTTGTTCATACTCAGTACAACAAAGATGTCTAGTGAGGAATCCAACTCAAACTGGAACTCAAAATAGTTTGATGGCATCGAGTATTCGAAATTTCGGTTACGGTTTGTTTTGTTTGTTAAAAAGAAGGAGTGGTACAGTGTGTTACAGACCCCTCAACCCGCCGCTGATGAAGCCAAAATTGCAGCCTGGGACAAGATCGATGTCAAAGTTCAAAGCACTCTTGTCAATGCAGTCTCCGATCAAATCCTTGATGAGATACAACACGAATCATCTGCAGCTGGGATGCTGCGAGCTCTTGATGTAGTTTACTTACGTAAGTCCCTTATTATGCGTGTTCTGGCCAAAAAGCAGCTTCTCAATCTGCAAATGAACGACGGGGAAGATGCTCATCAATTTTTTAGTTGTTTTGAGAAGCATATTAGTGCCCTAAAAGACGCAGGTGAGACCATTACCTCCGAAGAGAAACTGTCGTATTTGTTGCTTGTGTTGCTCAATAAGTACGCACACATTATCGATGTTTTGGACGCGTTGCCAAAGGTAGCGTATAAATTTGTTGCCGACTATGTAGTCAAAAGATTCGTTGTAGTTCGAAAAATAGATTCTAAAAGGGCATCTTGCCGATATTTTGACGAAGGTCCTGAGTGCCAAAAAGTTCTCGGAGCTAAGATCGTTAGTGTCAATCAAATAATTGTAAACCTTAACCATTTTCAGCCATTACTTTTTTTATCATACCATTAGCCTTTTTTATTACCCCCTTTTTTCTGGTCAACCTTATTATGTTGTGTCATTTGTTTTACCAGATAGTATCGTGATTTATACTTGACAAATTCTTTTATATGTAAACTTGTATTAAATTTTTTTAAAGGTGGAAGGATGTTAGGCGAATGCTTGCCTATGCGCAGTTATCTTATCATGTTATCTTTAACCGTTAGTAAGTTTTCCTATTTTTACGTGTCTAATTTCGAGAAACCATTTCTCGTGAAGATTTGACTCTCATCCTACGTTGAGTAACGTTCGAAATGCCGTTTACACTGTATGTGTTAACTGACCACTCATTTCGTGCTTCAAAGCAATACATAATTATTGAAGTGAACTATTTATTTGTTATTTTGCCACAGTTAGTTTAACTTGAACACATTCCTCCTATCTATCCGTAGCTGTGGACATCACTTCACGTATACAATATAAAGATTTTTTTCTTCAAATTTTTGACAAATCTTTCAGTTTACATCAAAGTCTAAAATTTAATACTTCATTGGAAGAAATCGCAAGTGTTGAGGGCTCCCACTTGTTCATCCTTGAATTTTGGACCCATATTTAGTTCACCTTTCACTTGTGGGTCTGCAAGGACACAAAATAATATTTTGTCTTGAAAATTTCTATTCGAGCAGTTTGTAACATTGCATCCGCTCATTTGCTTTCATGATTTTTTCCAATAAATTATTAAATTTTTATATGAATTGCAAGATTTATCAAAAATTCGAAGAAAAATCTTCGTAATAATATAATTATCTATGTGAATGGGCAAGTATAGGCTCATACGTCATTTTGTGTGCAAAAAGACTTGTAAATTGTAACAGGGATACAGTATTTCAATAGAAAAGTTGGAAGAATTTTGAGCAATTTAATTCAATTTTTTGGAAATAATTAAATGAGTTGATTAATTTCTTTTAACTATCGACAATTCTTTTAGTTGTATAAAAAAGAAAAACGTTGTCATCAAAAATTTGATAATTACAACTTTTGATAATGAATTGATCACATAGTATTTTAGTTTACAAAATGATGTATGAACCTACACTTTCCATATTTATATCGCTTTACTGTAAGTAATCATTAGTAGTCATAAACTCTTAAAAGATAATGGTTTCAATATGGTGGCTTAAACGTTAAGTAACTGTCCGGGGACTGAAGGTTGTACTGGTAACGAGTAATCATCCTTCATCCACATGAAAGAGGGGGCTTACTGTTATGCTGGAGCCTTGTCTTCTCATTTCATTAATATCATTAATCAAAATCACCTCGCACAAGGGGATAAGATACAAATATTAAAGTTCCTTAGCTTTCCAATCAAGACACGTTATTAATTACATTTAGAATAATCAAGATTCTGAATTCTTAATCTTGAAAATAGCCAAAGATTATAGATTATAAATTTTTTAAGTGGGGTAAGGAAATGAGCGTTCATAGGTCTACCATATACTATTTCATGGCGTTAAAGTACCTATTTTTTCCCTTTGAATTTCTAGAAAACTTGATGACCCACTTAGCATGATGGATTTTTCATTACACCTTGCGCCATTATGTTTTTCCTTCTAGAGATCAAGTCACCAAACACAGAAAGAACATTATTGTAAACTTTCTGAGATTGTTTTTGTGGAATACCTTGTTGTGAGAGATATTCACATACAGAAGGTAATTTACAGGTTTGCCTGTTCTGCCACTTCATACACAAATGTATGGGAAAGCCAAATTTAAGGTGAACACTGGTGATTTTGTAGCCATATTTGAGAGTTTATATACCAGATTTGGCACACGCAAACAGATACACATATGTACATATACATATGGTATTATGTCATTTCCTGCCTCTGTGAGGTGGTAAGAAACAACACAGTGCGTTTGGTATCAGTTCCTTACATCATTGAGATCTTTATCAGGTAATTTGTCACAGTCTGTATAATGTATCTTACCTGCACGTACATACAAGTATGAACATACAAACGTACGTATATGTTTTGGTTTAACATCATAGAGACGGAAATATGCCAGCCTTTCAATGGCAACTATTGTCAAGGGGTGCGAGCCCTTGTACCTCATGTGAGTATTGTTCCCACAGTTTTCATCATTTTTTTTTTTTTCACTTTTGCATCGATATCAAATTATGAAGCAGCTACTTATGTGCCATATTTCCACATTGATGCGTACATGGTTTTCATGAGGGCGTGTATATTTGGCTCATAGAATACAGAATACAAAATATATGGGTATAAAGAAAGTGGGATCTTTGAGTGGAAGAGCCATACAATGATTGATTTACCTATAGTAAGTTCATTTAATAATTTATTATTGACAATTCTGAATTGAAAAACCAGCCTCATTTTTTTCCTACAACTTATTCATAAGGAGATGAAAGCTGACTTTTTGTAAAGTAGGCTTGGTGGCTTAAATTCTAGCTCAGACCTCCAAGGTCCTTAATATTGATTATATCAGTCTATCGGCAATATTAGAGAGTAATTAAACAAATTAGTCTATACTGTATGGGTACTTCTGCAAACTGCAGGTAAATACCTCAGATACAAACTTAACCAAAGAAGTGGCTACGAGTGGATACGTTGTCTATTATGGTGGTGACGGCAATGTAGGCTGAAATCTGCACAGAAAAAAAGGAACAACTGATTTGTTCACGAGCAAAAATTAAAATATCTGCAGCACGTATTTATGATAACAAGACATAAACGAAGCTATTTTAAACTACTCAATCAATAATTTTTTGAGCGCATCCAAATCCAAACGAAGTTTACCGTAGATACACTTTCAAGAAGGAAAATAAGATAAGGTAAAAAATTTAACAACATAATTTTATAAAAATTTTTTTTAAGTACATTTAATAGAATTAAAAAAAAAAAAGAAAAAAAGTTACACAGCACAAAAACACGACATGATTTAAAGGAATTTATATTATTGTAGAGCATCTTTTAATATATAGCTCGAATTATGACTGGTGGGAAACTGTGAAAGCGTGGGTAACATAATATCTGGTAATGAAGGTGTTGAAGAGAGTAAAATGTTTGGATTATTTTTCTTCTGAAAAAAAAAAAAATTAGAAATAGGATATGGTATTAAAATAATGTTAATGATTAAATTCAAAAAATACAAGCGTCTCGCGCCAGCTTTGCCAAAATATCATTGGGTTATTTGTCATGTTCTTACATCGGCTATGATCGGACAAGCATACCTTTATTTTTATTTTTTTTAAATGTAATATTGAATGTTTACATCTATCATCAAAGGTACAGGCGAAGATACCAAAAGTTAACTATTATCTCTACAAAAGATTCTATAAAAAATGCAGCAGGTGCGGAAATTTGAAATGGCATATTCGGCCACTAAGCCATGTTTTACCTACGACGCCACGAACAACTTCCCAAACCTTCAGTTTTCAATGCCTTATAACACATAACTGTAAAAAACATATAATATAACAAATAGTAACGATATTTTGGCAAAGCTGGAGCGAGACACTTGTCAAAAAATAAATACTATGCAGATAATTAGATAACGATTAGGGCAGTTAGAAGAAAATCCGGTGCACAGTACTAAATTTACTGGGATTCTAATACGTGACGTCACAATTTTTAAAAAACATAACACATCTGGACGGTTTATGGGATGAAGGGGATCGTTTTTTCATTACTTATTTTTGCTATACTTCTTGGTGACGCTTTTTTTTTTTTCATACTTCCTCCGAACAATTTTCACGGATTAACCAATCGAAGAATAATTTTCCTGTCGAAATAATTGATCGAAACTTTTTTTATGTTTTTCTTCGAATTAATCCATCAGATAGACATAATTTTTTCAAATGGATCATAATTATTTTCTTCGTACGTTGAATTTTTTTTATAGGCAATAACTAAAAATAAATTTTCATTTTCATAATTCAAAAAACCTTTGAAAAAATTGAAACGGATGTGACAAACTAAGATATATGACACGGTTCTCATACAAAATAATTCTACCAATCGAAAAATGGAGAATAATAGAATTTTCGGAAAACATTAAAGTTTCTCATCAACTGCTATCGTATCCCAAAAACATTTACTCTTCAATTCTGCATAATTTTTAATGATATAAATAAACAACCAATAAAACAAAAAATAAAAAAAATCTTAAAATCTTTCAAAATATAAGAGCCTGAGGAACCTTATCAGCCTTGCTTTTTCCATTTTATGAGAGAAGTGCAAGTTATGGGCCCTCATTCAACTGCCAATGCTAAATCAATGCAAAAAATATTGGATTGCAAAATAAAAAATGTATGCTACGTATGGTACCACTCCACTTATAGACCACATTAGGCTCGCAATCTCGCAAAGGCTTATATTAGGAGGGTCCTGGTGGTCTCGACCTTCCCCTGCCTAAGAAAAAAAGGTTTGACCTCTAAAAATTGTGTATTTTCATCAGTTATGGTGATTTTTTGTTGTAGAGGGGAGGTAAGAAGAGACCACTGTGAATGGGTCGACCCCTTCTTAAGACGGAGCTATATAAGTCCTTGCAATCTCGATGCTAAAATATACCTAATTTCACAAATAAAAACAAAAACTAATCCCAAAAAAGATTTCACTACTGACCTGCGCAGTTGAGCTTCCTTTCGGATCCGATTCTTTCTCGACAAATCTGATGAATTCGTCGATCAAAGATTGCTACAATGAAAACACAAAATTTAAATTAATTTTTTTATAATCTCCAAAGAATATTCATCGATGATATGTTTACTACGAGGCAGATATTCAAAATTTGTAAAATGTGGAGAAAAAATAAATTTTCATAATGAGAATACGAGGCAAACTAAATTCCATTGATTCACTAAAGAGAAGCCAACGTTGAAATTTGAACAGAGCTATAATTCATTGAATAAAGGTAATCTTTTCCAGGTCAAAACTTCGACTACAGTTTTATTGTATAATTGTTTTTTTACAATTTCCAATAGATCATCGATTTCGTTAGAACATAGAAGAGAGAACTTTAGCTGCCTCGAATAATTTTCCATAGCGTTTCTCCAGTTTATTAGACGTTTTATTAATACGAAACGAATTAATTTTAATTACAAATTACCAATTTCCTTATAATGTTTTTGTTTTCCTGTTTTTCATTCGAATCAACAATGATTCAAGTTGAGAAACGAGACGAAATGTACGACCCTATATACAAGGCAATTCAATTTGCAATAACAAAAACGACTGAAACACTCGAGTTTTAATAATAATTTGGAACGTGTAAGGTCAAAGCGAGGCAAAAGAAAATAAACATAGCATTTGTAATACGACGATGAAAATTATTAACGACAAGATTTCGGATATTTTTGTTTAAAAAAATGAGTGAAATACTGCCGTGTATTTTGTAACGGTAATGTGTGTTTCTTGAAAAATTTCAACGTTTCAAAGTGTTTAATCTGTCTTATGTAGACAAACGTGGAATTTTGTAAATACCAAAAAGAAAATCAGCAAAATATGGAAGCCAGGAAAACAAAATTAGGTGTTACGCAGTACGCCCTGCATTCACCAACACAAGCACAGGTGGTGTGTTTAATACGCAAGTCCATTTCGTAGGGGTTAGTGGCTGCAATGTCCGGATGACTGCAACCAACTGCGGTAGTATACGTACATTCTGGGCGCTACGAACCATACACTGCATTACACCGCACGACTTTATTTTTATTCCCAGGTGGAGTGTTGTGAAACTAATTAATGTACGAGGCACTAGCAGATAATTTAAGCGAGAGAGCAAACATGTACGATCTCACGCAATATTTTCATCAGTCGACTAGTCATTGTAATTATGCTGCAATACAAGGCTGGGAGGTTCACCCGCTTTGAGTAGGTTGAATGAGTGGTAAAGAAAAATGAAAAGTGTATTGCACCTAGTTATTGTAAATGGAATAACCGAAAATGCAACCTGGTTAACTGCAGCCAGGATACAGTACCACAAGGCGAATAAAACTAAGATGAAAATACTCACATTTTTCGAAGATCCACTTTCATCTCTTTGACTGGTACTTGGAGCACCCGATGATAATCCAAATCGGTGCCTTTCTTCGGCGGTAAAATTAAGAACTTCAGCTAGTATTTGTAGCGCCTGGGTTTTCATGCTCTCGGTATTGCCTGCTATATACCGCATAATGATGTTTTTCAACAGGTCTCTAAAATATACAATTGTAAAAACGAATAAGCGCTAAATCATGCATTCGCAACTTTTAATGCATTTTGTTTTTTGTGAAACATTCTTCACTTGGATTATCGAAGAAATTAAACGGAATCGAGTAGGCACGAAAGAGGTTTCACTTCAGCTACGCACAATTTTTCTAAAATTTCGTGCATCCGCCATGGAATATGTGCGATTATCTAACTGGCGACAGGTATGTGATCCTCGGTTGACTCAGTCATTTGGGACGTTGGTAGGAAGTGAGCAAAATAACAAACATGTCACAATGATTATACTGACTAACCAGGTCAGAGAACAACGTATCGGGTATGTACCTATAGGTATTTCGCATAGGTATTTCATCAAGTAAATTACGATTGACTGTATTGGAGGTGTTTCAGTCTTCGATTGTGTCGTCTTCGCGTAACACAAACAGACGGTAGTCAACAGCAGCGGGTAACCAGTTACCAAGGTTGTAGTCAGGGCATAATTATGCCGTATATCAGCTGACTGCAGATTGGAATAGGTTTTCATATTTATTTATTGATCAAGATTTTTCAGTTGGGAATGTGGAGTCGTTGCGATTAACTCCCGATAAATCGAGCGTGTAGATATTGAATTGCTAATCTTCAGGCTACGTAGATCTTTCACAATTATTTTTATCTTTTCATAATACGCGTTCATTCGCTACTTATCAACACTACGGAAAATATTGTGATTCATCGAGAGGAGAAAGTCTAACCTACCAGCGCAACATGGAAAAAAAAAAAAAAACATTTCAATACACTGCTTTTGGCAGATGTGATTCATTCAACGTGAAGGTTTTATTACACAAGCGAGAATAGAAGAGTTTATTCAGCGAAAACTTTATTAATTGGAAAATTTAATTTTTCGATAAACAGCTGATCTATGATGGGTACTGTAAAATCACTAAAATTGATGTTCTCCTGCAACCACCACAGTTCGGAGTCGGCAATCAAGCATCTGCGCGTACGAAACAACTAATAATTTCGAATAAATAGTGGCATTTTCAAGCTGACTGAGTTATTTCTTTGGTTGTTAGAAACGGAAATGTAAAACATGTTTTAATTTACATCTTACACCTTAAAAAATACCACATAGGTAGTCAGAAAAGAACAAAGACTGACGTTCTATAGAAATTACAACGCGGTAGGTACAGCAAACAGCCAAGTGAGGTGCCATACAATATCTGGCTCTTTCTGCAACTGAAAAAGTGTCTACATGGTGTTGCATTTGACACTGATGCAAAAGTCGCACAGAAGATACGTTTTTTCGACTGGTTAAAGACAGATGAGCGACAAATGAGTTCAGGAAGATAATACGACCAATTAAAAAGATTTCACTCCCTTGAAACGCTGTAATTTCAATAATTCATAAATTCCGTTCCAGTTATAGTTTTATGGCTTTGAGTTTTTCGGATGATGTTAGAATGATGTTGAAATGTCGGTTCTGGAGACAGAACGACATGAAATATAATACTTACTGCTTAAATTTATTTTCGGTGTCATCTTTCAATTCGATAATTTTGGCTTCAGCTCGGTTGAGTTCATTTTGAGTGTTTTTCACTGAAATCATAGGATAAATTATTTATTCACGATGAAAATCGAAATGATGAACAGACAAGGAAAATTTAGTCTTATTCGTTGTATGAGACTGAAAAATTTGCATCATTTATCATGCAGACCCGCATAAATCGATCCAGAAAAATGGCAAATGGTGAGCTTCAGCAGGTAATTGCAGGATAATACTTTTTATAGTGGCGATGAACAACATGTTTTTATTGGTTACCACTACTCAGTGAATTATATAAGCGTTTAAGTAGTCAAATTCTGTCTCACCGGAAGGCGCTAGGATTACAGCGCCGTCAGCGATAAATTTTTAGAGGGAAAATGAGAAAAGAAAGAGGAAATAGGGAGAGGACCGTAGCTCCCAATTGACAGTTACAGACCAGACGGCAGAAAACATATTTGCCCCCAGCCACGTATTACCTGAAAACGGCACTGTTAGTGGCTCTCCAATAAGTGCGGTTTAATTTTTCTCATCTCCACCTATTTAAAAGTTAGGTTAAAAATTTACAATACATGCCGTTAAAAAATTTCTATATCTAAAAGTTTTTTTTCCGCTATCGTCATTTGTTGAATATTTTTAATAATCTTTTATTTGGGCTTAATCCTCTGTTCACGATTCAACCCAGAAACCCAGCGCAGAAATTACCTACTTAAAGGTAAAATAAGATACAAGAACTGGTGAGTACTACGCAGAAAGGAGTTGGCTGTGCAGATTGGAAAGGAGTTGAAACATAGTAGGATGGCGACTCGTGATATAGGAGGATGTTGGTGTAGGTGAATAAGACGAGTAGTGAGTCTACAAGATTCATAAGAGAGGGCTGTACACGCAATGAATACAGGCACTTACGTATAGGATTGAGACAGCTGCTTCAACGAGGTAGTCTTAATAGAGAGAACAATTAAGAGAGATAAAAGATGGATTCTTTGGAGACATGAGGGAGAATGGCAACATACAAAGTGTAGACCTTTAGAGAGCGGGAGCACAGGTGAAACCAAGGGTTTCAAGGAAAAGATGGGGTAATAGACGGATAACGAGTATTGATATCTAAAGCTTACCAGGCACTGGATCACTCAGAGGAAACAGTATGCTTAATTTGAATATGGAAATTCGATACGGAAATAGACAAGGTCGATGAAATTGGCCCTGCAGCTGCGTTGAGAGCAGCATAAACAGTGTCATTATGACGGGTACCAGATCGGGAGGAGACCAGTAGAAAATGACGACAGAGTAATAACGCTTTCACTTGCCTACAAGGACTGTTGTATTTTCTCCAGAAATTGAGGAATATGTACTGTTAAAAGGAATATCGAGAAATTATTTAGTTTAATCGTTTTTTTGGAATATAACAATTCGGGTGGACTATTTTTGACGTGTTTTACGAAGTTCTCCGAATTTGAGAAATCAGAGAACAAAGTCTATTTAGAGAAAATCAGGACGAATTTTCTTGTAATTCTCTGAGACAAAATTTTACAATCCCCGATAAATTCAAAATTGAGGATCAAAAATTATGACATAGGTAGAAAATTGACAAATAATGATCACAAGAAAAAAACCTCTGCTAACAAATATTTTTTTTGAGAATCTGAGACAGTTCGAAATTCATCGTTGATAGCCAAAATAAGCGTAAAATTTTAATCTACATCCATTAATTCGAACCTCTCAAATTTTAAAATTATTCACTCATTCCAATTAAAATGCTTATATTAATGAAATATAGGTACATGCGATAAGGCGAGTAACATGCTCCAATAACGTAACGTTACACAAGCTTACAAGTGGAATGAATATTATAATCATTTATAAAAGCAGTTTTTTTTTATTAATAGATTCATACACAAGCTCGAGCTACAAAATACTGGGCGGACACCGTAAAAAATACTAAGCAAAACGCGATTAAGAATCCAAGACAGCTTTTCTAGATGGTAAAGGATGCGCTTACAACGAGCATAACATAAGCACTGGACAGAAAATTTTCAATATAATCCAGTACCTGATGTAATACTCACTGCTGACACATGCTAAGCAGCTGCGTAAAGTGATCAATAATAATATAATGATGATAAAAATAATAATTACAACAATAATAATAATAGTACAGTAATAATGGTACAAACAATTAACGAAATTGACAACAAGGGCAAAAGAAACGGTCAAGTTATTAATATTTATAAGCAAAAAAAAAAAAAGTATCTAATTAATTAATTCAAAAGAGCAAACGAAGAAACCATGGTAAAATATTCAATGGTTCCATTGGTGAGATATTATTGTGAGAATAAAGCTGTTTGAATAATATTAAAAGAAAATAGGCGAGCTAATAAAGAATGTATATTGAAAAAGGTAATGAAAAATAATCGTATTGATTCAGTCGAGCTTTTTTCTACATTAATAGGAAAAATCGTAATTATTTCAGCAATCTAAAAACATTGTACGAGCACTCGCGGAAGTTTAAAAAAAATAATTTCGTCTTAACTTTCTCTCAAGATACTCTTCTTCTCTCAGAAAAATCAGAAAAATCAAGAAAAGACTTTTCAGTAATATTCAGTGTCTATTCTGGTACCTCAGATTTTTACATCTAACAACGTTCATCACTTCACTAGAATAATTTACTGAAAATTCTCACGACTATCTCTGATAAGTGAAGTATTTACTGAGCACTCTGGCACCTATTTTTTTTTTTTTTTAATTAAATACGTTGAACTGCTAGATTGATAAAATAGAAGGAAAGACATAACTAACGTACCGTACATGATAGCACCGATTTTTCCAAAATAATCAAACAAAAATGAAACTTTTTAATTTTTCAAATCGAAAAATGATTCGAAGTAATCTTATTCGACGCTGGTAATTACGATCAATATTGCATGAGACAGGAAAATAATATTTGTCTAAAGAAAAATTTTTACTAATACAGAGATCAAAATTAATTAATAATTTAATTTTAACCTATTCAACTAAATGTAGCCTATGTTAGTATAAAATTGGAAAACCGCATTGTAAAGCTCCTTGCTTTCTTCAATTGTATTGAAATAATTTGTTTGCGATGATTAGTAAAAATACCATTGAAAATATTCTTGGTTGGAGGCAATGTTCAAAAGGACCCTCAAAAAAACATAAAAATAAAAAAAAATAATTGTAATACCTGAGGATATAGGGTAATACTTAATTTTGCCATCACACGGACTACATTTCTTTCTTTTGATACAGTAAACCTGTTATAGAAAAACTGAAAAATCATTTTTGTACATCGTTTCAAAGTTTCCTCTCAGGGACCACGTGATACGATGTTATTAAGGGAGGAGGGGGAGGGTCTTAAAGAGAAATTTCGAACCCAGTGGAAATAAACTGACAGGCCACTTAGTGCCAGCTGAAGAATTTTTCTATGGGAAGGGCTTATAAAATGAGAATACAATTTTGCGAGAGATGCGAGAGAAAATATATTTTGAGTGTTTTTGTGCTCTAGAATATATATCTATTTTTGTGCCTTTTTTTTCTTAGGGAGTTGACACCCAAAATCCTTCCAATGGTGGATCGGCCTTAACGTCTTCGGTAAACAAGTTTTTTGGTACCTTTTCCACCTTCCTTTCTAAGACTGAGGGATGTAACCGGTTAAATTTTATAACACGCTCCAAAAAAATTGCTACTTTTGACAAAAACATCCACAAAAAAGTTATTTGGTAATTTGAAGACCAAAAAAAAAAGTTATTTGCACTTTTTTCGAATTTTACAAAAGGTTAGTTTTTATAACAGCTTGGATTAAAGGGAGGTGTGACACCTTTCACTCCTCCTAGGTCCTTGAAGAAATAAAAGAAGTTCGGAAAAATACTTACGAATCATGGCACATATCTACCTTTTTTTGAAGATATTTTTTTGATTAATAAATGTAAGCATCGACATCATAGCAACGAGGGTGGGTATCTGAAGAATTTTCAATCATAATATTATGAATGAGAAACGAAGATAACGAATTTAAAACTAGAATATAGATAAGGAAAAAAACGAGATCTCAAAATAATACTCTTCAGATATTGAAATTTCGTTGAATTTGAAAAATCAACGTTTATAAGTATGTATACTGGCATACTAAGACAAAAATGACGAAATTGACGCTTAATATTATCATTTTTACTATGTGTTTTTATCTGACTATGATTTATTTTTTATAGCGAACTTAATAGCAGACAACAACCCAGAGGAGCAGAACAGATTAGAAACTTATAGCAGCCTACAATTTCGATTTTTTTTTTTTTTTGCATACGACACTTCATTATCACTTAAATGTATAATTTATGTTCCATCGATACGCGTGATCACGATGCTGATGTCGATTTATGTCAAGGGTTCGAATCACACATGGTAGACCGAGTTACTCACAAAACTCATGTTACCATATGAGATTAAACTCGCAACACTGAATACGTATATTACATACAATAACTGAAACGTTTCATTTGGGTCGAGAAAGTCCATCTGAAAATGACGCAACCATGATGGAAGAGCTAGATACCAGCAAGCAATCTGATTTTCAATGCACGTTCCCTCAGATATTACCAGCTGATATTAGCTTTCTTGCCAGCATTACAGACGGAAACATTCATCGCTGAAATCCTTTATTTAAGATTTTTTTTTTTTCATTCATTCTTCTTAATTTATTAACAAGCGCAGCACAAACGTTATTAATTTCGTACTTGCTTTGTTAAGCTTTTTTTATTTCTTTTTTATTTTTTTATTTTTCATGCAATAAAGAAGATTAACAAAAGCTTAGTTATTTGAGCGAGGGGTTATAATGTACCGAACAGGCGTATAATAGACAGGAATTCCTACCTTGCATTTCTAAACTTTTGATGATTTCTTCTTTACGACGTATTTCCTCGTACACTTCACTGGTTTTGGAACACGTTTCTTTCATAGTGTCGATATTTCTCTGAAAATAGGAATACGAAAGAGATGAAACAAACGTTTTTCACACAGGTTGTGCTTGCTAATAAAATGTAATTTTTAATAGGTAGTTAGATAAGTATGAAAATACAGAGTTGAAAGAAATTATAGAAACAATAAAACAAATCACGACTGAGGGAAAATTAGTTATTTTTGTTCGTGAAACTTTAATGAGAAGTTTTTCACTGGTTTTACACAATATTTAATGGAAATTAGAGGTTTGCCTAGTATTAAATAAGTGATGACTGCAGATACACCCATATAGAAGACTACAAACTTTTTAACTTGAATTTCTTCAATTAAACTTGAAAATTTTAGGTTAAAATCGGATTACCTTGCGAGAGTCTAAAGTTGTAAAAATCTAATTTCTTTTTTCTTCTGACATATTTTAATTTTTCAAAAGCGAAAGATCGTCAAATTAAAATGACGGAGATAAGTGATTATTAGAAATACAGGCTGTTCGAAAGTTAAAGGCGTAACAACCCGTTCCAACATCGTTTTTTGGAGACGAAAAAACAACACAGTCCCTTTTGCAAAGAGCCGAGAAACGCTATTTCGAGTAGTAGTCCCTCAAAGTGCCGAAAAAAAGAAAACAATTTAAAAGTTGACTAAAATTTAAACTAACAAATGACAAAATTTGGTACAGACGAGTACTCGAGTATTTATTTTATCTGTTTTCACCTAATTTTGAAAGTTTTACTCATATGTGGGGGAGAGGAGACGAATTGTCATTTTTTAAATAAAAATATCTTTTTAACCTTTCACTGAATCGAAAAATGAGTCCCGTCAACTCCTTCGAGGAGAAAAAATACTTGAAAAAATATACCTGATTATTTTGTGAAAACTCAGAAATTTTCAAGAAAAACAGAGTTGAAAATTAAGATTTAGTTAAAATTGTACATAAGCTAAGGAGACATTTCGTTTTTTTGCAGACTCAATGCTGCATTAACCCGTTGTTCATTAGCAGATGTAACAATAAGGAATAATTTTAATTAAATTTTAATTTTTAACCCAGTTTATCTCGAACATTATTTTGAGTTTTGACAGAAAGGCGATTTATTTTTTTTACGCATTTTCTCCTCCTGACTCATTTTTCGATTCAGTGAAAGGTTAAAAATATATTTTTATTTAAAAAATGACAATTCGTCTCCTCTCCCCCACATATGAGTAAAACTTTCAAAATTAGGTGAAAACAGATAAAATAAATACTCGAGTACTCGTCTGTACCAAATTTTGTCATTTGTTAGTTTAAATTTTAGTCAACTTCTAAATTGTTTTCTTTTTTTCGGCACTTTGGGGGACTACTACTCGAAATAGCGTTTCTCGGCTCTTTGCAAAAGGGACTGTGTTGTTTTTTCGTCTCCAAAAAACGATGTGGGAACGGGTTGTTACGCCTTTTTGAGAACAATGAATTGAGAAGATACGTTATTTGAAAAGTGAAAACCCCCATCGCCCCTAAATTCCGGAAAAACTTTTAAATAAGTATAATTAATAATATAAATAGATACTTACCCCCTATACCAAGTTGTGTTTTTTTTTTGTTAATTTTTGACATGATTTTTGATTTTTTTTTCATACCTTTAGGGAGTTATAACTATAAAAGGAAGTTTTTTCTGCATTTTTCAATAGACACTTTTTTGTATCCTCAATCGCTAAAATCGATCCTGGAAATTACGTCATTTAGCTTCCGAACACTATCATCGTAATAGCACGAATATGATTTCACAAATGAAAGGGAATCTCATTTCATCAAAATACATATTATCAAAAAAGTAATTACTGTAGGGTTATCAACTTATCACCACTGATTTGGTTAATTTAGTAATATTTAAAAAAAATTTCCTGTTTCATTCGTCGAATAAATGTTCGCTGAAAAAAGAACATACATCATATTTTCTGTCGGAGGCTTGACGAAAAATTATTTTTAATTCAGAATATAATTATCAGAGCCTCTACAGTATCACATTTTCGCAACGTCTCGTAGTTGATATGAAAAAAATTAAATGAACAGATCTCATACACTAGAAGACGGAATGATTACACTAGATGCATAGGAATTATAACAATAGAATTACTTGTAAAACTCCAACCGTTTCTTCCAAAACTCGATTTTCATTTTGCAATAACTGAATGTCCATTCGTAGTTTTTCGGTTGCTTGGAAAATTTCACTATCTTTATCTGAATAGACACAACACAAAAAAAATTTGGTACAATTTGAGAGTACAACATAAAACTGACGAAAAAAAGAGAAAATTATAGGAACACAAAGAATTGACAACATATACAGATTTTATCTTATTTTTTCGGTTTCTAAAACAAACTTAAAAAAAAAAACGAATTTTTTGAAATACAAAATTTTGATTTGTGTACGATAAAAAATTCGGTAGCTAGATATTTGCGTGAATTTTGAAACTAAAAAAAGACGTATTTAAGGGAAAATCATACTTCTATGGAAAAGGTCCAGAGCAGATCGCAGATTTTGAGCATCGTAAGTGCTGTGCTGTAACTCTGTTTGGCAGGTTCTCAAAGTCAACGCTAGTTTTTCCTTTTCTTCGGTCAGTACTTTGATTTCTTTTTGCAGTGACTCGGTAATTTGATTCGTTCGAACGCTATAACATTATACGATAATAATCGAGTTGCTTAGATTACAGAAAAAAAAATCAAAGTATATAAATTGTAAAAATAATTTAAAAGAGAAAGGACACTGCCGCATAAAAAGTCGAAAACACGAACTCAGAAAAATAATGGACAGTAATTTAACTGGGGAACTTATCGGTTCACCAAAATTGAATAATTATTTCACAGAATAAAAGAAAATTATTTTTTTTAAATAATATATTTTCCAACGACGGAAGTTGAGACTTTACTGAGACTGAAATTTGAGTGCGTTACGCTATTAGTGGTAAAGACCAGAATTTTCTTCAAGATCGAAGTTTTTACACTCTGCATCAAAAATGTTACTAATTTTTCACTATTCAATGAAAACCTCTTCATACTCACTGTCAGTTATTTGAAAGAAAAAAAAAAAAAAAAACTGAAAACAAAATTTAGCATCAAAAACGAGTAAATAACAAATTTAGTTGACTCACAAGTTTCTCGCACAAATATAATTTTATAAGTAACTTGTTATTACTTGACTGAAGTTTGCGTAGCATTGATTGATTTAATTCTGTCTTCGTATTCGCTCAGTTTATGGTTTAGTTCTGTAATTTGTTGCTCAGAATTCAGTAAATCGTTGGTGTACGATTCTTCCATCGAAAGTAAATGAGCTCGAAGTCGTTCCAATTCGGTAATTATATTATTATGCTAAATAAAATTGAAAAAAATGAATTATTTTTAATAACTTGAAAAAAAAAAAGAAAAAAAAAACTTTTTAGATTGTATCTACTGGGAGTAATTTCGTAAATTTACAAGAACTTTTGATGAAACATAATATTAAAAATGTTTTTGAAATCGGAGAAAAACGTCAATGTCGCCAAGCTTATATTTTATCAATATAAATAATCAATTCCATTTAAATTTAATGAGGTAACAACGGATTTTACAGAAGAGTAAATTTATAAACTTCTAAAAAATTTCCTTTGAGATTGAAGTCCAGATTATTTTCGACGAAAATTTTTGCGGGTAACAAGAAAAATTTATCTCCATTTTTTCATTTTATATAGCTTTTTAAAGTTAGAAATCATAATTTAAGAAAATGAACCAAGAATCTTTTCCCGCCATTACGTTTTAAAATACTTTCGGCACAGAAGTAGTTTCGTAAAACATCGCGCAAAATGGGGTAGAAAAAAATCCCGTGAGATTTGTTGAAGATCAGTTAAGTTAATAGAAATTTTCTTATTAAATAAAAAGTATGACTCACATTGGCCAGCTTTTGCTTCAGTTCGTGCATCTGTTGCGAATACTCTTTATTTTTCTCAACCTCCGCTACGAATAAAGCATGCACTTTCTGAAGTTCGGTATGATAAGAAAGACTTTCGTTATGCTTATCCTGCGAAGAAACGCCACAATTAACGATCGTAAAAACAAAAAAAATTACTGTAGGCTACATATAAGAATTTACAAAAACAACTAATGAACATACTTTTAAACTAGTAATCAACTGTTCACGTTCTGAGGTCATACAGTTCAATTTACTTTCGAGTTCGAGAATATTTTTCTTTTGTTCGTCGCACTGCTCTATCTGACGCTTAAAATCCTTCTCCAGCATCGCCATTTTTTCCATCAAACTAACTTTCTCCATTTCAAATTCCTGGAGTTTCTCACTCCTTTCAGCAGTGATTCCTTCAACATTTGAGTTTGAATGCGTACGGTTGACATATTCAGCCAGTTTTGTCCAAATTTCTGACTTATCTGATGTATCGAAATACGTTTTGAGAATCGAATAAAGGTCGCGTAGCGGTCCATCGGTCTCTTCGATACCTTCAGTGCTGAGTAAATTTTCAATTTTACCGTTAAGTTGTTTATTTTCCTCCTCGAGGATACTGTTTCGTTGGGCCGTTAGCAGAGAATTAGCTTCATCGACTAATTTCAGTTTAACCGACTCCGCCTCTTTGGCGAGAGTTTCATTTCGCAAGAGCAAAGAAGCGATGGTTTCATCCTTCGACACGATATCAGTACGTAGCTGTTCGCAGATGGAAAGCAGCTCCATTTCTTTAGTTTTTAGTTTCTCAATGTCTTCGCGCAGAGACAGTTGCGAAGATGTACGAGCATCGTTCGATTCCCGTAACGCACTGTCCAAGGCTTCACGTTTTTCGTTCGACTCTTGCAGTTGTTTTCGCAAAAATTCAACTTTCTGCTCGTACTCGTCCCGCTTCAGTGTTGTTTCGTCGATTAAAACACGAATTCGCTCTTCAAGAACCGCAGTTTTCCGCGTCACTTCATTTTCAGCACATCTAGCAGCTTGTAATTCGCAGACTAACGAGGCATTACATTTTTCAGATTCTTTCAGACGATCGCTGGTGGAATGTAAAGCGTTTTGCAAGCTTTCGGCTTTTTGTCGCAGATCGTTGATCTCCTGGTGTAGTTCTCGTTCGTGAGCTAGCGAAGACGTTTTGATTCCTTGCAACTGCTTGATTAGCGATTCATTCGTTGTCGTAATTTCATCTAGTTGATGTTGAAGGAGTTGCAACGTGTTATCCTGCTGCTCTTGGATCGAAATTCTATTTTGAAGACTTTCGATCTCTTCGATTAGCCGTGCCTCGCGATCGGCAAACGAATTTCTCAAAAGTTGTAATTCTTCATTCAACGACTCGTTCGCTAGAGTCGCTTTGTCCAGTTCTTTATGTAAAGCAATGGCTTCGTTTCGTAGCTTGTACATGGATTCATCACTATGTGGTTCGAGATTTGTTTTTTCAATCGGTTCCATATTTCTAAGTACTGTACAAAAGTGTTTGGTTTTTTCGATTTCATCAAGCAAGGCCGGTAATTCTGTTTTCAAATCATCGAGCTTGGCTTTCAAGGCACACAACTTACGTTCGTTAATCTTGATTCTTTTAATTTGGTCAAGTTCGACCGAGTCCAGTTTGTTCGTTGGTCTTTCACGATCACCATCGACGAGAACCTGGCTCAGCGGTTCGAGTTCCCAGCTCTGATCATCTTTCATTTCCACATACAGAATTTTACCATCAAAATTATTCGTCGTCCGCTCCAAAGCTAATACGTTCTCCCACAAGCTTTCGATTTCGTTTCTACATTGACATTCGAGCGACGTAAAAGACAGACGAGCCTCTTTCAACGACTCCCTCAACGCTCTACACTCGTTTTTCGCATCCAAAAGTTTAGCTTGCAATGAATTCACCTCGAGTACGAGTTCATTGGTGCGGGTATCGTTCATGTCGTCTTTCATGGTTGTCATTTCTGTTCTCAAGCTTTCGATTTCCGCCTTCAACTTTTGCTCGCGACTAATAAACGAGTTTCTGGTCTCCTGCAGATCGATATCCAGCGAATCGTTGACGATTTCGGATTCGTGTAGTTGCTGCCTCAACGAATGCATTTTATCTCGTAAAACTTGGTGCTCCGTCTCCAAGGCTGAATATTTTTCGCGCAGTTCCATCGTTTCTCGTTTCGATTCGTCCGCACGTTCGCCTTTCTGCAGCCGAGCGATCATCGCCGACAGTTCTGCGTTCTCCTTTTTCAACTGGCTTTTAGCCTCGTTCAATTGTTTCAGTTCGTACAACGAATTCAGTTCACTACTTTGGTCGACAATTTCGTCGCTGACCTTATTCAGTGATTGATTAAAGTTTTCCAGTTTTTGACTGTACGTGTGTAGCTGGTCATTGTCGTTGTCGTCGTCGTCGTCGTCGTCGTCGTCATCGTCGTGTTCCCAGCCACTCGAGTTCTTCTGCTCCATAGTTTGTGTAAGTGACGGTTTTTTTTTAAAGAATTTTTCAATCTGTAAGCGGATAAAATCCGGAAGATATTATTAGAAAAGATACGAAAATAACTCTACCTATCAACAATAACTTGGAGGTGGTTTTAATACTATATGCGTAGTCACATTTCAAGGTTCGGGGAAAAAATTGAGAGTACGGTGTGCTATTGAAAACCATTAACAAACTATCAGAGAGGCCAGAGTATAAAAAAAAATTTTCACTGGTATCTCAAAACTCTCAGAGAATGAAAAGTAGGGGATTCATATGATTTATGGCAATTGCTGGAAATTCGCACACGAAATATGGCGAAACAGGACAATGGAAATTTTAGGCAGAAACTGTTTGAATCGATTTCAATTTGAATGATGCGACTGTCGAACATTAGATGTATTCAAGGTGTTTCAGGTTCCTGTACAATACAGTGGTCCGTAAACTGTAACTGTATACGTTCGTGGAAATTTATGCATTATAATACCCCGTAATGAAAATTGGATTGGGGAAAAAACACCCAAATTCTCTTATGTTTATGACATGCACACGAAAGTGGTTTTCATTTAAATGGTAAAGTGCCTAAATGGATAACAAAAGAACTAAAACGTGCCCAAAACACAGGCTAAGCGCCGCGTTTTTTACCGACTACCTACGGAGGAGGTTGTAGGTTTGGTATGTCTATCTTGGGAACTAACAGAATTTTGTTTGCTCAGAATAAGTGTCTTACTTTATAGATTTTAACGAAAATAGGCTCAAAATGTTGCTGACCATCCGGAGAATGTCCTAAGCTATTCACATTGAAAATTAAAAAATTAGAAGGATGTAACTGAAGAAAATGAGAATTTAAAGATTGAAAAAATTATTATCATAAATTTTGGCATATCCACCAATAAGAACTATTCATTCAGATTAACGCAGTCGGTTTTTTTTTTTTCCATCCACTTGCGAATTTTACGGGGATTATCGTAAAAATAAGAATATTTGGATGTTTTTCCCCAGTTCAATTCTCATAACAGGATACATTTCGGAAATCTGTTCGAACAGATTTCACAGAGACTATACAGATTTTTTACATAAAGTCGCAAGACGTTACCTACTAAATTTTATTACACACTTAAATATTGCAGTAGGTATAGACTTATATTATTTCTATGATTTCGATCAAACAAAGAAACGAATCTAAAACATAATTAATTAATTATCAAGTGAATACGAACCTGTTTCTTCGAGTATTGGTCGTCCGGATTTAATGATTCGTAGAATTGTTTCCAAAGCTTATTCTCTTCAGCTAAAGCAAAAACACAATTTTTCAAAACGTCGTTGTTCTTAAAAACAGTTTCGTTCATTTCCGTCCAAAAAGTTTCATCAGAGCCAACCATAGTTTTGGAGTCGTTATTAAAGTTGGCGTTCATTTTGTGGAATATTTCCTCCCAACAGCGGAGATTAGAATCGAGGGAGCATACAACATCTCGAAATTGTGTAACCTAAAAGAAGTAATAATAAGTATAAAATAAATTTCAAAAAATAAATCAAAACCGCTTAAACTTCCGAGTGGGTGCTCATGGTCCTGTTATTTTCTCCTTAAATATTATCTTAATGTTTTTCCCAACAGTAGGTACATACATATATATTTTCAGATTTTTAAGGAAGGCTTTACCAGATTTTTGGGGCTCAGCTCATCATCTTCAATTCGTCTCTGACCTCGCTGAAAATTTTAAAAAAATATTTTAAAATGAAAATGAAAATTTTTGTGTCGTGAATATTTTCAAATTACAACTACGCTAACCTATGCCAGTGTTTTTTCATAGAAAATTTGAACAACTCTTACGTTGAAAATTTAGGAGTTACTTGCAATTAACGAATCTCAAAGAGCTCAACATGATCACATAGATAACTTAAACGTGATTTTCTTATTTAAGTTGTGTTTACAAGCAAATCTTCAATTAGCAGCAAGTTTATAGAATATGTGGATCCTACACTTTACATTTTAGAACAAAGTTCTCAATTGCGTACCAGAATCGAAAGAGAGGATTTGCAAAGAATCTGTGAAGATAGTCAAAGACTTGCGGTTTTGGATTAAATCTAGAGGACGCATTTGGGGATTAAATTGCCCAATGAATTTTGAATCTCATACTCAAGAAAAAGTTATTTGAAGAGTACAATTAAATCTGGAACGACTGTAAAGAAATTATATTAATCTGAAAAGGAATGAGAAGAGTTTAGACATTTCCAGGGATGAAAAAGTAGCATTCTTCATCCAGACTGGAGGATATGCATAAGGTTGGTTCAATCAACCAAAATATAAGTAAAAAGTTGGAATAATGTTCATGTTGTGAATTAAGCAAAAATGTAGAGTAAAATTGTTTTGGTAGGAGGAAACTATGTGATTTTATGCGGAAAAATAGGGCATTTATAAGTTCCTCTGCTTAAAAGATCCAAAAAATTTTGAACTATCTGATTATCTAATCGCTGTAAAAGAGTCTATGACAAACAAAAATTGCTCGAATAAAATTTTTACAATAAAAATAAACGATCAGATGATACTAATTAGTAAGCAGGTATTCAAAAAACCATATCAAATTTATTAGAGAGGAGCATCAAGATTTGGATAGGTAAGTTAATATAAATTAAGTAAATATTTTTTTTTAATTCATTATTGTAAATGTTGCCATTTCTGACGTTTGAACTTAGCACACCTACATAAAATCAAGAAGGAAAAATCAGCAGTGTTATCCGTGTGGCCACAGTTGCTCTCTACTTGCTTTCAAGTTAATTCAGGCTGATATGTTTGCAATGATACACAATCCCTACAATTATAAAACATTCTAGAAATTAAAAGCAGTACGAAGCCAATTTTCATCTTTTTTAATGATTTTAAAGGATAAAAATCAAAATGGAATATTGAACATTACCAATTTCAGCCTTAAATTCTGAAATGAGCGAAAAACATTTCAAAAATACGCCATTTGAGAGATGGAATCACTTTTTGAAGGTTATGGTGAATTATTAGTGCTGCGAATTACAGGTTTTATTTGGTTGACTGTCAGATGTAATGATATTACAGCTGGAAATTATTCTGATAAGCAACTAATGAAGTAATGGGGTGATCATAAGAGACAATCCTATTTACAATAAAGCACAGCAGCACAGCATTCAATTAAAGAGATTCTTCCTAAATGAAAAATCTGAATCAAGCAGTGAAGTATTTTCAAGAGAGTATTCGTGATTGTATAGGCTTGCTTATGAAAAGTTTTCTGATATGATGGAAATGTTCACAACATGACTTGAATCTATTTTTAATCAAAACACTGATGGCAATTTGCAAGTATTATACTGCAGGTGCACATTAAAGTTTTATGGGCAGCTGAAACTTTAGCATCAAATACTTTACAAGTTTCAAGAGGGACAATACAGTACAGATACATACCTTGATTTTATTTGGTTCTTTGAGATGACTTCCATCTTCATTGGATGTTTGCACGCTTCGACGATCAGAATCAAATTCGAATTCAGATTGTGTTGATGTGGAACATTTCTCGCTCCTTGATGTTTGCACTTCGACATTTCTAATGTTAAATTCTTCCAAACTTTTCCCTGAAGTACCTATGTCATTAATAAGGGCGTATAAAGACCTTCGTGCAGGCGCAAAGGCGTGAAAAAATTGGATAAGACAATAACAGAAGGTAAAAAAGCACATAGCTTCCTTTGAAAAGCTGTTAATAAAACTATGTCTCTTAATTTTGTATTACGATAAAGGAAAGCTTTCAAAATGGATAAACAAGAGCGACTTCTTCGAGGCTTACCAGTGGTCAATAAATGAAAGCTACAATTCAGAACTCAATGTAGAAAGACTAGCTGTATATGAACATCGATCGAGAAAATTGGCTGAGAGGACAAGATGGTCATACACGTCAGGGGGCTGTACACGTACTTCTGGTTGGAAAATTTGGTGGATATATAATACAGAGATAGCATTTTTTCTAGAGTAGATTCCAATTTTTTAATGTAAGAACAGATTTACAAAGAATTAGAGACATCAACAAACCGCTAACTGAAGCTTTCTCTTCTTTAAGATGTTAAGTCAGTCTTAATTTTTGAGTTAATAATGTCATCAAATAGTGAATTTTGTGCCGGATATAAAGGTACTCGTGGTTTTGAAGAAAATATGTTTTTTAATTGACGACAAAAAAACGCAGATCTGAAAAATTTATTTCTTAAAAGGATTCAGAATATTATTTAGAATAGAATGTGAATGTGAAAGCGTGTCAAACGATAGCGGTGTTAGTTTCTGGACATAATAACGAACGGGAATTTTAATTATTCAACAATAGGCGAATGTAAATGTAATTACCGAGCAGTCCAAAATTTTTAAATACAAAAATGAAAAATCAGCTACAAGAAAATAATTTCCATGTTAAATAATAAGCCTACATTGTATAAGTGAGTCACTGATAACAATAAAAAAAAAAAAACAATAGATACCTATAGATTCTATGAAATTAACCTAAAAAATATGCGTTTGTGATACTTTTTATTATAGATTTTCCCTTGATGGGTAGTATTGGTTCTTTTTCAAAAGTAGTCAAGTTTTTGACCATAGCTACTTTGAAAGTATATTTATGGGTAACCGTTAATCATACAATCTTGCCACTTTCAGAGTATAATTCAGTAGGTACGTGAACGTAAGTAGGACAATAATAACATATAAAAAGATTTTTGTAATTAGAAACCAGTAAAATGTGAAGAAATTTTTTGTATCTCTTTAAAAATAATTTTTTTGACTTAAATTTTTCGGAAAAGCACGCTTTAATTAAGGATTAACTATTACTGGAGTTGAGAAAAATGAGTTCCGCATGTTATAACATAATAAATGGTTTTCAGGGAAAACCTACTATTCAAAACGCCTTTTCGTGTATTCCGGCAATGAATGCGAACTTCAGAAAATTTTATTTTTTCCTTAAGCTTGAAGTATACATCTGAATATTTCGTCATTAATCTCATTTTCTTGACAGTAATTCTGCCATTTATAACAATTAAAATCTTTGTAACTACTTTATATTTTCCTCAGAAGAAAAAAAAATTGGAGATAGGAAGCCGGCTGTTCTTATTTATGGTGGTTTAAAATAGTTTTGAGATAAATTTTCTGAATTCGGAGAACTAATTCAGTAAATTTTGGAAGGGGAATACAAAAATTTTTTAAGTAAGGTAAGGTTAAAAGAATAATACATTTTTTGGGATGTTAATAATAATAATAATAATAATAATAATAATAATAATTTAGGTGTTCAGGCAGCGTGGGGATTCAAACCTGTAACAACTGAACACCTAAACTTCCCTTATCACCGCCACCAAAAGTCAGCACTGTATTCACTAGGTCACTGTGCTGGATGACGGTGAACGAGGGAGAAGCAGTGATAGCCAACGTAGTGTGGTAGCCTCCACACCACTTCCCCTCAGTATAGTGGAGCGTAATACGATTACCAGTACGGAGGCGCCTTGCGAGTAGTGATGCACACTGGCGCATGGTGATGACCCCCCTCATCACCGCACCATGGCGCACACCCTACAGCGCCATCACACTCCAGCAACGGCGGTGCAATGTACCACCAAGGATACCAGTTTCTGCACGTGTCTGAGAGATGGCGTTGATAGCCATCTCCAGTATCACATCGAGGTCACCACTTTAGGTGTTCAGGCGGCATGGGGATTCAAACCCGTACCGACTGAACACGTAAACTTCTTTCGTCACTGCCACCAAAAGTCAGCACCGTATTCACTCAGCCACAGTGCCGGGTGACGGTGAACGAGGGAGAAGCAGTGATAGCTGATGTAGTGTGGTAGCCGCCACAAATAATAATAATTTTAATGATAATAATAATAATAATGATATATATGGGTCAAAATCCAAAGGGGCTGAGATTAATATTTTCCTGAGAAAAAAGCAGAGGAAGTTCAAAAGCTTTGTATGTACAACAGATTCCAAGAGGGAGGTGGTGAGTGGTCCTCGCTTCAGGATTTATTTCGATTTTCAAAATAATAAATAAGCAAGGTTTCTCAATGAGCAACAGAGAAAATTCCCTGAAATAGCTAGCTTCAGGAATTTCACAACAGGTCAAAAATTCTCAGAAATATTCAATCGCCAAATTTCATCAGGGAAAAAAATTTTAATTGTCAAAATTTCATCAAGACTTGTTTTGTTTTTGTTTTTTTGCTAGAAATTATTATTTATGCAGCTTTTATAATTTTCATATTTTCATAAAGTTCAATCATATTTTTTTCTTAAACTGTTTGTTACTTTTTTGTTCAATTTCGTACCACATAATAAGTATAATATTTTAATTTTTTTTGTTTTTTCATTGTTTTCATTTTCTTTTTGTTGCAGTACTAATTTGTTACCTATTGATACTGTTAAGACAGACTCAAAAATTCAAAAATGAAGAAATACCTTTTTTCAAAAGGTGCCAAGTTAATACACTTTAGAAAAAGAAACAGTTTAGATGAAAAAAGGTAAAAAGCTCCACACTTGGGAGAAATCCTCAAAAATCCTAAAAAATTTTTAGTAATTTTTTCGGCCACTCGAAAATTCCGAAGTCAGACGATAAATACTGAATACTTGCAACCCTGTAAGATGAGAATATTTGAAAAAATTGATCTGCAGCTAACCGGTACTGACGAAGACTCAACGTTATGAGGTCTTAAATCGAGTATTCTGGAACATCTCAGGTTTTAAATTTTCATATAATTTGGTTTTAAAGAATACTTTTGAACCAATGCATAGTTGTATCCTCGAATCAAGTCATAAGCACACATTTTGGGTTTTTGAGATTCATAAATTAAGAGCCCTAACCAAGACGCACATTCTTGACGAAAAATAAACTCTTCCTAATGAAGAGTACAAATTCTTACTTCTGGGTTTGAGGACTTCAAAATCATGTAGTAAAGAATCGTCACTTCTTTCCGAGTCATTAGACATAGTCTCGTCGGTTCCATGAGAATTTTTCGAGCTCGGGAAGCTAATATCGCTGGAGGAAGGTTTGAGTTTTGATTTTTCAGCATCGTACAGTAATTTCACCTCCTTCAATATTGCGAGTAAATGCTCTAAACGATTTTTTCCGCCAATATTTTCGATTCCTGCATCATAAGACGTTAAAAATTGCGATCAATGAAGGAGAATTATTTAGATTTCGTGACGAGCAGTGCCGAATTTGAATAAACAATATTCTTAAGCGCGACAAGTGACGAATGTGAAAAACGAATCGAGTACAAATAGGGCTACCAAAAATACGAAAACGTGGTCGCTGCAGACTTTCCGTTAAATCAAGACAAAAAAAAAATTTGTACTTACTTCGCAACACATTTTGAGCCTGCTTTTCATCGGCATTCTGTAACAAAAATAAATTCGATAAACTGTTAGGCCTTGTTCTTATTTATTCAAAAAAACCAAAAAAACCTAACGCAGCCTTTCCCCGAGTCGAAATAATGGGCACACCCTGCTAGTGCTTGACGCGTAAAAAAAAATTGTATTCGAAAAAACGGTAACCGCAAGGTAAAAAGAAAAATACTTGACTAGCTGAACAGTTGTGGAATTGAAAACTAGAAACATATTCATGTGTGAAATTTTTCAAACATATGCCACCGAGCATACGCAAAAGCGTAACACTTTTACTTACACAAGAACATAAAAACGAATAAATATCCTAAAGTAAAATACAAAACGAACATTCTTCGACTCTGTTATCGTTTCGTGCGACAAACGAGTGAAAAAAAAAAAATATACACACACCTGAATCAGAGCACAGTCATGGATAACACCACGACTGTAGATTAGAGTATTTCGTATTTGAACTATTGGACGGATAAAGAGGGCGGGGGAGGGAGAATATATGCCATTGGCACTCGAATAGGAAGTAAAAGATAAAATTATGAAAAACGACAATTCATTCTGAAGCCGGGTGCAATAAAATGAATTTTTGAACGACGAAGAAAAAGTAATAGTTATTATTTAGAAAATTTATTGAAAAATTAAATTTTCTTCGAAACGGTAAAAATTATCGGGAATGAGTTTTAGAGTTTCGAAAAAAGAATTACGATCGCGCAGGTACGACCAGAATGTTCCTAATTCTTCAGAATGTTTTAGAATTGACGACAGCGTGAACGAAATATTTCACGCCCATATTGTCGAAAATTAGCTGGGTATTGGTGTGGAACTAGATAGGCAACAATATTTATGAAAAAAAAATTCGATTAGGTATTCACTAATTTATTGATTATTTCTCCACCGGTTCCATGGAATCAAATATATTTTTTACGCGTTGGATAAAAGTTTTTTTTTTTTTTCTACGAACAGTACCGTAAAAATATCAGAGAGCTTTTAATAAAAATACCAACAATTCTCTTCAAAAATTATAATTTTATACTTTTAAAATATACGAGCGTGCATAATGTTTTTCTAACTCAAATTGAAACCAAACTGAGGAAAATTGAACCAAAAAATCAAATGGTTTCATTTACACGTTCAGATTTATTCAGACCAATTTCTACCGAGTTATAACATTTTTTTCCGAATTTTTTTTTCACAGCATGTCAGTTCTTAACAGTTGAACTGAGCTTAGCCTAGATTAGACTGAAAAAGGAAAACACATGGAAAACAATAAGTAAAGTGGCTGATTTTTTTATTTTATGAACATTCATACACTTAAGTCAAAATAAGAGTATACCTTACCCCTTTTCTTTTCTTTCTTAAGTTGATAATTTTTTATTCAGAGAATATTTTCATTTCTAGGTCGCTTATTACCCGAAGTTCACTTCTGGAAAAGTTTTTTTTTAAAACAACTTGAGAAAGAGTAACAGAGTACTTATTACGTGGGATTTGTGTACTGTCGGGAACGGATCTTATGAAATAGAAAAATTATCACCACCAAATTTGATGCCTCACAGCCTTCTAAAAATATTCTAATTCGTACTTACCAATAGTTCTTCGAAATTGTTTGCTAAACCACAGATTCTGTGGAAACTTTTAATTAAAAAAACAAATTTTGCCATAAAATCTTCAACAAATAATATTCTGTACTTCGTACAGGCTTTATGCTTTTTGAGCAGAGAAATGTTCAACTTCGTATGGTACATTAGTTACCCTAAAGGTGTCGGTACTTCTTACAAGTTAGGTGAGAATTATGTCTAAAATATCTCCGGGTCTTAATAAATGAAAATACTATTGTCTCTCAGGTATCTATTTCTCTTCTGTTCTTGTCTATTTCGCAATTTTATTTTAAGATCATTACTATTATTACGAGCTCTGGAGTAGAACTTCGTACAGAACGACGTTCGACAGCTTTCAACTCAAAAATATTGAGCCTATAAGAAATAAGTAAGTATATGACCTTATGGTAACTTGTAGCAAATTTTATAAATAAATTTTTCACTAAAAATAAAATTTTTCGTGGGATCAACTCGTAAGCGAGAAAATCTCGAGCATAACTGCGAAGTAAGGTTTGAAACAAATTGGTGGATTAATGAGGAGGGAAGTGTCATTTTTAGAAACGGTAACCATTCGATTTGATACAGTTGCTTTTCTAAATATACGAAACCCCTAAAAGTTGAAATATCAGCAATTTTTTTCTTGAGAAGGAAGTGAGTGGTCGCATTACCTGTCGTTGAGGAAAAAGTCCTCCACTTTACATCAGAAATATTGGGAGTAAGAAGACATTTTCAATTTTTTAGCCACTCGATGGTTACGAGGAAGTCCCACATAAAAATTCACGGAAAATTTGGATTAAAAATTTACAAAAAAATGAACTGAACAAAACAGAATCTACAGTTAATGTAAAAATGGAATTATGCTTTCATTCAAGTCGCTACAAGGCGAGAACGAATTGAGTGAGAAGACTTCTAAGAAAACTGAACTAGAATACATCATATCATGGAATGTATATCAGTCAAGATAAAAAAAGTAAGATGGAGAAAAAAACAAACAATACTCGCGTAAGTATAATAGAAATATTCACACAGCTCATTTTGAGGAAAATCGATGTGATTTTGAAAATTAAATTTTTCAGAATTTCATAAAATTTTTTGAGAAATCATAGAATAAAGACTAAAACCAGGTAAGACTAAAACCAGGTATACCAAAAACCCTATACAAATACGTGTCCGGTAATACGCCATTTTGTACTCTACCGTTCGTAAATGAATTCGTTGATATTTATGTTAAATTTAAGAAATTATTACAGTTTTAGATGCCTTCGTTAATTCTATAGAGCTTTTTCATTGTTTCACTTGACCTCTACTTTCGCCTAACAGATTTGAGGGCCAAAGAAACAAGCCTCTCACTATACGCAATTTTATGGGAACAGCCTACACAATCAAGAATTATCGAATGCAATTTCAAAAGAACTATTGTTGGTACAAAGCTGGAATTTTTCTGAAACATTAACACATGTTCGCTAAAAATTCTGAGAAAATTTCGCTGAAATCGTACCGTTGGTTCTAAAGATATAGCTGAAATTTTCAAAAAGAGTTATGATTCAAACTGTGGATGCAAAATGGCGTATTGCCGAAATTGTATACATGGGGCTCTAAGAATACCTACTTTGTAAAGATCAAGTACCAGAGACATGAGAAAATTATCGATGAGAATTATATTTTTCAAATGCTATAACACCAATAGGCGACACTGAGATTAAAAAAAAATTGTAACTCGTCTAAGTTTTGATTAATGAACGAAATAAGAGGCACTTACATCTTCATCACACTGCAATGCACCGACATCGACTTCAGCTTCTGCAGACGTATTCGAGTTCTGCAACTCGTCTGAAACGCCAAAAAACAGGTAACGCGACAGGAAAAATGCACGTAAAAAAAAATCGAAAACAGAAAAAATCTCGAAAATTACCGGATTCAAAAAATTCTTTCGTGTAGAGCATTCCGTTTGGCTATTAGCACTAAGATCCACATTTTGAAAACTGGAATCATTGGTCTGAAAATTAGAAAATGGTTTATTTTTTTCAATTTCATTTTTAATAACGGTGCCCAAGAATAATTTCCTAGAACAATGGATTATGACATTAGTGGCAGAAACTGCATAATTAATTTGTATATATATTCGTATGGATTGGCTACGACACTCACTTTTAATTGAGAGGCGAAGGGTAAAATTAAAACTGTACGTTTTCAGAATGGAACACATGGCTCCTTTCTTTTTATTTATTTTTTCTTTCTTCAACAATTAATTACGAAGAAGAAAAAACACATTTCGTCATAACTGAAGAGTAATGGCAGAACCTTTCCCTTCCAAATTTTTGTAACTTTCTATTTTACCGTATAACTGATGAAATTCCATTATTTCACATTTAAAATTACCAAAAAATGATTTTCTGTCAAATAAACGTAGAATTTAACCAATTTTCAAGCTTTTTTTTTTTTTTTTTTATTTCCAGATAAATTTTTGGTTCATTGCAATTCTGTTTCTGAAAACTTCATCGCACGAAGTACCCGTTTACAAACCGTATAGATACAAAAATTAAAAGTTCATGTAATTACGAGCGAAAATTTTTTTTAATGAAAAATGAAAAATGATACTGTCCTTGAATACTTAGTTTTCTTTTTATAACACCGAATGTAATATTTATGGACAATTCTACAATTCAGTGAACAAAGTAAAGTAATGTAGGTAAATATTCATTAAAGGGGACAACTGTCCTCCTGCTTCATTGCTTCCCGTATTTCCATAATATTTTATTAAAACTTAAACTTTAATTCAGTCTCATCAAAGAAAGCTTTCATGTGAAAAAGAATAATTTTTCCAGTCATACCCGCAAATAAGTATTTTTTCACCAATAATTAATCAAATTAGTTGATTTTTTTTTGAATGATTTTTTGCAACACCTACTAATAAATTATATTTTTACATGCACCTTGACGATGTATAAAACAGTGGATTTTAGAACCATTTAAACACAATTATGAAGTCCTTACTTTAGACATTAGTCTTTATTTTATACATTGTCTTGGGCGCATGCGTCCCTTTATACACTGGTCCTTAGAAGCACATATCCTACATTGTCATTTTATTTAATTATTATATATATATATATTTTTTTTTTTTCATAAAAGTTTCTCTACTTTAGAGATTTGAACCGCTAACTTTTGACTTAATAAGTTAGCACCATTCCCATTACACCACAACATCTGACTGCGTAAACAGTGATAGTTTGCATTTATACGTTTGCTAATTACCAAAATATTTTTTTATCTTATTTTTTTTTTTTTTTTAGGGGGATGTTGCAAAAAATGTGTGTGACACACGTTTATATATAGTAGTGAGGTATGCCAGGGGGGCCTAATACGGACACCACAACCCATCAGTCGCTATATTATTTTTTATAAAATTACCAAGGGTCACGGTTGAAAGAACTTTGAATTAAAACCATTTGTACAGAGAGGTAACTTAAAATTGTCACCTCCCAACCCGCTCAATCTGCCAATGTCAGCATGGTGATTGGTTAAATTGTAACACCAAATGTACCAAGGAAATCTCCACGAATCACTTATGTTTCTACCATTGAACTTGGACTAAGACTCCTTGCCCTTTTAAAGAATTAACACATTTCAGAAAATATCATTATATTTGAAAATAAAAATTTTCACCTAGAAGCACATTATAAAATGACATGTTATTTCAACTGAAAATGAAACAGAACTGTGTGAAAGAATTACTAAACCTCCGATATTTTAGAGAAAGGTGGGAAAGATAAAGAAAAGTTGAAATATATAGAAAAAAATGGAACATTCGGCGGAAGAAATTATGAATAGAAAAAGTAGGTACGTACTTACCGTGGAAAAGATAAGAAAAATGAATAGAATGAGATGTCAATCTGTGGAGTGTGTGAGATGAAAGATGAAAAAAAGATAAGGAATATGAAGATTTGAAAATGATCATGAAATGACAGAAAAGCTCGACATGAGGAAAGAGAGCTGATTGACCGCGGCTACGAGAATGGGAAGGAAGATGAATGTAAAGAATGACGACGAAGAAGCGAGGGCTATGGGCGGCAAAAAGAACATACAGACGGAGATGATACGAATAAACAGACACAGATACATGATTATCCACGGTACGTGCCAGTAATTAATAAAAGGGGTTTGAAAATTTAAAAGAGTATCATTAAGTTAGTTTTTCTTATAAACCAGCGACCAGCGACCAGCGGGTAGCGGGTAGCGGGTGATAGCTTCATGCGTCAGAAGGTGATTGACACCCGTGTGATTTGCATTACTTGCTTTCAGCTCGCGCTGCAAAAATCACACCCTATGTTATACACTCGTATTATAAATAACTATTTCGGTAAATTGACTCCCTTAGAGCTAATTTAATAAGTTATAACTAATCCAAACAAAGGACTTCGTCTCAAACAAAAAACTGTGGGTACGATAACGAATATTTTCGACAGTAAATAGATCAAATAATAAAAACCTCCCCCCTCCAGCTCAGAAGACTATCAATTTGTCAGGGTGTAACATTTTCGATCACCGCCAAAACAAAAGAAAAAAAAAGAAAAGAAGACTGCAATCGTGAGAATACCTACGTACAATTTACGCTAAGCCTTGACCCAATTCCTAAAATCGGAAATAAAAATAATAAAAACTAGAGGAAAACCTTGTTTTTTAAACATTTGTTCCCGAATATTAGCACGTACCTACAATCAACAAGGTGAATAGTATCGCAGTTACATCTGCGCGGAGTGGGGGAGAGTAGGTACGCAGAAAAAAGAAACAATAATAAATACATGGAACTGATAAATTAAAACTGAATATTGTGGTTACAGAGTCGTACGCAGTACAACGATTTTTAACTAACAAAGTTTAATTGTATTTGATGAGGCCAAAAAAGAAAGCTACAATTAGAATTATGCTTCTGGGTAAGTTGTGTCAAAAGTTAATGGTCAGTTCAACCCCGTGGTTTTAGTTTCGAGTCATTTTTGAATAGTGATAAACCTTAAAAAACTGATACGTCAAATAGAATAAATAAAATAACTTTTACGATAAGATAACTTTTCACGGCAGAACCTACTCGCCGAGTCGGGTTAAGAAGTTAGGCACTTTTTGAGAGCTACCTACAGTTTGAAACTGAATCGTATGTAAAATCGAATAGTCTTTTTAACGAACTAAATGCATACTTTTCTAAATCGAACGGAGCAAATATAAATGATAATACAATTACTGTTAATAACATGGTTAGGTTATGTCTAACTAAACTCACGATTGAATATTTCCGAAACTCGTTACACATAAAACACCAAATCTGAGGTTGCTTTATTTAATATTTTCTGATAAAAAATGCAAGCCATATTGAGGTTGAATTTCAGTTGATTTGGGAAATACTTCAAAAGAGAGTTGACAGACGAAATGAGGATAAATTACTGCCAGCAAGTTTTTCAATTTTAAATGTATACTTAGCCATGTTTTCATGTCGCACAAAATTTTCCAGTTAAAACTGACTCATCTTTAGGCGCAAAAAAAGTGGCGAAACCTGACGAAAAATTAGCCAAATTTTGGTTGGTTGCTTCATTCTTTAACAAAGCGAGACGACTGAGATAGAAATTATTTTGAAGTTCTTTTTGTGATTTCATGATTTCTGGTACAAAAATTTAGGGTTACATTTTTCAGAAATTCGTATTTTAATTTATTACCCATATTTTTTGCCAAGTTTTAACCAAAATAACGCCAAAGAAAAAGAAAAAAGAAGGACCAAATGTCGAAAAATCATACGAATAGATATATATTTATACAATACTTCAAAAAATTTTGTTTTACTAGAGAAATTCGAAGAAAAAAGAACCAAGTACTTATAGATTTTACACACATTCATAATAAGTGGTTTTTTGTAAATTTCTTCTGCAGTTTCAGAAAAAAAATGATAGAGACATAACTACACCTACTGATGGGTGATTTTTAACGTGAAACTTCTGTACTGAAGGGCAACAACAAAGTCCGATGTACTGAAAACAGATGTAACAAATTCGGATGTTAGGTACGAAATTTGATAAAATTAAATGGACAGACGGAAATTTATTTTATTTTATTTTTTTTAGATTCATAAAATCATTACACGAAATGAACACGAATATTATTTTTCTCTCGGAAGAAAAGTCGACGATGGAAAGTTAATTTTTGGAAAAAATATGAATCGTTATTGGCAAAGGGAAAAGAAAAAAATGTTATTGTCTTCTGTCAAAATTGGGCGTACCTGAATACTCTCTCGGTCTTGGAAAGACTGATTTTATTTTTTAGGAGTCAAACATACAATCACCCTTTTCCAGTTCGGGCTCCTCACAAGTTCGTGAGAAAACATAAAACCCACATCGATGAAAGAGGCTTTTAGGGTTTCCTTTCTTGACAATAATGAAGGCAAAAAATTGCCGCGCGAAAATTAAGTAAAAATACTCGAATTAACGCTGTCACCTTGTGAGAACACCTCGAACCGAGCGAATGATATGGAAAGAGAAACTTTATCACAAAAATACTGCACGCAGCTTACAAAACAGATAAATTATTTCTGTAAGTCAACTCCTTGCGCCAGTGAAAAGGTTAAATTTCAATTCAGCCACGATGACATTAATTTGGACAGGTGTTCGTAAACTGGTCTACATTGTACATGAGTATCTGCGTGTGTGTGTGTGAGTGTTTTTCTTATGTTACCTACAGAACTAAAAAATTCACAAGACCCGCACAACAGGAAAGAGGGCATTTAACGCGTTGAGCGACATATTTGCATTTAATATCCAACTAGTGCTTATGAATTTTTTCGGCCCTACTCTTTTTTTCAAAGTACAGACTAATTGATAGAGAAAAAAATAAGCGGACGGTTTGACTTCATTATTTCATCATTTTGAATTAATTATTCAGATAAACAAAAGTACTGAGATATATCATAATTCATAATATAACACTTTTGTATGGAAAGGACCACAGGTAAGGATACCTAAATACCTTTGACTATATAGTACCGGACCAGTCAAGCTCCATAAGACCAATTATATTTTTTAATGTCAAGACATGCCGGCGAAAAAGTAAACAACCCTAACGTACTTTCTACATATTTTCGACGTTTTGCTAGAGTTCACCAATTTAGAATACATCTGATAAAGACCTCCCTCAAATTTACATAGATAATGTAGATAGACACAAAGCAAAGTACGTTCAGGTTGCCGATTTAGCGCCTGCATGTCTAACCAGACATTGTCTTTCTTTACTGGTCCAGTACTATATAATAGTCAAAGTTAAATACTAATTGTGATTGAAGAACTTCTTATCATAAGTAAAATAAGTCTTATATGTGTGCAAAGATGATGCTTACCACCTATGAGACCAGTATTGAAGTATTTCTAGAGGAAAGTTTATACTGGTTGATTTATTTTGTATGATCTAATACGTAAGAAATTTACTGAAGAGAACCACTGTGTTTGGTTTATACGGTTTCTCTTAAGTTCAAATTTCTCAACTTTACAGAATACAGATTAGAGATTAAAGAACTGATAAGTGAGTTTAAACCATCCATAACATGTTAAAGATAAATAACGATCTAGCATACTGTAGGCATGGTTGACACATGTGCACCATACAACACAGACCTTGCATATGCGTGAGCACTCGCTCAAGTAATAAAATAAGACTACTGGAGTTACACAGCTTGTGAACCAAAAACATGTTTGTTTAGGATAGGTGTTCTTGAAATTTTTTTGGATTGTTAAGATTATGCTATCGACTCTGTTACAGCGATAATATCAATATTTCTGGTTCTTAAATTCTGTTATGATGTTATGTCTCTGCTATGAAAACTTATGTTACAAACTTTGTTATGCATAGCATGAGGTGATGAAGTGAGGCTATGAATTTGTTATGATACTAAATAGAGTCAAATTAATTTTTTGCATCCTATATTGAAGAAAATTATTTCATGAGATTTATTTAAGTTAGAAATGAAAATAAAATCATATTTTGTGAAACAAAAATGAGTTAAAACTATTATCTGGGAAGCATTTTTGAATTCCAGACAGTTTGGTTTTAGTTACTGTGTCTCTGTTTTGAGCGACTTAACAAAATAACCAAACAATATTCGACATTAAAATTTATATGGGTTGTTCTACAATATTTAAGGATGATGTGGCAGAAATTTCATTGAAATCCATTGGTTATTTCTTGGGTTATAGTCAAAAATCTGGAACTGAGGATGAATTTTTTTAAGTACAATTTATTGAAAACAAACTTTCTCTCCTTAAGGGCATTCAATGATGAAATTATGATAATTTACTTTACAATATTTCAGAACTGTCTACTTCTAATTTCATGCAGATTCGTTCATTAATTTGTGAGTTGTAGACTCTCGGTAATCTAGTTCAAATACAACTTCTTGCAAACGCATTTTCTCCTGAATGAAGTATTACTCAACGGTGAAATTTTCAGATGGTTATCAGTGTTTGAGGATAATGTAGATGCGACTTCATGAAGATCTTATCATTCCTTCCTCAATTATTCTCAAAAATACTTGAAATGGTCCAAAATAATTCATCAATGATAAGAGTTGATAAGAGCAGAATAACAGGGTGTTATAAAAAATTTCAAAAACACCAATTTTATAGCATCATAACAGAATGCTGACAGAGTTTATAAGAGAACTTTCATAGCACCACAACGGAATGCCAAAAATTTAAAGAACACCTACCCAGGCCACACAACTGATTGGTGAGTGCGCAACCACACCTGTCATCACCAATTAGAAGTTGCCACACATACAATAAGAAATACTCGGATAATTCTCAAGTACTTGCGTATCAATTTTTTATCAAGGCTTAAATTATGATAATATTTCTGAAAAAATGAATGAATATTGAAGTAGGGCTGGCGGAAAAAAACTGCGATTCATACCATACAGCCACATCTACCACTGGTAAACTATCTTTTTATCTGTTTATTTTCATTCAGATGTAACATCCCCTTATACCTACTGCCCTCTTAGTGAAACTTCAAATGAGTTGAATGACGTATACAAAGTAGATATACTGCTAAGAGTTAAATGCTGTGGAGTGAGATTCCAGAATGGATATTTTGCGCTAATTCTAGTGCAAAATTATTTTGGTCATAATTCGAATCTCCAATTCGAGCGATATCTCTTGCCCATTTTGTGATGAGGTGTGTTGAGTTGACATCACTTCAGTTGTCAGGGGGAAATATAAATATACATGACTACAATTATTTAGGAAAAATGTAACCATTGCTTTATCCACCTGTTGTTAAATGTGGATGCAAACTGTGATGTCTAGCGGTGAATTCGGTCGTAGAATGGATTAAAAAACACAGTAAAGCGAGTATTAAGTACATTTATCTTAGCCTCTTACAATCAGTGGATTGTTAATTATCTTTTATTTTTTCCTGTATCAGATCTTTTGGTTCTCTTTGGCTGAATCTGTATTTTCTTTCTCCAATCCAAACATTTCTCCAATTGTGGAATTCAAGAGAGCCATTTTATTCACATCCCATCATATACTGTTCGTAGGTGAAGGTAAATGGTATCGGATTATCTATTTAAAACAGATATTAAGAATATTTCTATAGTGAGTTGCATCTCTGACTTACCGCAAACCTTCTCATTTTGATATATTGCCTCTGATATGTCTAATTTCACACGAACTTTAATAGCACATCTATAAGATACTATAGTCCAATCATTACAATTACTATCTAGCCTTAAGCCTGAATATCTCATCTCTCATCTTAAAGGACTTTGTTGACCTTATATACAATTGGCAAAACTAAAACGTATGTCATTACCACTTAATTTAAGTCAAAATAATATTACATATGATAACTGATATGACGTTAAGCTATTGTAAGTTTACCACTAAAAGTAGGCATTCATCACAATGATACTACATACTAACAAGGAAATGTTGATGCGGTACCATTATTACGCCTACTATGGTAAATATGTTCCAATAAATGGCTCATCATTATCGTAGGTAGTTGTGGTTTGAAATTAGGAGAAATAATACATTTTAACGTGCCGTATCACAAAACTACCGCGATTAGTGAGATTTATGACTCAAATTGGAGATCTGAATCAAGACCGAAATAATTTCGCAACAAAATTAGTGGAAAAGTTACCCATTCTGGAATCTCGAGGCTGTAGAAGCTACAAGGTTGGGTGGAACACACAATACCTCTTACACCATACAGGTATACACGCAGTCAAATGTATGGATGTGCCATTTATCAGCGATTTAACGTAGGAAAGTGGAGTGGAAATTCTGTCATCCACCATCATACGTGTCTAGCACGCATTAAAAGGTCATAAATGAAGTGGGGCTGAGATTCAAATGCCAGGTAGCACCAGCAAAGGATCACACAGCAGACAAACTGTGGTTCACAGTTCACACCATGCGGCCACATCTATCGATAGTGAATGGTGATCCAGGTTTGAGTAATTTAGCAACTTTGGAATCCACTGTCGAATATTTACTACTTAAGACTTTTCCATATTTGCAAAGTAACAAGTAAAAAAAGATAATAAAAAAGAGGTCACAGGGGCAATCGCCCCCTTTGACCCCCATTGGCTACGCCCCTGGAAAAGCTGCCACATAAGGATATTTTATTTGCACAGGTAATGTTTGCATTGACATTAACAGGGCACTCGATGAAGGAAATGAAGTATCATTCTATGATTCTGACGTTCTTATCCTTTACCTCCGGAATAGAACGTTTAATATCGTTCTATCGCATTCACCAGAAATGTTTTGTTCGACCAACGAACAAATATAAATACGAATTTTTAGACGAAATGAATTTATTAACGGCAGGTAGAAGAGTCGAATTAGACGAAGCCAAAGCATGAGTAGGTACTTTTTAAAAGAAGTGGCCTGATTATATGTTTGGTATCCCCAAACGATGAATTCTAATGAATCTGGCACTCGCATATAATCACGTTGTTTAATTTTTAATGCTACAATAACCTTAAGTATAATTCACATGGTACCTCATTTAAAATTTTACCATACGGCCTCACTCGCATCGACAACTGATTTTGAAAATTTCACTTTCTAACAAATTATTATTTCGGGTGATAGTTTTCATCCATTTTCACGTGGTGGAGCTATTAAATAGAAAGTGCCAAAGAAGTGATTTGCAGCACATCTTCTATTTCGGTTGATTAATGAAACAAGAAACAAGTAACAAGGAACTGAAATTTGAAAATCGGCACTTACCAAGTCGTAGGAGGAGATAATTTTTTATCTTAGTTATCCAAATAATCGGACAATTACCACGGAGGTGTGATAAAATTTACAATTTGAAGAGTGAAAGAAAACGTTTTTACATATAAAAAAAATGTTTCAATGGATGGTTGATATTCGAGGAGGGGACAGTTGGCTTTCACAATTTTAGCTCTGGTAAGCCATAAAAGTAAGAAATAGGAAAATTAATACAATTAGTAGATGTGGACGATCAGAGGATTGAATAAAATTACTAACGTTAAAAATAATTTTTTTTTAAATACGCTTTTATAACAGTAAACAACTCTGCCGCGCATCAACCGCGATAAGTGCGTATTTTCCAAAAGTGTCAAATTTTTTAATGGTTGCCATTCGAAACCAGAGAACTGATTTCGTTCAAATTCAATACCAAGCCAGTTCCTAATAGTCTCCAATTGCCATAAAAATTTCAAACCGAAATCTTTTAATTTACGGGAGTTATCTTGATGACAACATGGTGAGTTTGCAATATTTAGAGAACCCCTTTCTCTGAAACTAGCCGATGAATTTCAAAAATTTTAACACGATTGTGTAGCCCATGAAAGCTTCTAACACTATTCCAAGTTTTATTGTCATAGGTCAAACAGCGGAGGCTCCACAGACTCCCAACAAGGGCCAAAATGAACAAAAAGAGGAAATATATACACACAAGCCTTCGTTTGGGCTTGTACTGACCTGGCAACACTGATCAATTCGTTATTAGGATGGAAACAACGAAACTTTTGTAGTTGGCGCATGCGCCTAGAATTTTGTCTGAATAATTTTCTTCGTCCTTTTTTTGTCTTAAAAAATCGGGTTGTACCTTTATTATAATGATATATTGTGCACAGAAGAATTTAAGTGACTTATAGGTATATTGGTGATGTACGATTCAGGATTGGCGCTTTTTCACAGGTCTCGCCATTGCACCGAATGCAATAGTTGGAAAATACACTAAAACGGGTAAAGTGAAAACTAGTGCCCTACAGCGCACTCATACAGGCACACTTTGAGAAATGCGTATATTTTTTCTGTAAAGTATACATATTGTATAAGCTACCCTGCCCTATTGCCACATTTTTCCGTATTTTTCAGAGATAGGCTTTTAGAATACCGTTTTTGCTTCCAATCTTTGTGAATGCTGCTATGGCGCACACCACCCTCCAGTAAATGGTCGACCGAGGGACGGCTGCTTGAATGCCAGCAGAGGAACTTTTATTTTTATTATTTTTAATGTTTATTCAATACGATGGATTTGGTGGGATCTTTTGGGTAGGTACCGGGGGATGGGGGGGGGCGGTCCATAATATGCCGCTTTGAAGGCGATGAGGGCGGTGGAAGGGGCTGGGAGGACACTCTGCTATTTTCGACACACACATCGACATGCTTTGACCAAGGGCCTCCCGCATCGTCGGAAAGATCCCTCCGTCAGTAATACGATTTTTCCTCTACAAGTCAGCAAAATCGGAGAGAAACAATAACGATGAAAACATACTACTTTCGACGTCCTTATATGCGTGGTACTCGAGTGTCCACGTGGCGTAATGGGTTAAATCACGAACACAGCAGGTAGGATGAGAAGGCACCCGGCTGAAGGTAAGGAGAAAACTGGCAACGTGCCAACGGAACCCAGCGATCGTGATCCTAGCGCCTTGGTGGTCGCATGAAATACTTGGTGAAATTGAAATTGCGAGCAACTTTATTAGTAGAATAAAAGAATGTATAAATTAATAGCTAGATGCATGTGCTGGCAACACAGACGTACTTAAAGACGTTCGAAATGAAGCAGTAAAAGATATATCGAGTTGCATTTTCTAACATAGGTAGGACTCTTTTCCTACGATTCGAAGCCAGAGGTAACAAAGAGAGATATCTCAGAAAATCAGTTTTCTAGTTTCTCAATAACCCAGCTGCAAGCAGCAGTAAGAAACACCAACGTCGAACAAAAAATTGGATTCATAGAATTGCTGATGTTGGATTGACAACTAATACAGAAGGTTGGAGTACTAATGCAAATGAAATTAGAGATGGGCAGCTCGCGAACAATTAGCTTTTAAATAAGATAAATGGACTTTCTCCTTTGAACCCTCCAAATTTACACATACGGTATCTATTAGTTGGTAAAGTTTACATTACTCGGAAGAGCACGAATCAAAAGCGATAGTCTGGCTGTCGAATGCGACAATAATCGCTCACACATTGACATCAGTGAACGAAATAATCGAGTGGAGATAAATCCTTTTTGCTAAACACATCAGGGGCAAACCATTTTTAAATCACGTACCACAACCAACTCCCAATTGCGTTCATAATTTTGTTCTTTCAAGAACCAGAGCTATAAACCGATTTTTTTTTTCGCGATTCAGTTCCATTTCGGTATTTTTATTTTTGCGAAATATCGACTCAATTCTGGTTCAGTTTTCTTCATATTTTGTTTTCTTCAAAATATCGTGATTTGGTTATTTTATTCGTTCGAATGATCGATTTAACTTAGTTTCAGTTTACTTCCGTTGAAATTAATGTTAAGTTCAAATACGTTTTCGTTTTTGGTGGTTTCATTTTTTGATTCCATTTTGATTTTTCAATTAAATCAACTAATGCTTTCTACAATGCAAAAAAAAAATTAAAAAAAAAAATTAATGTTTCAAATTGGTTCTCATTTTAATTCCTACTTTCAACCGAAACAAAGATTCAGTTTTAATTCGATTCTAAAATTCAGTTAAAATTTTTGTGTCGGCTCCAAAGTTTGTTCTCGAGTTACTGAATAAAGATTGAGTTCGAAAAAAACGAAAAATAATGATTCTATTTCGTTATTTTTGGTAATTTCGATAATATTTTCACAGCCTGGTAGTGGCAAGAATAGAACAAGAACGAGGAGAAGATTTCAAGAATAGGTTTTCGAAAAATGCCAGAATAACGAGAGCAGGTTTATCAAAAGATTTTCCCATCACTGGAGGCCGAAAGTAAGAACGATATGGAGAAATTCTTACATAAAAGAACTTCTGTGGGGTAATAGTGAGGGAGATTCGGGAGTTCAAACCCCACCCATTCCTCCGCCCAAAAAGTATTTCTGTGCTAAGACTACCGCTGGAATTAATACGTAGATTATCCATTATTTGTGTTGTTTTTTTTTCTCGTTTAAAATACCTCCCAGAATTTTGAGTTATCTACGTCACTTACCCAGGGCTGAATGCTTACGAATTGGTTTAACCATTGCTTAGGCTACAAAACATAAGTGTGAATAGTTCTAAAGTATAGGTTATAACTTTAATATCGTTCCCGCGTTCGACCCTAAGACGATTCTTATATACGAAATACCTAAATAAGTTATCGATAAAAAGTTCATCTTCCAAAGAATTATAAGTACGGGTCAGACTAGAGCTTAGTTTTGAGTATACTTCGTACATTTCAACAGCAATTAACGTATTAACGTTCTTGCATATTCCAAAGCCACAGTACTTTAGTATTGTTTTTGAATTCAGCCATAAATTAAATGATCTTTGGAAAATTCGGGGACGGGCACTCAGCTCCCTCTCCCACATGGAATAATTTTCGAATTATTGCTACAGACTGAAAAATTTTTACGTTGCTGCAGGCGAGCTGCGACCACGTAACCTACCGTTCGTACGCGGCATAATTAATTATACCCTCGAACGGATAAAAATGCACGTTAATTACTCATCAAGATTTTCGTTTAATTAAGACTACACTCGCGCAACGAGAAAAATTTCGCGAATTAAATCATTTTCTTTCTTCGTTTTTAACTCGAAATTACCACGTAAAAATACATTATGATAGGTACCTACGGTACCGTTTTAATTAATTAAAACCGCGTAATTTTGCAAACTAAAACTATTACCTTCGGTTTTTTTTTTTTTTCAGAATATTCCAACGCTGCTTCGACGAAACGAATTCATGCTGGAAATACGATTTCGAAAGTACAATAAATTAAAAAACAAAAACTTGGACGTAGGCAGCAGGACGATGAAATATCGAAACAAAAGAAAATTACATTTTAACAGAGAGGCACATTATTTTTGCTGATAGATGTGACAACGGAAAATGTCGTCATCGAACCAAAATGGAAACGTGTATACGAGTGAAGAGCGATTTGCTTCAAACAACAAAAAACAAGGCACATCGACGGTAACTATACGTTTTGAAAAATACTCAAAACTATTTATTGACAACGTCCACGACGTGTACATTATATTTGAAAAAAAAAAAAAAAATATATATATATATGTATAAAAATTGTACACACATTCGCATGAACATACAAATTTACACTGAAAATATACACACAGTAACAGGACAGAGGGAAAAATGTGAGGAAAGAGAGAGAGAAAAAGAGAAAGGAAGGAAAATTGAAAACGGTATTACGAGGAAAAAAAAAGACGCCAAACGGTTGGGTTCTACCTTAGACAGGAGGAGACCCACATTTAATACGAGCTTATTACCAACCAGGTGATAGGAAACGTTGTTCTTATCGAAGAAAGAAAAAAGTAAAAAAAAAAAGTGAAAAAAAAAATTACTCTTTATTGGTAAAAACCTCGAGCAAGTCTGCAACAACGAACGATTATGTGCTTCACTCGAAACTCTTTGCAGATAACGAAAGCCTACACCTAAAATGCTTGAAGCCTGTGGGTAACACTTGATGGTAACAACACTTCGTACGGTTACGATTTTACTCTGTTATAACAAACCATAAAACAAACGTCAAATAATTTGATTTTTTTTGTTTTCGATGTACGTAGGAATCGTAGGTTACGTACAAGTTCACGAAATTTTTCACAGTCAAAATGATGACACAAAATTCTTTTAGAGAACAATATTTCTGACAAAAAGGGAAAAATACACGTAAGCGTAGTAAAACGGTTGAGAAACACGAAATTTATAGGTGAAATTGCAACAGTGCCTAATACAGGGTAATGTTTGTTTGCGAAGGGGGAGGGGAGGAGAGAGCGAAGATTTCACACACAGAATAAAAGTTATGTGGTGATTAATATGCCACGAAAGTACTGATGTATGTAGGAAATTTAAAATTTTTAAACGAGTTGCTTAGCAAGCTTGGTTCAAAAGACAAATACTTTATTGTCACGGATTTTACTTCAAACCGTAAAAACCTTTTTGGCGATACAAGCGGACAGACGTTGACTGAAAAATGAATAATTATATTTTTATATATATATATATATATAAAAGCCACTTGTCTGTATTTCTGTACTGATTATCACGTGACCAGTTTCACAGATGTAGTTGGCTAATTGTATATTTGAGTCTAAGTTAAAATAATTTCTTTCTTCGTAATATCATATCAATGAAGGATTTTACTTTTGACGTCACAGTATGGGTGGCGCCTCGGAAAAAGAGTTCAACTATGTGGACAAACAAACAATCAACAGCAATCAACCGATGAAAACGCTCAAAAACAGTGAAACTGGGACTATTTTTTCTATTTTTTTCATTATCTCGGCTTCTAAAGGTCAGAAATATTATTATTCGTCTCATTTTATTCCTTAGAGTTTCCTTCTTAATTCGGTAGGTCCAATGAAAAGCCAAATGTTCTTAAAAAAGAATTACAATGAAGTATTTGAAGCAAATTCGAAGACTGCTATATACTTACCATGTTTTTATCTTGTTTGTTTGTCCACATAATTATATATAACGCCGTAAACACCACAGTTGATTTTTCAGGGAGAATCCCCCATTCACATGGTTAATTGATAATTCCGATATATTTATGAAAATCTGTGCGAATTATTGCTGCGCAGCAGCGTTGGGTGCCTTAACAAACCTAACGGAGAAGTTTTGTACAGAAAATCTATTTGTTTTTTACAACACAATGGCACCTTCGTAAGATGGACCTTATCTTTTTCACAAATATTTCTTCAAATTGTTTTTCAACTAGTCCTTTTTTTTTTTTTATTAGATACCTATCATAAAAGACCTATACACAAGGGGTTTTGCTGTTGCAGACAACAGAAATCAAAACCCTTTGAAAGAGGGTTGTTTACTGCACACAAAAGTAAAAGTGAATGGTCATGTAGCTGTTTGTTCTTTTTCTTACTCGGACCCCACAACATCAGCGAAACCTGTTGGTGGGATCTATTTATCGGATTCAAGCTTGGTGGACAAAATTTAACACTGGTTTTTCAGTCTGGTTACAATAGCATACATAGTCGAGGCAGACAGTAAAAAACTAAGGTTGAAAATTTAATAACAAATACCAAAAATCAGCGTTCGGCAAGACGAATTGAATTATGCCGAGTGGGTCAGATTGAAAATTTGTAGGTGAGTTTTGTTACACCAATATACGCCATCTAAGTCGATTTCGGAACTGCGTGCAGTTGGGTGCAAGGAGAGGGAAACAACAAATTAAGCGAAAACCATCCAATTCTAGGCTCAAATAACCACCGAAACGCTACTTACAACTCGTAAAAGAGAGGTTATACGATTCCCCCATAAATCATTTACCGTATGCAATTATAATTAATTTGCAGCTACACCACACTAAACCAGTTTCGTTTGATTGACATTTTCTACAGTGAGACATCATCGACTCTATACATTTTCAGTCAAACTTGAATGGCCCAACATCAAACTACACGAATCCAAAGGAACACGTTTATAGGAACTGACGTGAGCATTGTAGGTCTGTTTAGGCCAACTGAATCGACACCAGTGAAATAATTATAGGACATAGCCCAAACCACATGTAAAGATGATACAGATCGGATTGCCAATGACCACACTCGCAAAGAGGGGATACAATATACGTTGACAAGCAATAATAAATGTGTACTCACCTTAAGATATTTACAATTTAAAAGTTCGGTGATAACATTAGAGGTGAAATAAAATTATTTAGGTTTAACCAAAAGCTGGGTTTACACAAGCCATGCTGCACTGTGAGTCGGCGACACATCACACTGAACAGTGCAAAATCAGCACGAAAAGATGGAAAATGGCGTGGAACAGCGCCAAGTATTTGTTTATAAATTCGTATAATAGACTGCCCAAGTACGAACACTTTTCTTCAGTGTTACCAACTTTAATCCGATTATGTTCGTTCATGAGCAAATTCGCACATTCTTGGACGGTTTTGAACAGTTTATAGTTAAAATCAACCATTCGAAGTTATTCCATATACTATTTATATTTGAAGCTGTGCAGAACATCGCGGTTGATGTGAACCCAGGCTTAAGGGATGACGTTGATGGTGGAATTGACTGGGCGTATGAAGAGGTAGGTATGAGCAAAAAAAGAAAAATACAGTGTTATGGCGAAAAGACTGAGCGAGATTGTTGGATAATAGAGAGATATTCCTGTAATAAATATAAGGAATGAACCAATAAGATGGTGAGGATGCGCTGCCACAAATGAGTGGGAAGTGAGATGATTATATACAAGGGTAAAATACGAATAACGAAAGAACATATACGGAAAATAGTTTGTATGAAAGTAGGTCCTGATTTGGGGGAGGAGATAAAACGGAGCCTGGGGAAGGCCGCGGATCGCGTGAAAAAGTTTAATAAGGAAAAGGTACACCAGTGACTTGTATTAAATTTGAGAAAGGAATAGTTCTAAAAAACTGTCTTATAGGACCCGGGCCACATTAAAATCCGGCCCTGTAATCACAGAAAATGGATAATAGGTGAATTCAATGATGAAGCAATGGATTCCAAATAAATAGGTATGTATGAGTAAATGACATACGAAAGTGTTGATACACTGGTTAATAGCCACGAAATATGATGTTTTTTAGTCAACCACACAAAATATTTTAATTTATTTTTCATTTGTCTTTTTAAAAATTTGAAATTTTGAGCATTTTTTGGAGGAACCGATTGAAAAACTAATGAAAAAATTTTAGCAGGCACCATATACTTTTGATAAAAATATGCACGAATTTTTGTGGATAAGAATTACGTCTTGGTCTATCTAAATTTTCCAGACACTTTGATCACTGGCGAACATCAGTTTTAATAATAGTACCGAAAATGAAGAGCCAACATGACCTGTTTGGCGACAAAATTAGTTCGTTCATTAAACTTTTTTCAAAATTCTATCTTGGCAGTAGAATTGAGGATCCGCCGAGTCAGTGAAAATTCGGGCATTGGAATACTGATTCAGTGGTAGGGGAAAAAAATTTGAGAAAATGTAGTTTCACGAATTAGGTTGAGTGAGGTATCTTAATTTGCCAAGAGTCGAAGGAAACCAAACGCTGGTCGCTAAGACCAATGTTTCGGAGTTATGATGAACTTTGTACTGAAAAATGTGATTTTTAACAGACTTATAAAAATTATTGTAATTTGGGAAAACTTTCAATTACTTTTCTTAAGGATTAAAATCGTTTTTATCTCGTATCTTTTGAATTGTAGTCGGTTGATACGAGGGTGTAGGAAAAACAATGCATCTAAAAATCTACTTTCTTTGGTTATTTTTAGAAATTCCCAACATATACGAAAATATATGACACGAGTTGCATAGCGCGTCACATCTTTGAAGTGCCGCTCTATGGGGTTTGGCTTGTACCAGCATTGGATTTTTGCTGGCATACTTGGGTAACACTGTAGAATTTGTTGTTTTGGTGGAAGCAACAAACATTTTTTTTGTGTATGTGTGTGGCTGAGTGGGTATGACATTTGCATAAACTCCATCTATAAATACTGGCAATGTCGCATAGTAACATCCCCTCCATAAGATTTTGAATGAATTCCATTAAAAATTGATAAAGTAGGTTGACTTAGATACGACTCTAACCTCAAGCCCGTCTCAACCCTGATATCAGGGCTGTAACTAGGTATGTGCGATCTGTGCATTCGCACAGGGTGGCAGAGTGCAAGGGAGTCATACTAACAAAAAAAAAAAATTAATATAATACATTGTTGTCCAATACATCGTCTGGATGAGGATAAAGAATATCATTCTGATTTAACTGGCAAAAAAAATACATGTTTTTTCTCACTTAGAACATATATTTAAATTTTGAACATAATCAGCACAGGCGATGAGGCATTTGCTTTTGAGAAATTCTTGGAGAGGTAATGGGAGGGCGTCAAAAAGTTTGTTCGCACAGGGCAGCAAAAAAAGCTAGGTACGGCCCTGCCTGATATATTCAATATGTTACTGGCAAATTTTCAGGTGAACTTTCAAGGAAAAAATAGCAAAAAACAGCACAACATATGAATTCAAAAAATTGATTATTACCTTTGCTAAGTCAATGGATTTTTTGTTTGACAGGAGTAATATGTACTGTATGTCCACATACGAGAAAAGGTTACAAAATAATTTGTTATTCTTAATAAAACTGGATATTAAAGATAAATAACCTAACTACGAAAATTTATAAAAATTTATATTCTTTTGCATAATATTCTCCTCACATATTCACAATTATTACACTGGAGGAAATATTTCAAAACTGTCCTTTGAGCTGCATAGATAAATTCTGATTGTTTCTGGTAGATGTTACAGCACTGACAGAAAAATATTGTACAATTTACTATAAAAATAATACTAAATACAATATATTTTACTGAAATGTAGTATTTTTTTTGTTATAATGTAAAAACTACATGATTATGAAGAATTTACAATAATGTGCAGTGGAATACACAATATTTTATTCAGCCTGTAAAATTCACCAGATTTTCGAATAGAAATTACTTTTCCACAGTAAAATTCACATTTTTTCCATTTAATTCACCAGAAATACTAATAAAATTCACCATACCTAATGCTGTATTCAACGTTATTGGGTGATGGTTATTATTTACCTAAATTTTGTCAATTTTATCATAGAGTCGTGTAAAGTCCTCCATCTTTACGATAATTTTTACCAGTAATTTCTAGTAAAATGTTACCGAATAAATTTTACTAGAAATTATTGTAATTTGTAATAAAAATCGATTTAGTTTTTAGTTAAAAATTCCAGTAAAAATATTAATATAGAAAAATTTAATAGAAATATGAGTAACAGAAAATGAACAAATAATTAATTTAGTCATATAGAATCATTTTGATGGTTGAGGATAAAAGAGGAGTGTTTTCAGTTTTGATATCAGGGATAGTTATACTGCTCTAATTGATATTTACCACTATCGGTGCTATTTGGTTGACAGCTCTCCGAGTTCGAATGCCGTTAACTGATTTGATTCGAGCTTCACTTACAATTCCACCACTTGATAGTTGTACGAATAGTTAGAAAAATTGTTCTTAAAGGATAGGACTAAAATTTTTATAAAAGATCAGTGTTACAAAATAACAAGGAGCAGGACTGACAGGAATTTTCAGTAGTTTCCGAGAAAAATGCAAAATAAAAATATCTGGAGAAAGGCAAGTCCTCTGTGTTATTTGAAGTTATATTTTTTCATTTTGACGGCGCAAGAGGTTACGAGCGTTTTTTTCGCATTGTATTTCACAGAAATTTTGTATTTAAGGCGCAACGTTGCTTCTTTTTAATTTGTATTCCAGGAGCCAGGAATTTCTAGAATTGGTTGACATTGGAGCCAGAATTTATTTAAGAATTATTGTTAAATTATGTTCAAAATGGATTAAATTTAGCACCGGGTTAAGAAATTGTTAAATTATAAGGCTGTGAAAATATGAGACATATTTTTCGGCCTTTAAAAAATCGATTAGTTTTTAGGTTTTCAAAAAAAAAAAAAAAAAACTTGTAAGGGGCCTAGTGATGAAATCAGTAGAATAGATTTCAAGATTTTATTGACTATACAGTAGAACAAATAGGACAAATTTCAAAAGAAATGTATAAAAAACTTGATGGATAAAAAATTACTAGAACTGTCTAATAATTTTTATATAATAATCAAGACATACTTATAATCATGAAATTATTAGAAAAATCATGTTAATGCGAATAAAACGATGTGTAATGTTTAAAAGTAATATGGCCCGTCAGCGGGTTATTTTTTTTTTTTCTAAAATTTACAAGATTTTTCTGTCAGTGAGATAATTATGAGTCGATAGGAGTTTCATATAATATATTTGTACGTTATTTCTTCGTACAGCCCATCTTTTGATTCATCTTATTAATCACATTCAGGGATAATAGTTTTCACTGTTCACGTTGTTTTTCGTGACATTTGACTAAAAAAACTGAAACAATTTCAGAGTCCATTCATCTCTGAAAATGACCGATCGATAAAAGTAACTAAATCCAATTTTTCCCTCACTTTTGAATTTAAATTTAAAAAACTACTCAGGCTCTGATCAAAATAATATAATTATCCGTTTAATTTTCTCGTAGAAATAATTATGGAAAAGAAAAATGTTGAAAAATGTTTAGATGTTAGTAATTATGTGCACCACAACCTTCGGAAAACTGTCAAAAACCTTAAAATTAAAAGTAACAGACACTATAACGAAAAACAATACAAAAATTCTGACGTTTATTTTAAACACTTAAGTAAGAAGATTACCGTATGTAGTTTTTGGAAGCAACACGTGTGGATATTAAAAACGACACAAATTTTGAATAATTTATAGATAAAAATATATTGTCAGCGTCGATATATTTTATCTTTTTTATAGTTTTTACGCGTTTTTGTAAAGCACATGATTATAAAGTAGAGAAAAACGTTGAAGACATAAAATTTTTTTTTAACCCCGATATTTTTTTCATTTTTTTATTTTTTTTATTTTGTTTTGCACTAATTCTTTTCTTCGGTAGCAAATGACATGATAAGATATCAAACCAATAGTTTTTAAACTATGCGAAATTTTTGTCAAAAACAAGGTAATTACTTGACTAGGTAGATATAGTTTTTGAAGGAGAAGTCAGGGACGATTCATTTACAGACAAATAATAACGACAAAAAAATTCTTTCAAAATCACGAATTACGTCAAAATAATTAGAGCAAAACCATATTTTGTAATTTTTAGGAGTGAAAAAATACGAGTACGAATTTGTTTAATGTATTCGTTTTTGATGCTAGTCAAAACGATTACACAACTTACGAAAAAGTATGTGCAATTCAAATACGATCACATCATCGTTAGAATAAAACTTTTTATCATAGCTTACATACGGAGTCAGATCTGGCAGTTTGAAACTCGTAGGGTACTGATGTTTTATTCCAGTTCGACTCTGATAAAAATATCATATTTTTCAAAGAACTAGTTTCGCTTTTTTTTTCCAAATAATGTGACATGTTATCAAAAAGTGCTAAAATTTTCTTACTTTTTTCCCAGTATAATATACCTCATGTCATGAAATCTTATTTTCATCAACTGACAATCGAACAATAAATAGTTTATCTAAAAAGTTTGGGGAAGTTAAGATTGCTTTTTGATCGTTTCCTTGGGTGCATGACAAAGAATTAAGAATAACCTACGAGCGGTAAGGTGGCGTAGAATATTCGTGAAAAGAAATTTTTAAAAACATTCGAATGAATAAAGAAGAGCAACTTACGTTTGCAGGTAAGAAGAGATGACCTTTCAAAGCTTTGCGTAATTTATCAATCTCCAGTTGTTGTTGGCACAGCTGTAAAGAAAGCAAATTACGAAATTATGTACACAGATCCACAAGACAGAGAAAAAATTTTAAAATTAAAATAAAACTGTCAACGAATCAGAACTCAAAAATTCAAGAAATTAAAAAAATAACCACCTAGGTAATTTATAAATAATAAAAAAAATGTAAAAATTTAATATTTCAATATTTCTGCAGTTAGTTCGAATAATTATTTTTTAGGAATATGTATCGACAGAAATAGTTATTCACTTTTTTCCTAATATTTTAGTATTTTCGGTTCACTTCAATACGCACACATTCGATTTTAAAATTTTTTCACTCTTTTTTGATATCGCTCGATCTGTTAATGTGTGTCGTTACAATCCTAAAAATGTTCGTAGGCAATTTATTGTTTTCAACTGACGCCCGATTGTACTAAATATTTAAACTTCCGATGAGCTGGGTTTAACTTTATTTCACCATGTGTCTCATCAGTTTTATCCTAAAGTTTAAAGTTGATACAATCGGGTCTGAAAATTACCATTTCACAAGAATTTATTAATTTCAACCTGAACATTTTGTTCATAATTGGATGAGATAGTTCACTTTTCGCCGGTTCATAGTATTAAATCGTCTACAAAATTAAATTCTCCAAGCATAGAGAAATCAGTATCGTTAATAAAAGACTAGGATTCATAACGTTCACTTTCGGTTCATTTTCTGATTTTTAAGATATTAGGTAATAATTTTAGATAGTTTGAGCGTTGATATGTATTAAATGGGACTAATTTCCTTTCGTTTAAAAAAAAAAAAAAAAAAAAAAAGCATTCCATATTACCTACTATAAAGCATTTCTTTTTGAAATGTTGATTCTTAAATGTAGAAGTTTTGAAGAAAATATAAAGTCCAGATGAAGCAAAGAAGCTGATTGAAAGCTGGCTTACTTTAATTTAATTTGCTAAACAGTCATTTAATAACTTGCATACGTGTCTTGTAACTTCGTAATACACTTTTCATTCTTTCACTTCTCTATAAATTTCCTTGAAACTTCATTTTAAACATAATATTAACCCATCATTCTTCTAAATAATTTTCATATTTTCATTTACCAAATTATATTATATTTCAACAAATTGTAAAGTATGTTTTCAACCAACTTATAATGTTTCATTTGCTAAATATATTTTGGATATATTGAGTTATTGAATTCATTATGTATTTCTTTGATATTTAATTTAAAAAAAAATTTTTAAATGATTTTGCAAAATATTTTTGATATTTTAATTTTTTTATTGTATTGTATTTATTTATTTATTAATTTATTATACGCTTTTATTGCAGTCATTAACGCAACAAAATATGACATAGTTCTTGTACTAACATCTAGGGGTGCTGATCGCTGTTATCAGTTATCTCTTATCAAGGTGCTTTTCTTCAACTCAGTAACTTCCTTATTTTTCAGCCATTTACATGGCTTCGTGGAAGTGACATAGCTCATAGTTAAGGGTTGGTGTGATCAAATCCCACACTATCAGATTTTTTTTTCTTCTAATATAAGTTTTTTTGGAGTTTGAACATAGGATGTTATTGGGAGGAGTTTTACCGGGCTCATAAAAGTGTATTTAAAAAAATTCATTTTCGTTTAACTTATTTGATCATCTATTTATTTATTTATTTTTTGTTAGAAAAATCTACATTCTCTACTGTTGTTTACAGCTCTAGAGTTCTTGTTTTTATATTCATACTTGTCACAGTTTATTCACTATTTCTAAAAAATGTTGGTAAAAGAGTGTAGAAAATTTAGAATGAAAATAAAAGTTTTGTTAACCACATGTTTTCACTAATTTGATCAAAATAAACTTCCAATACTAAAATATAGCTTTGTTATAGGTATGGTATTAACACGATTATACAAGGGGTTAGTAGAGTGGATGTCAAAACTTCTGCTGGTAGTAGAGTTGGTCAAGTACATGTGTGTTAAAGAAGATTTATATCCAGCTGCAGCTTTGTTTTCAAATTTGTATTGAAATGTTATTCTAAAATGTGCCATTGAAAAAAAGCTGAGTAAACACCATCATATTCTGTATGTAAAATGTTGGAAAAAATGCATTCTTTCAAAAAAGGCTCAGTACTTTTTGTCTTCATCTTCATTAGTTTTTGAGTTATTTCAGTTGGAAGGAAAGAAAATATAGATTTTGCTGATAAATATCCAGTCTTTCTATTTTCCTCATATTATTTTTGGAAAGCACCTGCGAGGAATGCAACTAATCTAACACGTGTGTACTTTCTTAATCTACTACACTCCCATCAGGAGTTTTGACATCCACTTTGCCAAGAGCCAGCATAAAAATCACCGGTGTCCTCAAGATGTCAGAAAATGGCAGGAAATAATACATTAAAAAAATGAAGTACTGAAATACTACAAAACAATCAAACTTTGTGTATATTTTCATAAATCACACTTGCAATATTGATTTAAAGACAAAATGAAAAATACAAAATAATTATGGAATGATATAATGGACATAATACTTTGCATTCACTAAAATAATATCAAAAGATAAATTTTCTTTGGATGATACCTGTGGCAACTTCCTACCAGTGGTGACGGGTGTATTACTACACTTGCTGGTAGGTTGTGAGGCTGGTCCCTACATCATGTAGGGCAAACACACTTTTTGGTTCATGGGCTGTACGAACACCACTTTCAGTCTAATTTGAATACTGAGTAAGGTTCACACAAAGGAAAGTCTTTATTGTAGATGTACGCATGTGTCAACCGCAGTACCCTACAATACCAAAAATAAAAAATGAGCCACTGCAACCCTACTCCTTTACTGATAACAGTTCACAATTTTTTCACTCTTTGACCCTTCGCAGTCAGTAACTTGCTTACAAGTGGTGTCTCCTGTAGTGGGTTAGGAAGGGTCAAATTTCTCCCACTTCAACACGCATTTGTAGGAAATAGTCTTACAAATCATGATAACTTAATGAGTTCCTAAATGAAATCTCAACAACTAATTTGTTTCAATTCAGCTAAGT